>JAPXFY010000017.1:50419956-50437456 GCA_030674185.1 Monoplex corrugatus
ATGGGTACACACAAACATGCACACACACACACACACACACACGAGGGAGAAGTGGCAACGGACAAACGAACGCTAGAGCTGCAGTTTCAACCTGACATTAAAACCAAAAAATAACGAGACGAAACGAGCAACAAAAGTTAATTGATCTGTTCTGCACTATGATCATTTCTGACTCTTCTGTGCGTGTTACGTAACATTTATTTTAGCCACTTGGGTGGACGGTTTTTCTTTGTAAAGGTATTCATTTCTCATGACAACTTAACAGGAATCAACCCTTTGTATAACTATCACCTCCTCACCAGTATCCTGCATGGCCAACCATGCTAGCGAACCAAAAACTTAACCCTTTGTCTCCCGTCATTCTGTCCACCAGTATCCTTCATCGCCAACCATGCTAGCGTGTTTGTGTGTGTGTGTGTTGTGTGTGTGTGTGTGTGTGTGTGTGTGTGTGTGTGTTGTGTGTGTGTGCGCGCGCGCACGCGCGCGCGCTCTCGCGCGGGCACAAACTGATACTGTTCATTATGGAAAAAAAGTGAAAAAAGAAAAAAAAAAAAAACAGAAAAAAGGAAAAAAGAAACAAATGTGGGTGAAAGAAGCTTCGCTAACAAGCAATTCTACATACATATAATATTATATAGATCTGTCACATCCGTGACATTGCTTCGAAACAATTCTCAAACTGCAAAATCTTCAATCTAGACCAGTTTCACCCGGACCGTTCCCAGGATGACGCGTCCGCAGACAGCGCAGTCGTGCATGACGTCAGCACAAACGGAGCACGTTATCTGATGACTGCAGGGCAAGAAGGTGATCTGCCGCTCTCGATGGTGGCAAGTGACGCATCGAGGAGGCGTGCGGGTTTCTTTCGGGAGAAGTGACTGCGTCTGCTGTCGCGGAGGCATGATGGACGAGTCAAGATTCTGCCTGGGTTACAGAGGTACTGTAGCACCGCGTGTGCGTGTGTCTTTTTTTCCCTCCCACGGGAAAAAATTAATCTGCAAACAATTCACATTCACATTTTATACTGTGTCGTCATCATCATCATCATCATCACTGTTATCATTATTTATTAATTATTATTATTTTTGTTATTGTTATTATTATTATCATTTAATATTATCATTATTTATTGTTGTTGTAATTATTATTATTGTTATTATTTATTATCATTACTAGTAGTAGTACTAGTTACTGTTGTTCTTGTTGTTGTGGTAGTATCATTATCATCATTATCATCATCATCATCATTATTGTTATTATTAGAAAAGTGCCACAGACCTAAACATTTCTTTTTGGATCCGTAGTGCCAGGTGGGACGCGCGCGCCAAACACTAGCTCCACCCACCATAGTTTAATTTAATTAAATCTGCCCTGATTTTACATGTTTTCTATCGAATAGCCATAACATTTTGTATAAATGCCACATTTTTTAACGAAGTATTAGGAGGTAAAATGAGTAAGGTTTGACACGTCCCAGGTTCGATACGCCCCAGGTTCGACGCGTCTCAGGTTCGATACGTCCCAGATTCGATATGCCCCACATCCGCCACACACCCCACACCCTGACACCACCCCCATATTGACACTCCACCACCCACACCACCACCACCCCTCCACCACCACCCCATACCAATACACCACCACCACACCAACACCCTCCCCAAACCCCACATCACCCATACCCCCACCACCCACACCCCTGAACCCACACCACCCACAAGCACACCCACATCACCCCACACACCCAAACCACCACCCACACCCCGCCACCACCCTCACCACCCACACTCACACCACCCACACCCCAAGACCCACACCCTTACACCCACACACCACTACCCAACCCCACACCCTCAATCAATACCCCCACACACCCCACATCCAAACACCACACCCACATGCTATCTCGTTTGTTTCCCTGCTGTTTTTGTATTATAATGGGTATAAGAACTATGAAACTTAGGCCAGATGTTCCACTGTGTTTGTGTCCAGCTCCAGACCGGCCCAGAGAATAGAAGAAAGAACTGATGCCAGGAGGTTTAGACGGAATTTTCGGAAGACTGTGACCCTAACCCTTGAAGAACTTTATGTTCCGGCGCAGAACGTAAGACGACTCAACCTGCTCACTACACGAAGTCTTCTTCCTCTTCAGACTTCATCAGCCGGAGGTCGTCACCTTTTCAGCACCCCAGTGAAAAGAAGACGCTTCTTCAATTATGGCGAAGATTTCACACGGCCAGTTAAGTTTATGTTATTAAACAAACCCGGAAGCCACGGTCAAAGATTCGTATACACATTCAAGGACCCGTAACCAGCTTCCTAGAGACTTTAATTGAACATTACTAAGAAAGGAAACTCAAAAGTTTCGAATCCTAAAAACACTGGAAAGTAATCTGGGGAAAAGTGTAGTTGTTCGAATGAAAATTGCTTGGAATGCAATTTGTTGTGTTCTTTGTTGACCAAATGATCTAAATTCCAAATTCTTCCCAGAAAGAGAACAGAAATTTGACCAAAATTGAAGATAGTAAAAATCTGTTATTGTTATATCAAAACAAAGTTTCTTTCTCGTAAATTTTGGTTTCATTAGCTGTCTGTTGGAAGTTGACAAACTATACACCAGCACACATTACAGAACTAGTAAGAAAAACATGCATCTGGCAATATTTGAATATAAACAGAAAATCAGTAGAACCACGAACAACAACAAAAATCCTAACAACCAGCATTATGAGAAAAGCGAGAGAGAGACAAAAGGAGACAAGAGAGACGACAAAATGAATTTCGCTGACCTGCTGGTCTGTGTTGGAGATACGTGCGCAAAGACAGCGTGATAACAATTACAGACTGTTGTAAGAAAGGCGCCGACAAAGATGCACGCTTTTTATACCAGGACGTAAAAGCCGTAGCACGTTTACTGCCAGGCGTTGTTTCTTCCCCTGTGAAATTTACCCCTGGAAAAAAATAAATAACCCCCTCGAATCTACGTACAACGCAGATTCGTTCCCTTTCAGATTTGTTTCTGGGGAATAAAAACTTATGCTTGTTATTGTTGTTGTTCTTCTTTTTTTCATTGTTATTGTCATTGTTGTTGTCGTTGTTGTCTTTGTTTCCATTCGTGGGACTCGATTTCTCAACGTGCATTCCAATATGCAAGTGGGATTTTCCCCGTACGGCTGTTTTTGCCCCCTCTTTTTTTTTTTTTTTTTTTTTTTTTTTGTACGTTTGCGTTTTCTTTGTTTTTAAGACAGTTGTATACCGTTTTCGGGGTGTTCTGCGTTGATCGGTGTTTTCATGATTCCATAAGCTACCAAGCACTGACATGCTCACAGGATCTTTAACTCGTGTATTGAGTGTTCTGCAAGCGTGTACACACGAACGGGACTCAGGCACCAGCAGGTCTGTATATATGCTGACCTGGAAAATGGGAATAATGTCCACCTGTTTCCTAAAACTCCCCACCTTAGTATTACTCAAGCAGGCAGAAGAGTTGCAGAATGGGCGATCGCCTGCCAAATAACTAAACGCGAGATACCAGGGTTCGCTCCCGTAGAGGCCTGGACTTTTCTCCTCGGTTTGACCAGAAAATCGAACTGAACGTCTAGTCCTTCGAAGGTGACGAGAAAGGAGTCGGACCCATGTGCCTTCTGGCTGTGCACGTTAAAGATCCCATGGCAGTTGAAAATCGTGAAGAGCAGGGCATTGCTCGGCTGCCTTGGTAAAAAAAAAATTGAGAGACAGGTTGATTTCCCAGGTCCCACTCCTTGAAGATCAATTAGTCTTCTTGCCTTTCTGAAGTCTTGTTTTTTAAAAAAAAGTGAATATGAATATGAATTTGAAGCGAGGTAGAGGGGATGGACGCCGCCCTCATGGTACTGGCCACGGGAAAAGTCGAGGTCTCTGCTACCTCACTCCCCTACGGCTCCAGGGTTATATGCAGGCTTAAAGCTTGTGCCGTGATCATTGTGGATCTTCTCCGTCACATCTCACCTGTGATGCTAGTGCATATGGAATTCATTCCGAGCGCGGAGACGTCATCTTGAGAAATTGAAACTGTAATTGAAACTGAAGCAGGCTCGAATCAATACAATATACAATACAATATTTTATTTATATAGCGCTAAATCTTGATAAAATCAAATCTAAGCGCTGAAACACACACACGCACGCACGCACGCACACACACACACACACACACGCACGCACACGGCTATAAATGGGGAGAAAGAATAAAAGCAATGGAAAATTATAGAGAGCATATTATATACAATTATATATTACAATGTGATTCCCCTCCGAGTGGAGACAGGCTGCAGAGGGGGTTGAGTGAGGTCAGGATTTTATGCAGAGGAGAAAAGGTGAGTTTTGAGAGCGGACTTGAAGGAGACAAAAGTAGGTTGCAGTCGGACTGAGAGAGGAAGTTTGTTCCAGGAGAGTGGACCAGAAACAGAGAAGGCTCGTGGACCATAGGTATTGAGCTTAGTGCGTGGAAAGCGAAAAGTCAGAGGATCGGAGGCAGAGCGGAGGGTACGTGAGGGAACATAGATCTCAAGTAGGCTTGACAGGTAATCGGGGGCTGCGTTATTGAGGCTTTTGTAGCACATGGTGTCTAGTTTGTACTGTATGCGCTTTGATACAGGGAGCCAGTGAAGTTGTGCCAGGAGAGGAGATATGTGGTCAGCTTTTTTCTTTTTGAGTACAAGGCGTGCAGCATTGTTTTGAATGCGCTGTAGGATGTGAATGGTGGAGGCAGGAAGACCAGACAGGAGTGAATTGCAATAGTCAATGCGAGACATTATGAAGGAGAGAACGAGTTTTGCAGTTGTTTCCACAGAGAGATACTTCCTGATCAGTCTTATACGATGGAGGTGATAGCAACAAGATCTGGCAGTTTGAGAAACAAAGTTGTTCATTGAGAGGGTAGAATCAATGCAGACACCAAGATTTTTAGCTGAATCAGAAATTGGGACTGATGTGTTACATAATGGGAGAGAAAGAGGAGGCAGCTGAGAAAGTTTCTGACGGGTGCCAGTGAGGATAGCTTCTGTCTTGTCATCATTAAGCTGAAGTTTATTGTATAATAATAATAATAATAATTACAATATTTATATAGCGCAAAATCTTGATAAAATCAAATCTAAGCGCTGAATAATAATTACAATATTTATATGTCATCCAGTTCTTAATGTCCGAGTAACACTCAGTAGTGCGAGTCAAGAGGCGCTGTATATTGTCAGGTGAGTCACTGTCTTGAAGTTGGGTGTCATCAGCATAGAAGTGGTGTTTTATAGAGTGGGAGTTGATTGTGGTGGACAGGGGGGAGGTGTAAAGAGTGAAAAGAACAGGGCCAAGGACAGATCCTTGTGGAACACCACAGGTCAGGTATGCAGGTTGAGAGTAAGTGCCATTAATGAGAACAGTTTGTTTTCTGTTTGATAGATATGAAGTGAACCAGGAGAGAGCAATGTCAGAGATGCCAAAAGTATGATGAAGTCTAGAAAGGAGAATACCATGATCAATGGTATCAAAGGCTGCAGACAGATCAAGGAGTGTGAGGAGAGAGACTTTGCCAGTATAGTTGCAAGGAGGAGATTGTTGAGAATGTGTAGCAGGGCAGTTTCAGTGCTATGGCACTGGCAGTAGGCTGACTGGAAAGGATTGAGGAGATTGTTGGCAGACAGGTGAGAGTTCAGCTGGTTGAGGACAACTTTTTCGATGAGTTTTGACAAGAAAGAGAGATTAGTGATAGGCCGGTAATTTTTCAGTTCATTTGGGTCTAAATTGTATTTCTTGAGGAGGGGTGAACAATAGCAGACTTGAAAGAATCTGGGACAGTTCCAATTTGAAGAGAAGTGTTGATGATGTCAGTGATGAATGGGAGGAGAGTAGGGAGACAGTCAGAGTAGAGAGAACCTGGAAGAGGATCCAGTTCGCAGGTTTTGAACGACATGGATCTGATTGTGTTGAGAATTTCTTCTTGTGAGACTGGGGTAAAAGTAGTAAGAGGTGTGCCAGAGAAGGAAGGGTCAGGTGGGCATAGTTGACAGGGTGTCCTGTCAAGCCTGTCACGAAGAGTTTGTATTTTGGTGGTGAAATACTTGGAGAATACAGATGGGAGTTCTTCATTTGTGTGTTTTGTTGGGAGAGGTAAATCTTTTCGTGTGCCAAGGAGATGATTCATGGTTGTAAAGAGTTCTTTTGAAGAAGAGCATTCAGGATTTTGGTTGGAAATAGCTTGTTTTTGCAGATGCAATGAGGGTGGATACTTTTGTTTTAGAGGCTTGGAAAAGTTGCCTATGTACAGTGAGTTTGGATTTGCGCCAGCGGCGCTCTGCTCTGCGGCGGGCACGTTTTGCACAGGCAATCTCATGAGTGAGCCAGGGGGTAGGGGGGCGGTCAGGTAAAAGACGGGTTGTGGCTGGAGCATGAGCGTCCAGAAGATGGTGGAGAGTAGTATAGAATTCATCGGCAAGGTTATGTGACTTTTCAGAAAGGAGACGGGAGGCATCAGATGAAAATGTGGAGAGGTCGATAGATTTGAGATTGCGTCGAGTCACTGTGCGCGTGGTACGGGAAGGAGGAGAAATGTCAAGAGAACAGAGAATTGCAAGTGGTCAGATGGAAGGGCTGAAGTTAGACAGGTAGAAAGAACTAAGCAGTAGTCAGTAGCTGAATTGTGGTGATCATGAGAAATGATCCAGTCAGGAATGTGACCTTTTTGATGGGTTGGTTCAGAAATATGTTGAGTCATATTGTGATTGGACAGAGAGTTGACGATATGTCTTGTGTCATAACGGTGAGTGTTGTCATAGTGGACATTGATGTCACCTAGAGTGATGAGATTTCCAGGTAAGAGGCAGTAGTTGTCAAGTAGTTGGTCAAAGTCAGAGAGAAACATGGATGTGGTGAGCTTGTTGGCAGAGCTAGGTGGAGGTCGATAGACACAGGAGAAGGTGATGGGGTGAGGGGTGAATCGGAAGGATACTTCAACGTGTTCGAAAGAAGGATGGGAGAAAGGCAGAGACTGCGAGAAAGATAGGCGGGAATGGAGTGAGTCTTTGTAGAGGATGGCGATACCACCACCTCGGGATGAGCGATGGAAAGAAGCAAGCCTGTAACCACTCGGAGTGAGACTCGCATGTATAGGTTCATGACCAGGGGGATTAAGCCATGTTTCTGTGATAAAAGCAATGTCAACATGCTCATCATTAGTTCCTTTTACGTTACAAGTTAGTTTGTGTTTGTGTGTTATTGTTGTTGTTGTTGTTTGATTTTTTTTTTGTCTGTGGACTGGGTTTTGTTGTTGCTGCTGTTGTTGTTGTTGTTGTTGTTAGTTTGTTTTGTTTTTTGTTTTCTGTTTTGTTTGTTGTTGTGTTTTTACTCATGATGTCTAAAGCCGTGCTAAAAGAATCTTACCCGAGTACAACAAGGCCCGACCCGTTCTGTAGCTCAAGGACCTTGGCAGTATGTGACAACCAACGGGACTCCTAAATTCTGTACGTGAATTTAACTCCGGAAGAAAGGTCTCGTGGAGAATGTATGTCTGGTGTTACACCGTTTCCGTAAAGTCTCGTGACGCATTGGCCAACCAGAAAGTAGAACGTGGGTTTTTTCGGTGGGGAAGGAAAATGGGGAGGGTTGAGGAGCGGCAGAGGGAGAGGGTTAAAGGGTGGCGTGGGGGTCGGCGGCGAAGCTGAAGAGGCGGGGGGAGGGGGGGGAGGTTGCTGACAAGGCTTTCTTGGTAAACAAGCGACGAGAAGAGCAACCGGGAATATCCGATCCAGCGAATAATGACAACATTGTTCAGTGGTGTCTCTCTCCCTCTCCCTCTGTCTCACAGACACACACGCACACACACACACAGAGTCTGTCTGTCTGTCTGTCTGTCTGTCTCTCTCTCTCAACACACACACACACACACACACACATACATACACAACACACACACACTCACATTATATACAATGAGACATTCACACATTTGTTTGTATGTCACAGTAAAACACACATACACACTGACAGGCATACATTTATGTGTTAACGTGTATTAATGTGTGTGTGTGTGTGTGTGTGTGTGTGTGTGTGGTGTGTGCGTGCGTGCGTGCGTGCGTGTGTGTGTGCGTGTTTTGTGTGTGTGTTGTGTGTGTAGGTGTGTGTGTGTTGTTGTGTATGTGTGTTGTGTATGTGTGTGTTGTGTATGTGTGTGTGTTGTGTGTGTATGTGTGTGTGTGTGTGTGTGTGTGTGTGTGTGTGAGTGTGAGGCGTGGCGTGTGTGTATGTGTGTGTGTGTGTGGTGCGTGCGTGCGTGCGCGCGCGGTGTGTGTGTGTGTGTGTGTGTGACAGATTCGCAGCAAATTTATGAATCATAGGACGTTTGAATTTAGAGCTTTGGAGGGAACGGAAAGTAACGGGGTCACGCCAAAAAAAACAAAAAAAACCAACAACAAAAAACAGAAATGAAGATCAGACATTTGTTTCTATAAAAAATGGCTGGCTTTCGTAAGCTGTTTTACACACACACACATACACACGTACTGTGCACACATACACTCACTTAAGGCACAAACATGCACACACACATACTTACACACATAAACAGACATACATACCCCCCCCCCACACACACACACATGCATACACATTTACACACGTACATACACATGCATGCATACTTATACATACACGTACACACGCCACACACACACACACACACACACACACACACACACACACACACATACATACACGCACGCACATCGAGAGCAACAGAAACGGTATTTAATCAGATAAACCCATAGCCCCTTTGAAGTACAGAGTGAGAGTGAGAGTGAGTGAATGAGAGACAGACAGACACAGAGAGAAACACACACAAAGAGACAGAACAGAGAAATAGAGAGATAACTAGAGAGATAGATAGATAGATAGATAGACAGACAGACAGACAGACAGATAGATATATAGATAGATAGATAGATAGATAGATAGACAGGTGGATAGATAGATAGATAGATAGATAGACAGACAGATAGATAGACAGAGACAGACAGACAGACAGATATATATAAATATATATATATACACACACACAATATATATATATATATATGTGTGTGTGTGGGTGTGTGTGTGTGTGTGTGTGTGTGTGTGTGTGTGTGTGTGTGTGTGTGTGTGTGGAGAGTGAGAGAGAGAGAGAGAGAGAGAGGTGGGAGTGGGTGAGGAAGCAAGCAACGAAGGATGGAGGGAGAGACATAGAGAGGGAGGGAGATGGAGAGTGAGAGAGGGGAGCTGGAGAGGGAGCGAACAGCAAAGGAGGGAGAGAGGGGCAAAGACAGGATGGGAGGCAGGGAGAGAGAGAAAGAGAGAGAGAGAGGCAGACAGACAGACAGACACAGAGAGAGACCGAGATTTTGAGAGACAGGGAGAGACAGAGAGAGAGAGAGAACTCAGAACTCAGAACTCAGAAAATGTTTATTGTACATCGGCCTTAGGCCACAATACATGCATGGGGAAGGGGAGGGGAGGAGATCAGGTTTTCTTATACATTCATACAAGTTATACTATCAAACTGCAGTGAACTCTGTCACATTGTCCCCTTCTATCGTTTACCGTCACATAAGCTGGGATACATTCATCTTTGCATTTACAGTATTGCTTTCATTTGTATTCTAGTCCATATTCCTTAACTGGCCAGCTAAGAATATTTGTCATTAACCGCATCTATATCATTCATCCAACTGTCAATTTTACAATAACTGGCTATCAGACAAACAAACCATTCAATTACTGCACAGATCTGACGTTTCTTGTATCCTTCAGTGATCATACAGTTGATCAATACATTTAACCACAGCTACTTGACATAAACAATCAATCGATCAAACCAACCAACAATAATATAACCAATCTCAATCCCTGATTTACCAATTGATTAATCAAATAATCCGCCATTCAGCCCGTGAATCAACTGACAAATCAACTTTCAGTTCACTGGGTCAGATGCATCATCCAGCCGTACAATCGATATCACTTCAGTAACAATCACTTCACGTAATCACTCACTCACTCACTCAATCAATCGATCAATCATTTAACCAGTTAATCAGTCACCCAGTGACTTAATCGACCAGATAACCTAGAATTTAACTCAGTTCGATATATCAATTTGCAATCTTTACTTCAAATAACGCGAATCAATCATCCATACATTCAATAATTCAATCACTGATCGATCAATAGCTAAAACCATCAGTCTATAAAATCGATCAGTCGGTGAGCCACCCATCAATTAACAAATTAGATAATCATTCCGTTTTCAGCTAATCATGCGTTCAGTTTATCAATTATTCATCAGTGAATCTAAACCAATCAATGGAATTAATGTACAATGAAATAAACCAAGAAATATATGACATAAGAGCAATTGGACCCCAAAACAGTCGGTTAATTGGCAAAAACAGACATTCATAATGCCAATCAATTAATCAGACTAATCACAGATCAGTCACTCATTTACCAAAACAATTGACATTGAGACAATACCAAATGATCATTCAATGCATATTTAGCACTTCGTGCATCTTATAGTTCAGAGATAACTCAATCTTCGGCGGTCAGCAATGGTTCAGGCCATAGACTGAATTGAAGGTTATGTATATACGCACATACACACATACATATACACATCTATATACACGCACATATACATAATCACTCATACATATATACACATAGATATATACATATGTATCCACACATATACATAATGTAGATACTATCACCTATGTATGCATATAAGTACACCAACGTCAACTGAATTCACAGGCACATATGCACATGTGTGTCTATATGAGCACCCCCTTCATATTCAAATAAACATTTTTCTTTCTTTTTTTTTCTTTTTCTTTTTCTTTACAATTGAAATGAAATTAAGTATTGTCTGAAATTCTAGTGCTAGTATCTACATAACTATTTACTTTTCTTCTCCTTTTAACAATTTTTTTTCTCCTATTCATGGCATGGAAAACGTATCTGGATACGCTGTGACTTCGGTGGCTATTTGTTGATTGGAGCAGTATGCACATAGGCATGCTGATTGAATCCTTTAAAAATTTCGCCCTGAGGTCAGCGTTAAGTGGAACATCTAAATAATAAGTGTTCTTCGTTTTCAGATTCTGTCCTGCAAAATGGACATACCTTTTCTTGGTCAGATTCACTGTATCTATTTATATTATTGTTTAGTGGTAAAACATTCAACCTTATTTGTGAAAGGGCAACTCTGAAACAGTATATATCAATAGAGTCAATGTACTTCTCTTTTTCAAAGATAGTCTTAAATGATCTGTAGCTTTCATACCTATCTCTGTCTCTGAGTGACCCAGACCATTCTTGAATATATGAGTCTACAAGTCTCTGTTTAAATACACGCAAAAAGGCTTTTACATCACCAACACCTTGTTGCAGCCACACGATATTAAATCTAGTTTCACACAAAATTTCCCTTATTTCTGAAGCCCAGCATTCTTTCCCAGTTCTGTCAAGTTCCACTAACATTTGGTAAGCCTTATAAGGTAACATATTTGGATTCATTTCCAGTAATTTAAACCAATATCTAAGACAGGTAGTTGAGGAATTGACATAAAGAGGGTATCTTCCCAAATCCCCATATACCATCTTGTTAGGTGTCCTGACTGGAACACCCAACAGTCTTTTGCACGATACCAAATGTACTTTCTCAATATGCTCGAGTCTGTTAAGTTCCCATATCTCAGAAGAATACAACAAAATAGGTTGAATTTTTGCATCAAACAATTTGAAGAAAGTTTCTATAGTCATGTCTTTATATTTTTGAAAAGTCCTGTTTAATAGCAAAGTTGCTTTTTTACCTTTTGTCACCAAAAGTTCTCTGCCGGCCTTGGTGCTAATCATTGTGGTGAAATTGAAACCCAAATAACAATATTTACTAACTACTTCCAATTTTGTCCCTTTGTAAAACCATTGTTCATGTCGTTCTAAGAAGCCCCCTCTTCTGAAAACCATAACCTTAGTTTTTTCAAGATTAACTTCCAGTTTCATGCTGGCACAGTATGTCTGCAAGACTCTTAACTGGTTCTGCAAACCATTTGGTGTTGATGACAGAAGGGCTACATCATCTGCAAAAAGAAGAATGAATATTTCCATTAAACCTGGCATCAACTGGATGCCATGTCGCCCCTTTTCATCCATACAATTGGCTAATTGATTTATTAATACCGAAAATAAAGTAGGGCTTAAGACACATCCTTGTCTCACGCCTATGGGGTTATCGAATATTTCCGATAATTCCCAGTTTGCCCGAATACATGAGCATAATGATTCATACATTGCTTTTAGCGAAGCCAAAAACTTCCCTTTCACTCCTTGATTTTGAATACACTTTAAGAGTGTGTCATGCTGAACCGAATCAAAGGCTTTCTTAAAGTCTACAAAAGCAACATATAGTTTTCTGCCTTTTTGCACATAGTTTTCTGAACCATAGCGTACAGACTGAAAATTTGATCCACTAGAAAATATTTTTTCCTAAAACCTGCCTGACTTTCTGATATTAAATTATTGTTTTCTAACCAAGCATACAATCTAGTATTCAGTATTGATGTGTAACATTTTGATACAATGCTTAATAACGACACACCCCTGTAATTGTCCACTTTGTCAGGATCTCCTTTCTTAAATATTGGTATGATAATAGCTTTTGACCAGTCTTGAGGATAAATTCCTCGGTCGAATAAAGTGTTAAACAGCTTCAAAAGAAAATTATGGATATTTGTGTTACCATTTTTTAACATCTCGGCTGTAACACCGTCTATTCCACTGGCTTTACCTATCCTCAATTTTCTGATGGATTCTCTGACTTCTTCTATAGTTATCTTAGAATTTAATGGGTGTTCTGTTGATTCATTTAAATCTACTTCGACAATGCAGCGCTCATCATTTGTTGATCTGTTATCTTAAAATACGTTTTAAAATGACTGAACCATTCATCAATATTTATATTGTTAGTAAGTTTATTTTTGGTACCATACCCTATATTTCTTAACTCGGTCCAGAACTGCGATGAATTTGAAATATTTCTGGCTAAGCATTCTGCTTTTTGTTTATTAAACTGCTGTTTTTTAGTCTTTAATAATTTTTTATACTTCTTCCGTGCTTCACAATACACAATCCTATCATCCTCATCTTTTGTTTTTCTGTAGTGTTTGAGAGTTTTTCTGCTTTCTGCTTTTGCTTTCTCACATTCACCATCAAACCATTCAGATCTTTTTCTCTTATCTGTACATTTCTTACGGTACA
Organism: Monoplex corrugatus; assembly: GCA_030674185.1. Taxonomy (NCBI): domain Eukaryota; kingdom Metazoa; phylum Mollusca; class Gastropoda; order Littorinimorpha; family Ranellidae; genus Monoplex; species Monoplex corrugatus. The sequence goes on from JAPXFY010000017.1 coordinate 50,433,280, forward strand.
TACAAGCACCAGCTTCTTTGAGACATTCAACAAATATGGTTAAAGCATTATCTACGTTAGTGTCTAGAGTAACCGAAGCCAATGTAACTCTACCCTGAATGTAATTACTTTGTAATTTGTTTGTATAATCGTCTTTCTTATTTTCTTGCCATATGAACTTTTGTGTGATGTTATTTTTTGATACTTTTCCCTCAGCTTTTATTCCTGTTTCAAGCTTTCGCTCCACTTTCATTATAACCGGTAAATGATCTGATTCTGTGAGACTGTCAACATCTAATGTAGCAATTTTAACTGATGAAAACAGATCACATGATACGATGAAATAGTCAACTACACTCGACCCTGAAACTCCAATGTATGTATAACTACCATCAAAGTCCGGTTTACACAGACCATTTAAAATGATACAGTCAAACATATTGCATAGCTCGAGCAGTTGGTTTCCAAAAATATTTGTGCGGCAGTCATGAGACTGTCTCAAAAAATCACTGTTAACCGAAAGATCAGTTAAAACACTGCCACTGTCATATCCAAATGAACAGTAGTTACCATCAGCTGTTCTTGCATTTAAATCACCAGTCAGCAAGACATAAAAGTCGTCGTGCGAAACTTGTAAATCTAACAAACATTGTTCCAACACTTCCATACCAATCCCATCATGTTGATGATTCCAGTATGTGGAATCATGAGGGGGAATATATGTACATACAAACATTATAGGTTTATTTGTTAAAAACAAATCTTTGTTGATTTCAACAATAATAGCATTTTCGTTTCCAACCTCAATTCGTTTAACAAACGATTCTAAAGTCTTTCTTACCATAACTATTATTCCGCCGGAATACCTTCCTTGATGAGAAAGTTTCTTTGCTTTTAGTGTAAATACAACAAACTCTTGAAACAAAGATGAATCAAAATCATTCGCTATAAAGGTGTCAGTGAGACAAATGAAATCATGCTGCGAAATGAAATTAATGAAATCCTCATCATCCAGTTTCGGTAATAATCCTTTCACGTTATAAGTGAGAAATTTAATCTGTGGATTATTAACATTATGAACATGTAAATTCACCACTGATGGACACGATCTCACTTGGGATCCGACCACATTTTGGGATCCTGGTAAAGAACTTATCCTTTTGTTTTTACTACTTGCTGTAGTGGCCCGGCCGATGTCCTATTTATCGGTGCCTGAGGCACCACTAGAGCTATCTTTGGCAGAGAGAGAGAGAGAGACCGATAGAGAGAGTGAGAGAGAAACAGAGACAGAGACAGAGAGACAGACAGACAGAGACAGAGACAAAGAGACAGACTGAGAGAGACAGAGAAGTGGATGAAATAGCAGGAATGTCCTTTCTACATGCATCAATCAATCTATAATAACTAATCGCGTTGAAAAAGTTGCACTCAGAGAATAGCCTTGAATGAAAAGGGCATTTCAAAAATAAAAATAAAGTAAAGAATAAAAACAAATGAACAAAAAGAGAACTTGAGCACTTGAGGAGATAAATAAAAAGGATTTCAAGTATGTATGTAAATATGCAGAAAAATATTTTAAGTAGACCTATGTATGATAATACATATATATATACATATATATATATATATATATATAATTATATATATATATATATATTATATATATATATATATATATATATATATATATATATATATATATATAAGATTCTAAGACGTATGTAAATATATAGAAAACGATTTTAAATACGTGTGTAAATATAAATAAAAAAATGGAGATACTAAGCTTCATCATGTTTGAGACCATTGTGTGTCAAGTAACAGATAAAAATTGTGCTTTTTCATTTCCATTCTTGTGAAATGTATAATAGATATAGCTGCTTGAAAACTTGCCATTCATTAGGCACATACAAAAAGAAACGGTTTGAAAACTGAGCAAGATGCATTCGATAAACGACCAGTCTTCAGCCAAAACAAGTGGAATCGTTTGAAAATTGGGCATATAAGCATGCTGACAAAATTGTATTCATTTGTATTTTATCAATGGATTTACTATTGCGCGTCGCCTCCCGTTTTTTTGTTTGTTTGTTTGTTTGTTTTTGTTTTGTTTTTGGTATTTTTTGTTTTGTTTGTTGTTGTTTTTTGTTTTGTTTGTTGTTGTTTTTTTGTTTGTTTTGTTTTGTTTTGTACATGTGCATTACAGTTTCCATATGAAAGTGTGCCTTCTGGCCTGTGCACGCTGAAGATCCTACGGCAGTTGAAAACAGTGAAGAGCCGGGCATTCACCCGGCTGCCTTGGTATGAAATATTGGGGAGATCGATTAATTTCTCAGGTCCATCCCCTCAAGAGCCAATTAACCGTCTTGCCTTTCTGAAGTCTTGCTTAAATAAAAAAGGGGGTGGTGCTTTCAATAAGAGAGAATAGCCCGAATGTCACATGGTAAATCCATTGTGACAAAAAGAAATGAATACAAATATGAAAATAAATATGAATATGTGAATATTAAGAATTAACCCGACGGACAAATAAAGGGTCAGAAAATCAAACCGTTGAGCATTCATATATCTTTTTTTTTTAATTGCGCTGTCTGAAATCTTAAAGAGAAATCTCGCCCGTCTCCGGGATCAGTGTTGGCCGCTGCACATCTGGATGCCACCATCTCCCTCCAGGCTGCTCTGTCTCTAGACTTTTGTGGACAATTTCTTAGATATTCAGGCCACTGATGTTGGTTATGTCCTAGAGAAATAACTGAGCAAAACAGAGATTGGAGTTTGTTCAACAAAGGTTCACAGCATTGGGACAGTATCGATTATACGCGCTGTCCGAACTGATTCACCGGCAGTTATCTGTCAGTCTGCTCGAGCCTGGGCAAAACCATATGCGCTGGCAAAGTCTTGAACCGGAGAGAGGCACGAAACCTATGAAAAGCTGACGCCACCAGAATGACTGGAGGAGCATTAACCCCTTGTCTCCCGCAGCCTATCCACCAACTGCAAAAAATTAACCCTTTGATTCCCTCACCCGATCCACATGCTTCCTGCAGGAAGCTGGTGGATAGGATGAAGAAATCAAAGGATGGCATGGTTGGCAATGCAGGATTCTGGTGGACAGGATGAGGGAATCAAAGGATAGCTTGGTTGGCAATGCAGGATGCTGGTGGACAGGATGAGGGAATCAAAAGGTAGCTTGGTTGGCAATGCAGGATGCTGGTGGACAGGATGCGGGAATCAAAGGATAGCTTGGTTGGCAATGCAGGATGCCGGTGGACAGGATGAGGGAATCAAAGGGTAGCTTGGTTGGCAATGCAGGATGCTGGTGGACAGGATGAGGGAATCAAAGGGTAGCTTAGTTGGCAATGCAGGATGCTGGTGGACAGGATGAGGGAATCAAAGGGTAGCTTAGTTGGCAATGCAGGATGCCGGTGGACAGGATGAGGGAATCAAAGGATAGCTTGGTTGGCAATGCAGGATGCTGGTGGACAGGATGAGGGAATCAAAGGGTAGCTTGGTTGGCAATGCAGGATTCTGGTGGACAGGATCAGGGAATCAAAGGGTAGCTTGGTTGGCAATGCAGGAAGCTGGTGGACAGGGTGCGGGAGTCAAAGGGTTAAAAAAAAAAGCACTAAAACCTTATTTCATACAAAGCGATCAAAATACGATTGCTTCCTCTCGAAAGTTGTTTTTGTATAAACGACTGTATACTTTTTATTACAAAGTATGAAAAATCATGAATTTGAACATTTATGAACTTTATGATATCATTCAGGCTTATACTTTCATTTCAGAAAAAAACAACAACATATGTTCGAGGTTCGATTATGCGTTAAAGAAGACGTCCTCAAACACACGTGCATTTACAGCAGGAGGACGGTGTTGTTATAAATTCCACTGTATTTACAGCAACAGCATACATAACACATTAACAAAAAGAATTTCAAGTTCATATTGCTTATAGCCCAGCCGACTACTACAGCCATGTCAGGGCTAATTAACAAAGGAAGATAATCGTGTCTCTGAGACATACTTATTCAAGGCATACCTTGTGTCCATGTTTCCTGAAGAAGGAACAACTAAACAATTCAAGTCAAGTAGAGTTCATATGGCTTATAGCCCAGCCGACTACCAGAGCTATATCAGGGCTAACACCACGTCAAAACAACAAGCAGGTTAAAAGAGGACAGAACAGTCAAAAATCATG
>JAPXFY010000017.1:50454956-50474956 GCA_030674185.1 Monoplex corrugatus
TGTCAAACACAAACACACTAAGTCTCAGATAAGAGTTTTCCAAGCCGTGGGCCTTAATCAATCAAAAATCAGTATTTGTCCGTTTGTTTGTTTGTTTGTTCTTTATTCGTTCGTTTGTTTTAAGTTGCAAAGAATAGCCTAGTAACCAAAAAAAACAAAAACAAACAAACAAAAAAACAAAAGTTATGAAATGTAACTGCAGCACTCGCCAAAGCTCTTCACTCGGTTCTGATTCTATATGAATCGTCAGCTGCAACCGAACCTTCTCTATAGCTCAAAGAGTACGTTGGTCAACTTCCTTTGTTGATTTTTGTTAACAGCAGACTTGAATAGCTAAACAAATTATTCCGATTGAAGCACAAAAGCCAACATGCAAATGTAAATCAATAACTGTGTGTGTAAATAAGCAGTCAGTCGTGATTAAAAGCCGAGATCGTTTCGATTCATTACCGAACTGAATAGTTTAGCAATCGATATCGATTACAACTCTAGTAGCCCAGGTTACGACGTTGATTCAAAAAAATCTTTTCCGCAGTCGAAATGCCTGAGTAAACCATTCATGCAGTTAACAGTTTCAGCGATCCAAAGAACTGAATGGTCGATAGTTGTTGATTCAGTTATTCTCATCTAATGTATGCAGTTCTCTAGTCCATTGTTGAAGGCATACACATTTCATCAATCACACTTAAGCGTGCGTTTCAATTCCGTGAAAAACAAAACAACACAACACAAACACAAAATCAATCTGTATTGAAACACGGGATTCAATATTTGATCTCAGATTCATTTCACACCAGAGCTCATCACTTAACTAGCCCCTATCAAAGCTCTAGGACTTGGCTAATCAAATCTTCACTTCATTCACAAAAACACTGAACGTGTGTTTGGGACCGATTTCCTGATTCTTTTCTGAGTAGCAGGCTTGAGAGCTCGGACTTATAAACATGTAGCCACCAACAACACGTGATTGCAAAAATAGCGCACTTACCCCCACGCTTGCATCATCACAGCTCGAACGAACCTGACCACTCTGCTGCATGTGACCAGTTCTGTGAGCCAGACCAACCTTGACCTTTGCAAGCAGTTGCCGAATGCTCTGGTTTTCCGTGTGACCATGACGTCAGCAGAATGTCTCAAATGTGACCGTTCGTTCGTTCGTTCGTTCTTTGATTTAACGTCTTTTCACTATAAGTGATATTAGACGGGGATGTAATTGTCTGTGTGTGTCTGTGTGGGTACGAGTACATGGCACGTAGGCTTGCGTGAGAGAGGGTTGGCACTTGTGACAGAATGTGTTTGTGTGTGCAGGCTGTTCGATTTTGCGTGCGCGAGCGCGTGTGTGCTGTGTGCGGTGTGAGCGTGCATATATATATATATGTGTGTGTGTGTGTGTGTGTGTGGTGTGTGTGTGTGTGTGTTGTGTGTTGTGTGTGTGTGTTTGTATGTGTGTGCTTGCTTGAACGTGTGTGTGGGGTGTGTGTGTGTGTGTGTGTGTGTGTGTGTGTGTTGTGAGCGCGTAAGCGCAAGCATGCAAGTATGTGTGGGGTGTGTGCGTGCGTGTGTGTGTGTGTGTGTGTGTGTGTGTGTGTGTGTGTGTGTGCTTGCTTGAGCGTGTGTTGTGTGCGTGTGTGTGTGTCTGAGCGCGCATGCGCGCAAGTGTGCGAGTGTATGTGTGTGTGTATGTGTGTGTGTGTGTGTGTGTGTGTGTGTGTGTGTGTGTGTGTGTGTGTGTGTGTGTTTGGTTGAGCGTTTCTAGTGTCTGCCTGTGTGTGTCTCTGTGTGTCTGTGTCTGTGTATTTGGTTGAGCGTTTCTAGTGTGTGAGTGCACGCGGACGCGTGCTTGTGTGTAAACCAGAAAGGTGAACGATTATATTACCATACAGAACAATATAATGGTATAGAATAAGTCTGTTTATAGGTGTCGGGGGTGGGAGTGGAACAAAGAGATATATTATTTTTGAAAACGTCACACACACATCATACACATATACACACACGTATACATAAACACACACACACGTGCAAGCATATAAGCACGTATACACACACACACACACACACACACACACACACACACACACACACACACACACACGGATAAGTACGTACACACAAACACACACGTATGCATACCGATGCATGTACACACCCACGAACTCATACACACGCATACTCGCGGGCACAGAATACACACACACATATACGCGCACGTGTGCACACACCACACACCCACATGCACACACACATAAGGACACAAGTGCATACCTGCAACCACATTTACGTATGCTCTCTCTCTCTCATCTCTCATCTCTCTCTCTCTCTCTCTCTCTCTCTCGCTCGCTCTATCTCTCTCTCTGTACACACACCAACTCACACAGACACACACACATACACAAATACACCCACGTGTGCACATACACACACTATGTTGTTGTTACACACACATATATACACACACACACGCGCACGCGCACGCACGCACACACACACATATGCATACACACACGCACACATGCACACTGAAATACATTAGAAATAGTTTGTTCTCTTTGCCTTTCTCACCCCCGAAGCGCGCGCGCGCGTGCGCACACACACACACACACACACACACCACACACACCTCACTCACACACTCTCACACTCACACTCACTCACACACTCACACACTCACACACACACACACACACACACACACACACACACACACACACACACACACACACACACACACACATCATACTTCGTGTGCATTAAAAATATTTTGTTCTGGTGATGCCTTTCGCCCCGGATATTTTGTGATGAATGGAAAGTCTAAATTAGGCAACAGCACTAAGCAACGAACCGTCAGTGTCATAATTCAATAGGCTAAGAGCTATGCATTGCGGAGTCAAGCTTCACAAATGTGTTGATCCAAAGAGGCGTGTCCTTTTCTGCGCAGAAGAAGAATACAAAGTCCAACTTCTATTAAGTTTCCGTGTTCTTCAAAGTACTCTCCTCCTATATCCGCACATAGCTACAGCTTCCTCAGCCAAGAGCCGAATGCTTATTTTAACCCTTTGACTCCCGCACAGGTATCCACCAACTGTAAAAACATAACCCTTTGACTTCCTCACCCTATCCATCAGCTTCCTGCAGGAAGCTGTTGGATAGGATAAGTAAGTCAAAGGGTTCGGTTTTTTTGCTTTGCTAGCACGGTTGGCAATGCAGGATGCTGGTGGACAGGGTGCGGGAGTCAGAAGGTTAACAGTCAGAGAAAAACAACGGTCAGCATCACTGGGCAGACGATTTTTTTTTTCTCGAAGAAGTCCACGACCAGGACGGACGGGTTCGGGTCAAGGGTTACACGCTGAACAAGCTGAGTGCACTCTAGCTCAGTAATCCTGTACGTGTGTGTGGAGCAATAGACAATAGTATAAGAGGTGTACCAGTCAATGTTCATGATGTGGAGCATAACGCAATATCATAGGTGGGAACCCGTCATTGCTTATGTTGTGGAGCATTAGACAATAGATGATGAACCGGTCAATGTTTATGTCATGGAGCATTAGACAATAGGATAAGTGATGAATCGGTCAATGTTTATGTCATGGAGCATTAGACAATAGGATGGATGATGAACCAGTCCATGTTTATGTTTTGGAGCATTAGACAATAGGATGGATGATGAACCAGTCAATGTTTATGTCATGGAGCATTAGACAATAGGATAAGTGATGAACCGGTCAATGTTTATGTCATGGAGCATTAGACAATAGGATAAGTGATGAACCAGTCAATGTTTATGTTGTGGAGCATTAGACAATAGGATGGATGATGAACCAGTCATGTTTATGTTGTGGAGCATTAGACAATAGGATGGATGATGAACCAGTCAATGTTTATGTCATGGAGCGTTAGACAATAGGATAAGTGATGAACCGGTCAATGTTTATGTCATGGAGCATTAGACAATAGGATAAGTGATGAACCAGTCCATGTTTATGTTGTGGAGCATTAGACAATAGGATAAGTGATGAACCAGTCAATGTTTATGTCATGGAGCATTAGACAATAGAATAAGTGATGAACCAGTCAATGTTTATGTTGTGGAGCATTAGACAATAGGATGGATGATGAATCAGTCAATGTTTATGTTGTGAAGCATTAGACAATAGGATAGTGATGAACCAGTCAATGTTTATGTTGTGGAGCATTAGACAATAGGATGGATGATGAACCAGTCAATGTTTATGTCATGGAGCATTAGACAATAGGATAAGTGATGAACCAGTCAATGTTTATGTTGTGGAGCATTAGACAATAGGATAAGTGATGAACCAGTCAATGTTTATGTTGTGGAGCATTAGACAATAGGATAAGTGATGAACCAGTCAATGTTTATGTTGTGGAGCATTAGACAATAGGATGGATGATGAACCAGTCAATGTTTATGCTGTGGAGCATTAGACAATAGGATGGATGATGAACCAGTCAATGTTTATGTTGTGGAGCATTAGACAATAGGATGGATGATGAACCAGTCAATGTTTATGTCTGTGGAGCATAGACAATAGGATAGGTGATGAACCAGTCAATGTTTATGTTGTGGAGCATAGTCAATAGGATAGTGTGATGAACCAGCCAATGTTTATGTTGTGGAGCATTAGTCAATTAGGATAAGTGATGAACCAGTCAATGTTTATGTTGTGGAGCATTAGTCATATGGAAGGCGCTGAACCAGTCGTGTTTATGTTACGTGGTTGCATTACTACTAACATTGGCAGGGAGGTGAACTCATTTGTTTTGTGGATGTGAGATGTGTGTACCATCACAGTGGTTGGTTTGTGGACTGTCCCCTTGTCTTTATTCTGATTGGCTGTGAAGTAAAAGCGTGGAGTGCACGGAGCGTGGAATGCGTGGAGCATGGAATTCGTGTAGCGTTGTGTGCGTGTCGAAAATCTGTGAACTAAAAAGTCAGTTGTATAGAGATTTCCAGGTGGAATGGTTGCATATCTTTGCCACCTGAAGAGAACTAAATCTGTTTGTCTTAAGCTGCTATGTTAGCAGGTTGGTGAATCTTTTGATTTGTTGATATATTTACCAAAAATTGAGACATGTAAAGATTGTGAAGAAACGTAGTTGTGTAAAAGTGAAGTGAATTATTTTGGCAGTCAAGAGTTGTATTGAGTTGTAGTTCTTGATTTACAGAGGTTGTTTAAGTGACTGAGTGGAAGGTTGTGTGTGGAAGGAGATAAACTCATAGAGTATGTAAACAATCAGGTCAAGGACACTCAAGATAGGCAAGATAGATTACATGCCAGGAATGCAGAAAAGCAGAAGAAAGATATAGAAATAGAGGATATAGAAAAGGCTAAACAACAGGCTGAGGTAGAAAGGGAACAGATTGTACAGAGGGAAGAAACAATCAGACTCAAGGAAGAAGAAGAAACTAAACGCATAGAGCTACAGATAGAAGCAAAGAGACAAGCTGAACTTAGCCAGATTTCTGTACAAGAAGGTAGCTCAGTTAACTTTGATCAGGGTAGACCTCTCACATCTCGACCGTCATTTCCCAAACTTCTTGCATTCAGGGAAAAGACGGATGACATTGATTCGTATCTCTTTCGATTTGAGACTCATGCTACTAATCTAAACTGGCCAAAGGAGCATTGGGTTACATACTTATCAGCTTTGTTGGACGGTATTGCATTCACACTCTATCATTGTCTCTCAGAGGGTAGTACTGTCACTTATGATATCTTGAAGGAGAACTTACTTAAAAAGTTCCAGTGCACCCCTGAAGGATTTAGGAAAAGATTCAGACAGGCTAGACCAGGCGCAGACGAGCCTTTTGACACATATGCTGTGGAGCTGCGTCGTCTGTTTAATAGGTGGGTTTCTCTGTCAAAAATTGAAAAATCGTATGAAGGGTTAGTCGATCTCCTTCTAGCAGAACAGTTGATAGAGAGTATCAGTAAAGATTTAGCCACATTCTTGTGTGAAAAAGATAGAGTTCACTGAAATGATCACAGCTGCGGAATCGTATCGCCATGCTCGCCCTCATAAATCACTTGCTCGCAAGAGTGAAACAACAGTGTTTGGTTCAGTGAGCAAGGTCGAGCTCCAGGGAAATCACTCTTTTTCTCAAGGCTTTCGAGGACCACGACCTTTTCCCCGAGGCAATTGTAGGGGCAATCGAGGTTTTCAGGGACGTAGTCAAGGTGCTGGTATTTCTCATAGAGGTGGCCGCTTCAATCAGTTCAGCGAAGGAAGTGGTCAGAGTTCAATCTCTTGTTGGCTGTGTAAACGTGCGGGTCACAGGTCGAATACTTGTCCATGGAAATCCGGAAGGGACCCTTGTGGTGTATGCACCCTCAGTCACCCAAGAGGTTCGTGCTTGTTTCGTCCAAACTATGGACATTCTACGGTAGTACCTGAACATAGTGAGGGCCCAGAACAACAGTTTTCGGGATGTACAGCAGTGGTCTGTTCAGTCTCAAGATTTAAAAGATCAGTTGCACTTGGAGTCTGGGTCTGTTAATGGCAAGTCTTGCTTTGATTTTGCGAGACACAGGAGCTATTGTGTGTGGAGTTCGCAAACGTTTAGTAAAAGATAATCAGTATCTTGGTATGTCAATTAAGTGTATTTCGTTTGGTGGTCGTGTTGAGACATTTCAATTGGCTAAGGTTCAGGTCAAGTCTCCATATGTATCTGGAGTTGTAGTGTGTTGTGTTCTGGAGGCTCCGGTTGCTGATGTCATCATTGGAAATGTTCCTGGTTTAAATGCTTCCGTGAGATCTCATCCAGAGGCTGTTTTGCATGATCCTGTTGTGCCGATCTCCCAGGTTTCAAAACAAGGGCATTGTCACTGCAGGAGTTCTTTTTTGAGGTTCTCCCCATTTCCGCCCCGTCAAATATGTTGCCAGACCTGCTCTCGTGATCCTCGGTTGATCCAATGGTTCCATGAGCCCTCTCAAAGACAATTCGGTCATTGTCTTTTCTGTAGAGGGGGGGGGGGGGGTAGTGTGACGGATGTGTTGTATATACTTTCATAGTACATTTTCACTTTTGTATGAGTTTTGGCTCATTTTTGCTTTTGTGGACTGGAGCACCCAGTGTTGGTTTTGGTGTCTTTATTCTGATTGGCTGTGAAGTAAAAGCGTGGAGTGCACGGAGCGTGGAATGCGTGGAGCGTGGAATTCGTGTAGCGTTGTGTGCGTGTCGAAAATCTGTGAACTAAAAAGTCAGTTCTACAGAGATTTCCAGGTGGAGCGGTCGCATATCTTTGCCACCTGAAGAGAACTAAATCTATTTGTCTTAAGCTGCTATGTTAGCAGGTTGGTGAATCTTTTGATTTGTTGATATATTTACCAAAAATTGAGACATGTAAAGATTGTGAAGAAACGTAGTTGTGTAAAAGTGAAGTGAATTATTTTGGCAGTCAAGAGTTGTATTGAGTTGTAGTTCTTGATTTAATGTTTTATGAATTACTGTTTTGTGGTTTCGATCTTTAAATGATGTGCAGTCAGTGTGAACTTTATGGATAATTATATGTATTAAGAGTTTGGATTTTGAAACATGAATGGCGAATTTTGTGTTAAATTCTTTATTGTAAGATGTTATTTTGTTAAATGAATATGAAGCTATGTTAGTGGTCATTTTTTGGAAATTGAAGTTAGTTGTGAGAATATTTGTTGTATGGCACTGTGAATGTAATTTGCCTGCGAACTTTTAAAAGGCAAACAATATTACTTTGGGATAAACGTTTGTCAATCATATAATATAAAAAATATGGTGTGGCTATTGACCTGATACATTTTATTGACAATTTTGTAGATGGAAGTACTTAGCAAATTCTTTCCTATCTACAGCTTCTGACGTGAGGAGTTGTCTGTTCCGATTAGCTCACGAGGGAGCCACATACGTACGTGACTTTGTTTTGAGGGGTGGATGCCTGATCCAGTCCCTGGTCCTAAGCTGTTAGGACTCTGCTGAATACCTGCTGTTTTGAGGGGTGGATGCCTGATCCAGTCCCTGGTCCTAAGCTGTTAGGACTCTGCTGAATACCTGCTGTGGGCGTGTCCGGTTACTGACGCCTCTGTTTCGTCTTGCTCCCCAGGATTGTGTGGTAACTACACTACGCACAAAAAGTTAAGGATCACTTGCACAAAAATTCATAACTTTCAAAATAAGAAAGCCAATGCGTTGAAGTTTGGCAAGCATTTAATTCCATGCTTTAGTGATAACGATACACAATTGCCTTCAATTTCGAGCAATCGTTTGGTGTGTACATTTGATCAAAGTGGGTACGTATCCAAATTTGATTTCCCAAAGTCATTGAAATCACAAGACAGGGCATTCTGATGCTCCCAAAAGTTCAGTAATGCGTGTAACCGCCATGGCTGTTCTGGAACTCGACGCAGCGAGTCCTCATCGAGTTGACCAGGTTGGTGAAGATCCTCTGTGGAAGCGCCTGCCACTCAGCCTGCAACATCTGGTAGAGGTGTTGGGCATCCCTGGGAGGGGGGTGGTTGCTCCTCACTTTGCGAATCCAGCTCATCCCAGAGGTTCTCAATCGGGTTGAGATCGGGACTGCATGCTGGCCTCTCCATTCTGTTGACTCCAGACTGCTGCAGGAAGTCGTTGACCACCCTTGCCCTGTGGGGGCGAGCGTTGTCATCCTGGTAGACAGCCGTCGGTCCCATCTGCTGCAGTGTAGGCACAGCCAGCGGTCGAAGGATCTCATCCCGGTATCGGAGGCCTGTCAGGTTACCCTGTACATGATACAAGGGTGTTCTGTGGTGAAGGCTGAAGGCCCCCCAGACCATTACAGAACCTCCACCAAAGGCCACCTTTTCTTGGACAGTGGTGTCAATAAAGCGTTGCCCTAGGCGCCTCCAGACCCTCAGTCGGCCGTCGTTGTGGTTCATGGTGAAGCGTGATTCATCACTGAACAGGACCTGGGACCATTGCTGACGTGTCCACCTCACGTGACGTCTGCAGAAGGCGCGGCGTGCTGCCCTATGGGCTGGAGTTAAGCGTGGCCGTACTGCTGGGCGACGAGAACGGAGGTTAAACCCATTAAGGCGGTTCCGTATGGTCTGCTGGCTGATGTTGATGTTAGTAGCCACCCTCAGCTGCCTTCGAATGATGCTGGAAGAGGCTGTTCTTGTCTGCAGGGCTTGTCTTCAATGAGACGATCTTCACGTGGGTTTGTCTTCTTCGGTCGACCAGATCTGCGTCTTTCATGGACCCTCCCAGTGGCTGTGAAGCGTTGAATCAGTCTGACAATGACCGAGATGGACACCTGAAGTCGCCTGGCCACTTCTCGCTTGGGAACACCATCTTGGAACCATGCAACAGCTCGTCCCCTCTCAAACTCGCTCAATTTTCGTCGTGGAGGCATTGTCAGATCAGGCCTACTACTGGTGGAATGTCTTCTTATAAAGCCAAGCAAGAGACAGCATCTCACACATAAACAGCAGTGCTTGCACGTGCATAATGGTTTTTCCATCTGGCTTGTGCAATGTGTTCAGGCAGAACGTCCAAAACAAGGTCCTTTTTCGCAAGTTTCCGCTTTTCCGTTTGCGGCCAAGCTCAGTAGTAGAGAATCCCGTGCAATTTTCGCACTAACACAACATCGCCCACTTACAGCTGAACAAGAATTCATAACAATTTGGCTGGACTGAGAAATAAATAACAGTAGCGAACTGAGTTTATTACGCACCTGTTTTCTCATAGTGATCCTTAACTTTTTGTGCGTAGCTTATGTTTATATAGAGTGATGAACTGAATTCTGAACAATGATTTCGATGCTGTGAAACAGACTGACTGAAGTGCTGATGCAGTGAAAGAATTCCTGTGAAAAGACTGTTTGGGACGGAAACCTGAATCGATTACTTTTTATTGAACAGTGGTCAATGAACATTTATTTCTGACTTGTGTTTGTTGATCCAGTTGGATGAAAATTGAACTGATGATATTTGATTAATTATAAATATTTAAATATACTAATTTGTTTAGAGGTTTAAGTGACTGAGTGGAAGGTTGTGTGTGGTTGGGGAAAACACATAGAACACGCACCTACATATACACAATCTACTTTCATCCTATTTCTGTCAGTCACACATAAACCGACTTCTGTAACAGTTGTGGAGCAATAGGATAGGCACTGAACCAGTCCGTGTTTATGTTGTGGAGCATTAGACAACATGGCAGGCAGGTGAACCAATCGATGTTTATGTTGTGGAGCATTAGTCAATAGGATAGGCGCTGAACCAGTCAATATTTATGTTGTGGAGCATTAGACATGGCAGGCAGGTGAACCAGTCAATGTTTATGTTGTGGAGCATTAGACAACATGGCAGGCAGGTGAACCAGTCAATGTTTATGTTGTGGAGCACTAGGCAACACGGCAGGCAGGTGAACCAGTCGATGTTTTTGTTACGGGTTGGGATCGTAGAAATCGAGGCATGAACTCTTGAGTTCAGAAGTTCATGCAATGAGCAAGGAAGCTGGCTATTACAAAAAGTGCAAAACAAAAAACAAAACAAAACACAAAACAAAACAAGACACTATGGGCCAGCCAGCCTGAGGTTGATACTCACTAACGTGTATTATCAGAATGGCATTTTAAATCGAGCTAACGAGCACAATAAGCAAATAACTAAACGACTAAATAACTAGAAAACTAAACAACTGGATAACTGAACAACTATGTAACTAAATAACTAAACGACCATTAATAACCATAGGACTGCGTTGATTCATATCAGGGCTTTTACCGTTTTAATGCTAGACGGCTAAATAGGTAGATAACTAATCACATGTACAAAACTATAGATGAAAGAATAAATGAAAATCATGGTACAATAGTTGTAGGTCCGAGATAACTACATAACCAAATAACCAAAGAACTAAATAGCTTAATTAATCGATAACTAAGCAAATAAATAAGTAGGCCTACATAATCAAACAACTAAATAACTGAACAACCAAACAACTAAATACATAAATAAGCAATCAAATAAAATAAATATACGACTGAATACGTGCACAACCGCAGAGCTAAATAACTAAACAATCAAAATTTTATATTTAATTAAACGAAGACACAACAAAATAATGAAACGACTAAGCAACCAAATAACTAAAACAACTCAATAACGAAACAATTGATTAACAGAACAACTAAATCACAAAACAACTAAATAAATAACTAAACAACTAAATAACTGAATAACTAAACGAATCATTGTTGTTTAAAGCCCAGCCGACCGCGTAGAGCCATACCAGGGCTAAAACCGTTTTAAAACTAAACGACTAAATATCTAGATAACTATTCACAGGAACTAAGATAACAAATCATATGAACCAAAAAAATAGATCAAAGCATAAAATGAAAATCATTACACAATAGCTGTAGGTTCGAATCTCGGGGTGCGCTACATTAAAACCGGCCTTTTCATTGTCCCATCTTAACATCATTGTTCCTGCAGGATGCTGGCGGATAGGGTGAGGGAGCCAAAGGGTTAAGTTTGTTTTGCTAGCATGGTCTACAGTGCAGGATGCTGATGGATAGAGAGTGGGAGTCAAAGGGTTAAGTTTGTTTTGCTAGCATGGTCTACAGTGCAAGATGCTGATGGATAGAGTGTGGGAGTCAAAGGGTTAAAACTTACGTGGCCTCATCACCATCGGAGTAAAAGAAGAATTGCCTCCCTTGCAACGGCAAAAAAAAAATAAATAAATAAAATAAAAAAAAAAAATTGTGGGATTTGTTCAAGAGGGATTTATGGCATTGGGGCAAAATTCCGTACACGCTCCACCCAAACCTTCCAGTCGTTATCTAGCAGAATCCTTGAGCCTGCGCAAAACCCTATGCACTGGCAAGGTTATGAAAAAGAAGGGCGGGCTGTTACCAGGGGGAGCATGATATACAAAAACACTACCAGAATGATCAAAGAATTAATCAACCCTTTGACTCCCGCATCCTACCCTGACCCCACCAGAGTGATCAAAGAATTAACCCTTTGACTCCCGCATCCTACCCTGACCCCACCAGAGTGATCAAAGAATTAACCCTTTGACTCCCACATCCTACCCTGACCCCCACCAGAATGATTAAAGAATTAATGAACCCTTTGACTCCCACATCCTACCCTGACCCCACCAGAATGATCAAAGAATTGATTAACCCTTTGACTCCCGGATCCTACCCTGACCCCACGAGAATGATCATAGCATTAATTAACCCTTTGACTCCTCACCCTACGCTGACCCCACCAGAATGATCACAGCAGTAACCCTTTGACTCCCACACCCCACACTAACCCCACCAGAATGATCATAGCATTAACCCTTTGTCTCCCGAACCCTACGCTGACCCCAACAGAATGATCACAGCATTAATTAACTCTTTGACTCCCGCACCCTGCACTGACCCCACCAGATTGATTAGAACATTAACTCTTTGACTCCCGCACCCTGCGCTGACCCCACTAGAACGATCACAGCATTAATTAACCCTTTGACTCCCGCACCCTACGCTGACCCCACCAGAATGTTTAGAACATTAACCCTTTGACTCCCGCACCCCGTCCACCAACTGCAAAAAAATTAACCCTTTGACTCTCACCCTATAGGATGACTCCCAATCTGATGGATAGGGTGAGGGAGACAAGGGGTTAAGGTTTTGCTTTGCTAGCAAGGTTGGCAATGCAGGATGCTGCTGGACAGGGTGCGGGAGTCAAAGGGTTAAAAGATGGGCAGTGAACAGGCCAGTTTTCATGTTGCGTGCCAGTTGGGATGTGAACTCCAGACATCAGATGGAGAGCCTATGACTCAAGCAGAAGAGCCAACCAGCCCGCTTAAGTTTTTTAAGTTGCATTTTAGACGTGCAAGGTTAACGGTTAGCATGGTTTTTCACTGTTGTCTTTTATCTTAATAATTAATAATAATTAATAATAATAATAATTACAATATTTATATAGCGCAAAATCTTGATAAAATCAAATCTAAGCGCTAAAAACACACACACACACACGCACGCACGCACACACACGCACGCACGCACGCACACACACGCACCCACGCACACACACACACACACACACACACACACACACACACACACACACACACGGCTATAAATGGGGAGAAAGAATAAAAACAATGGAAAATTATAGAGAGCATATTATATACAATTTTATATTGCAATGTGATTCCCCTCCGAGTGGAGACAGGCTGCAGAGGGGATTGAGTGAGGTCAGGATTTTATGCAGAGGAGAAAAGGTGAGTTTTGAGAGCGGACTTGAAGGAGACAAAAGTAGGTTGCTGACGGACTGAGAGAGGAAGTTTGTTCTAGGAGAGCGGACCAGAAACAGAGAAGGCTCGTGGACCATAGGTAATGAGCTTAGTGTGTGGAAAGCGAAAAGTCAGAGGATCGGAGGCAGAGCGGAGGGTACGTGAGGGAACATAGATCTCAAGTAGGCTTGACAGGTAATCGGGGGCTGCGTTATTGAGGCTTTTGTAGCACATGGTGTCTAGTTTGTACTGTATGCGCTTTGATACAGGGAGCCAGTGAAGTTGTGCCAGGAGAGGAGATATGTGGTCAGCTTTTTTCTTTTTGAGTACAAGGCGTGCAGCATTGTTTTGAATGCGCTGTAGGATGTGAGTGGTGGAGGCAGGAAGACCGGACAGGAGTGAATTGCAATAGTCAATGCGAGACATTATGAAGGAGAGAACGAGTTTTGCAGTTGTTTCGACAGAGAGATACTTCCTGTTCAGGCTTATACGATGGAGGTGATAGTAGCAAGATCTGGCAGTTTGAGAAACAAAGTTGTTCATGGAGAGGGTAGAGTCAATGCAGACACCAAGGTTTTTAGCTGAATCAGAAATTGGGACTGATGTGTTACATAATGGGAGAGAAAGAGGAGGCAGCTGAGAAAGTTTCTGACGGGTGCCAATGATGATAGCCTGGTTGTAGTTTTTGACGTGGTGTTAGCCCTGATATGGCTCTAGTAGTCGGCTGGGCTATAAGCAATATGAAAATGAACTTGAAATGAACAAGTAAAAACAAACTATCATTAAAACCAAAAACAGGAGAAAGAAAAAAAAATCTCTTCCCAGTCACAGCACAACACGACAGAACAGAACACAACACAACACAGCATAGCACAGCATAGAACAGCACAACAGAACACACCACGCCACAACACACCACAGAACACCCCAACACACCCCAACACACGAAAACACACCATAAAACAACAAACTACAACACGACACACCCCAACGCACCACAACACATCACAATACACCACATCACAACACAACACATCACACCGCACCACACCACACCACAATACTCCACACCACACCACAACACACAATACCACACCACAACACTCCACACCACACCACACCACACCACAACAAACACATCACAACGAACCGCACCACACCTCTACACACCATACAGCACACATCACACCACACCACAACACACCACAACACACCATACCACACTACACCACACCACACCACAACACACCACACTACACCACACCACACCACAACACAACACACCACACCACACTACACCACAACACAACACAACACACCACACTACACCACAACACAACACACCACACCACACTACACCACAACACAACACACCACAACACACCATACCACACTACACCACACCACACCACAAAACACAACATACCACAACACACCATACTACACCACACCACACCACAGCACAACACACCCCACATCACACCACACCAAACCACAATACACCACAACACACTGCTATACAACACATCGCATCACACCATAACACACCACACATCACACCACAACATATAACACGCGCCACACCATAACACACCACAAAACAACACACTACAACACCCCATAACACACCACACCACACTACACCACAACACAACACAAACACACCACAACACACCACAACACAACACAAAACAACACAACAAACCAAACCACAACACAACAAACCACACAACGTCACAACACACTACATCACACCACACCACAACACACTACACCACGCCACAATACACCACACCACACACCATAACACGACACAACACACCACACTAAACCAAACCACACCACAACACACACCACACCACACCACACAAAACCACACTACAACACAACATACCAAACCACACCAGACCACAATACAACACACCACACCACAACGCACAAAACCACACTACAACACAACACATCACACCACACCACAACACACAAAACCACACCACAATACAACACACCACACCACAACACACCACAACGCACAAAACCACACTACAACACAACACACCACACCACACCACACCACACTACAAACAACATAAAACTCTCAGGTAGGCTACAGTGTGAGCGTTGGCTTCACTCGCAAGGCAAAAAGACAAGCGAGCTACTGACGCGGGCTGCGACGGGAACGCCCTCACACAAAAGCCCGCATGGAAGCCGGCAACCCCACGACTGAAAACGTAAACCATGCTTCCAGTGGTCAGTGAGGATCAACTCGAACCATCGGCGTCTTTCTGTTACAGTGAGCAAAACCTCGACTGCTGGCCCTCTGCTTAAACTGGAGTTAGGCTTCATTGTTAAAAAGGAAAAAAACAGCAAGCACCCCGCACTTGAGTATACTGGTTTTTATAACTCTGCTGCTGACAGAAAGCACGTCGACAGTTCGCACCCCAATCCCCGTCTGACCGCTGATAGCAAAGGTCGTGTCTCATGCGCCGGGTTGTTGGCTTCCGTAGTGCGTGCTGCGAAGGTGGCTTATATACACTCGTACGTTCTGTCTACTGCGCAGTTTTTGCCAACACCGCCCCCTTAAGAAGTCACGTGATGATGACTTAAGCAAATGCACGTCACAAGATCATGACCAAAATGTTCGAGCCATCCTGATAATCTCTGCTTTTGCCCGTGTGGTTGGTTTATTTGTGGGTTAAGGAGAGAGAGAGAGAGAGAGAGAGAGAGAGAGAGAGAGCGAGAGAGAGTGTGTGGTGGTCTTTGATTTAATGTCTATTCACTAAAGTGATTTTAGACAAAAAAAAAAAAAAAAAAAAAAAAAAAAAAAAAAAAAAAAAGGGGGGGGGGGGGGTGATAAGAGGAGTGAAGAGAATATTTGAAAATTGTCAATTTTGAACTTGAGAAAAGATGATCCAGAAAACAACTGTTTTGAAGAGGGGAAGGTAAAACTAACAAATAATGTTACCATAATTAACGATTTAAACAAACTAACAAACAAAATTGATAAATATCTGGAAGAAACGAAGAAAAAAATAAAACTAATAATTGACTAACCATAACAGTGAACAAGTGAAATAACATTTTAAAGGTAATTCGCTATAGGACTTTTTGACAGGCTAACAAAAAATTCATACAGTAATGATGATGAGGCAAATATATCAGAAACTGTACTCATAGATAGTGTTGGAATATGTCGTTTTACCTTAACGCAAGAAAGAATATGACTATGTGTTATCTTCTTTCCACACAGACATACTATGTTCTTGGTGTATTTTGTTTTGAATGCATCAAGTTTCCATCTATACATAAGGGATTGTATAATTCTGCTGGCATGAAGCTGCTTAAGTATTTTGCTAATTTCAAAGTTCATGTGACATTTATCATACTTTTTCTGTTTTAATTGGAACTGCTTCCAGACGTAGTTGTCTACTAAAGTGTAATTCTCGTGCAACGAGAGAGAAAGCTGGATATTGTTTGAATCTGGTGAGTTATTAGCTCCCCGTTTGGCAGCCCTGTCAACTTTATCATTATAACGAAAAGAACTATGAGAAGGTATCCAGCAGAAAGTAATATCAGTGCCTCTTAAAGATAAATTATGAATCAAGTGACTAATTTCCAGAATCATTTCTGATCTTGTTTGTAATTTTGATAATTCAAGAGCCTGAAGTACTGATTTTGAATCCACGCAAAAAAGTGTGTTTGAAAAATTGTCCTAGGAAAACTTATCATAAAGTTTAAAGCCATTAATATTGCAAAAAGTTCAGCTGTAAAGATAGATTTATCAAGTCCTATGTAGAAAGATTTTTCAATTTTGAGAGCAGGTATTAAAAACGCTGAGCCTGCTTTTCTTTCAATTACTGATCCATCAGTGTAAATTTTCAAATGATCGGAATATAAGTCGTCTATATGACATTTAACCTGACTTGCCAGTAAGTTTACATTGTCTCCTTTTTTTAAGTTAGTGTGATGTACGTCAAATTGTGCTCTTTGGAGTTCCCAACTGGGTACTGGCGAAAAGGAAGGTCTTATAGATACAGGATCTACGTGTAGATCAATTCCTGAACCTTTCATGACGTCAGATGTGTATGTTGCAAGAGTGACCTGTGAAGATATTGATTTAGCTCTTTTTGGAAAGTCGATATCTGATCTCAGTTTAATTTCTGTTTCAGAGATGTTTTCTACAGTGGTGTGTCTTAACAAAAATTTAGTAGAAGCGACTTTCCTTTGCTCATCAAGTGGCAACAGTTTGATTTCAGTATATGTGCGAAGACAGGAAGCATGCATTGGAAGACCCAGTGCAAGTTTGAAACCTTTACAATCTATGCTCTGCAGTTTTTTCATTAAGTGTTTCGGTGCACTGAAGAAGATTTCTTGGGCATAGGTTAATTTAGATCTAACAAGCGATTTACAAAGATGAACAAGTGTTGATGAATCTTGACCCCATGCCTGTTTGCGAACTATTTTTAAGAAATTTAAACTTTTTTGAGCTTTGGTTAATAAGTATTCAATATGCTGATTCCAAGATAATTTTGCCGTAAGAAAAACTCCTAAGAATTTAATTGACTCATTAAACTGAAGAAGAGTATCTCCCAGTTTGAAAGTGGGAAGATTTACTGGGTTAGCTCCATTATTAAATAAAACTATTTTCGATTTTTCCAGGGATAGATGTAACCCATTTTCTACCATGTATCGTGCTATTTTATCAAGTTCTAATTGGTAGCATTTGCGTGTATAATTAATACAGCGCAAAGGAGTTTTCCTTTTCATATTTACCTGCATCCACATGCATAAATCGTCAGCATATTGAGCTAAAACTACATGCTTAGATACTTTACTGGGTAAGTCATGCATTAATATCATGAAAAGAAGGGGAGCTATAACGGATCCCTGAGGGATACCCATTTGAAGAATTCGTTTCGTGGAATATACATTTTCAATCCTCGTTTGAAATACTCTGTTTTCGAAGAAACACTTAACATAGTCAAAAATGTGACCTGTCAGCCCAATACTTTTAAATTTAAATAACAATCTGGAGTGCCACACATGATCGTATGCTTTCGTTATATCAAAAAATGTAGCTAAAACACATTGACGTCTTGCAAATTGTTGTTTTATGTTAGTAGTTAGCTTTGTTAGGATTTCTACTGGTGACCTGCCTTTTCGAAATCCTGCCTGATTTACTGGTATTATTTTATTCTTTTCACAATAGTGCATCAATCTCTTTAAGATTATTTTCTCCATTAGTTTACATACGTGTGATGTTAATGCAATTGGCCTGTAGTTTTTCAGATCGGTATTACATTTACCTGATTTTAGTACAGGAACCACTATCGTTTCTTTCCAGTTGTTGGGCATTTTCCCACTATTCCAGCATTTTTGAAATATGTCATGTAGCAAAATTATAAAATTTTCTGGTAAATTTTTCAGCATCTCATTGGAAATTGCATCTAGTCCAACTGACGTTTTTTTACTTGGAAGGGACTGAATGGCATCTTTTAATTCTTGAAGTGTGAGCGATGCATTCATGTAGTGAGTATTATCAGAGGCAGGATCCTTATATACATCTTTCTTTTCTTCTCGTTCCCTATAGTCTCTACTAGAGACAGGAAGTCCTTCTACACGACAGGTCTCAGCAAACACGTCTGCAAAAGCTTCTGCTTTTTCCAGTGAGCTAGGAAAAGGGTTATTTTCTAGCTTTACTGGAATTGATGGCAACTTAATCCCGTTTTTCATTAATTTTAGTTTTTCCCAAATCTTTATCATGTCTTTGTGGTCATTTACTTCACATTTACAAAAAGACGTCCAGTGTTGTTCTTTGGCTTGCTCTATGATTCTGTTACACTTAATGTTGGCACTTTTCATCGCTGTATGATTTTCAGGTGACCTGTTTGCTAAATAGATTTTGTATTTTTCTTTCTTTTCGTTCACTGCCTTTTGACAATCCTCATTCCACCAGACATTTCCATGATGTTTTCCTATTTTCGACACTGTAAGTTTTGGAATTGAAATGTTAGCAGCTCTTAACAGTGAGTTACAGAAAACTTCGTACATGTCGTTTATGTTCATTGCTTCAGATAGATCTGTTCTTGTCTTTTCAAGGATTGCCTTAAAACTGATCCAGTCTGCGTTTTTATACTTAAACTTGGGTAAACTATCTTGTGGCATGGCGTCTATTTTAGTAGTATGGTTTAGGGTAAGACGTATGGGGATGTGATCTGATCCCAACAAGTCATCCTCTGTTTGCCACGTGGCGTTTGGGGCTAGGGATGGTGAGATTAAAGTGAGGTCGATAGCTGTGGGTCTGTGGGTTGGTATATCGGGGATCCGGGTAACGTGTCCGTTGTTAAGTAAATATAAATTGGAATCTACAATATTTTCGATCAACCTGTTGCTTGTTATGTTTGTGCAATACTTTTCCCAAAATGGGGCATGTGCATTAAAATCACCTCCAATTATCCACTTGTCATCCTGATCTTGAAAGTGTCTTAACCATTCAGTGTTCACAGAATCTGGGCCTCTTGGTAAGTATACAGAGGCCATATTCACAACTAACGATGAGGAAAATTTTATAATGATTGCACATGATGAAATAAATGCGGTAGATTTAGGTACTGGCGATGTTCGTTCACAATAGTTCAGTCCTTCCCGAATGTATATAGCTGTTTGTACACGGCCACCGTCATTTACAGAGTCACATATTGGTGGATAATAAAAACCG
>JAPXFY010000017.1:50477456-50502456 GCA_030674185.1 Monoplex corrugatus
GTACACACCACGTAACCACACATACGCACACGCACGCACACACACACTCACACACAAAACACACACACACACACACACACACACACACACACACACACACACACACACGAACACACACATACATACACACACATACACACACATACTCACACACACATACTCACACACATTCAGTAATAACTGTGGTACCATACACACACACACACACACACACACACACACACACACACACACACACACACACACACACACACACACACACACAATGTAGGAATCTGGTGGATAGGGTGAAGGAGTCAAAGGGTTAAGTTTTTTGCTTTTCTAGCGTGATTGACCAATGCAGGACGCCGGCGGACAGTGCGCTGGAGTCAAAAGGGTTAAGTCTGGTCTTCATTCCCTCCCAATTCCAAGACCTTGCCAGCGCATAAGGTTTTGAGCATGCTCAGGGAGTCTGCAAGATAACTGCTGGCAGATTTGGGTTGAGCGCATATGGAACTGTCTGAGCACGATCAATCCTTCTCAAACAGACACCATTTTAATGTCAGCCGAACGAAACTCGACACTGGTTCCTCAAAATGTAATATGTATTTTATCAATACGTTTTATGGAATACGATATAAAGGTTGACTTCTTAACGATAAACCTGGGTATGCTGACATATTATTATTATTCATGTTACATTTTTATTATTGTTATCATGTTCCACGCACATGTGCATATAGATCTACTCATACTTCAAACATACGGATGTTTTGTATGATCTTAAATTTGTTTTTTTGCGATGCGATTGTAGTTATGCTTTCCTGTTTTGTTTTGTGTTTGTATCACTTGTTTAAAATGAATTTTTGAAAAGGGTTGTAAGCAAGAAACTTCACAGTGAATACATAAATATTTGACCTGTGAACAGTAATGATCCTTACACGGCCAGTCTAATCATTATGCTTGCGGAGTGTCTTAGCTAAGAAACTGCCTTAGGGATATTGTGCAGTTCTCTTTGTTGTTTGAGTCTACTCAGTGCTATTCATCGTAATTTCTATTCTACATCAGCACAAGTTTTTGGTAGTGATATTACTTTTGTGGAAAACCCAGTAGGGTGAACTGATCTAAATCCGACCGATTTAGGCACTAGGTACAGGTTTTTGTGACGTGTCTTCAGAAATATTTCGTAGATGTGCCTATAGTAGACTTTCTGTGATTGATTACTGGGCTTTACAAAGTTACAAGGGGTACTGTAGTGTTACAATATGCTAAATACGAAGTATGGGTACATGATCTAAATTCTGACCAAGTGGATGTAAAAAAAAAATCCGACCAGGGGGTAATCTAAACTTCGACCAGCATAAATACGGTCAAGGCAGTGTACATTATTAAATGATCTATCAATCAAAAACGACAAAAACAGTTAAGCTTCTGCTGGAACAATGTATGCCTTGATGATTTTCATCGATGTTTTTCCACATCTACTGTGTCTGCAAACGATCGACATCTTTCCCTGTTGCATACTTTTTAGAAAGGCAGCGTGGTCAGTGCTTCAGTGCGTGAAGTAGGTCTATGTAGATCTAAGTTCCTGCATGCCATCTCTCACACTCATACTCACGTGTGCGCTTGCGAGCGATCGAGAGATATACAGAGCAAGCTAGAGAGAACAAAAAGGAAAGAAAGAAAGAGGGAGGGGGCGAAAGCGAGAGAGAGGAAGACAGACAGTGGGAGTCGGTCGAGAATTAGATTACTCAGGTATTCAAGTCTGATGTACAATCCGACTGACCAAAACCCGCCATTTCATGAGAGAATTATCTAAATATAACGACCTAAAGCTAAAAAAGCTTCTGCAGCTCATATCTGTACATAAGGCATGTTGTTAACAGCGAATCAGTTCTCTATCGACATTATCGGTTTGTTGTTACAAGGGGTCAGAGAGCGATCACGTGAAAAGTCGATATGGTACAAGGGGTCAGAGAGCGATCACGTGAAAAGTCGATATGGTACAAGGGGTCAGAGAGCGATCACGTGAAAAGTCGATATGGTACGCGTGGCGCCCGAAAGCAGGCGGGTTGGTGTGGCCTTAATGTTGTCCAGTTGCCCGTTTCTTACACGCTAGCATGTTCCTGCACAACTGGCAAGGGAGAGGAAAAGCATGCTGTTAAAAAAAACGCGAGGAGGTGGTAAGATTTTAAACCAGTGTACTGCGCTTGTTTCACAACAAAAGACGGAATCATTATCAGACGCAAAAGTGACTTACTTGCACAACCGTCATCTTCACCTCATTAATGACTCATGCACACATTACTGAAGCACACGCACGCACGCACACACACACGCACACACACACGCACACACACACATACACACACACATCACAAAAACATCAGGATGAAAGACAGCTCTCCTGATATTATTCCAAAATATAATTACAAGCGTGCAGACTGGTCCTTATTTCGAACTGCTCTTGCTAATCAGGATTACAGACATTATGAAAGTGAAAATGTAGACATTATGTTTTCTAAATTCCAAGAGTCAATTCTAGCCGCTGCAGACGTATCAATTCCGAAACTCAAAACTTCTAAATCGAATAATCGATTGGGTAATGTTTGGTGGACAGAGGCATGTGAGAAAACAGTTCAATATAAAAGGGAGAAATTCAAAATCTACATCAAAAGCCGGAAACCTGAAGATCATGTGGAAATGACAAAAGCTAACATCCAATGTAACAAAATCATTGCTGAAGCAAAGAAAGATTATTGGGCATCATTCTGCAAAAAAGAAATTTCAGATTTCAAAGATTTCCATAAAGTCTGGACGAAAATGAATCAAATGAAGAATGGAACCAACTTACCTAGGTGTCCGATAATGATAGAAACATGTAACACATTTCCTTCAGACATGGACAAAGCAGAAACCTTTGTGGACTTATTTGCTAAAAACAGTAAAGTTGAAGGTTTATCTCCAGACTGCAAACATCACAGAGAAATGGAAGATAACAACTCAATCTACACTGATCCAATACCTCAGAATGATCTCTGGTTTAATTCTCCAATCACCTTAGAAGAGCTAAAAAACACAATACTGTTTCTACACAACAAAACGAGTTCGGTAGGTGTTGATGCAGTTTCGACTGAAATGATTAAACATCTCCCTGAAAACTATCTTATTTTCCTACACAAAATTTTGCAGAAATGCTGGGTTAGCGGAAGTGTACCACAAATCTGGCAAAAGTCTATAGTTATACCGATATTAAAAGCAGGAAAATCGGAAAACTGATAAAAACAGTTACAGACCCATTGCTTTGACGTCCCACACGAGCAAACTAATGGAAAGATTGATCTTAAACAGACTTTTACACTACTGTGATAAAAATAACGTTATTCCGGTAAACCAGGCGGGTTTTAGAAAAGGGAGATCCGCAGTTGAACACCTGGTTAAACTTACGACTCAGATCAAACAACAGTTTGCCCGCAGAAAAAGTGTTTTAGCTACTTTCTTTGATGTAAAAAAAAGCTTACGATCAAGTTTGGCATAAACGTTTATTGTTCAAGCTAAAATCTGTTGGTTTATCTGGCAATATGTACAATTACATTAAATCTTTTTTAGCTAACAGAACAATACAGGCTAGAGTGGGAGCTAGTTATTCTACTTCACGACGCCTCGACATGGGGATTCCACAAGGTTCAGTATAGCACCTATTTTATTTAATATCCTTATACAGGATTTTCCTAAAGCTTTTTCAAATCGTGTTGTTTTAGTACAGTATGCTGATGATATATGCACTTGGATGAATATCACTTTAAAAAAGACAACTCCACAGAGAACACGGAATTACATCAGGAAATTGTATCAAATTGATCTTGATAATCTTGGAAACTATATGTTAGAAAATGGTCTGTCGTTGTCGGCAGAAAAAACTAACATGATGCTGTTTGATCCTGGTGGTAACTCAAATAACTTGCCTACTTTCAAATTGCTTGGTGAAGTGTTAAATTACAAACAGGTCGTAAAATTTCTGGGAGTTTACATCACTTCGAAATTAAGCTGGAATGTTCATTTTGATTATATTTTAACAAAAGCACGAAAAACCTTAAATTTTCTAAAGATAATAAGCAAATTACCCTGGGGAATGGATACAAATATACTGATTCATCTGTCAACAGCGCTGGTCAGGTCTAAATTATCCTACGCGCAAGAAGTTTTTTTCAATGCACCTAAATATTTACTAAAAAAGATTCAGAACTTGGACTGTAAAAGTCTTAAAATTGCACTAGGTGTAGCCAACTCATGCTTCTACTCTGGAAACGTACAAAGTTGCTGGAATTCTACCTCTAAACAACCATCGTGAGCTAGCTACAGCAAAGTTTGCAATTAGAACTACTTCACAAGCGAATAATTTTGTGACAAAGAAATTAAAATCAGGTCTGATATTGACTTTCCAAACGAGCAAAAAACATTTCATCACAAATTACAACCGCAGCTTACATATCTGACCTGATCAAACAATCCAGCATAACTATGGATGAAATAGCCGAAAAACCAACGTTAACGCCTATCCCTACATGGAAATGCTAAAGGCCACGTTTGATCTCGATTATGCAGACGTTAAAAAAGATGATAATGTCAACATTACGCTATCCACAGCTTGTGAACACATCGATGAAAAGTACCGTACCCACCTCCACATTTTTACTGATGGTCAGTCAGCAAATCAGAGCGCTGGAGCAGCGTTTTATGTTCCAAAATTTAACATTAAAAAGTCTTTTTTCATTGGGGCAAATGTATCTACACTTATATATACAGCAGAATTGGTCGCTGTTGTTCAGGCGTTGCATCATTTAATAAGCCTTCGGCCTGTGCCTTTCAAAGTAGTTCTGTTTGTTGATTCAAAATCTGTATTATATGCCTTACAGTCTTTTGATACAGACACAAGACCTGATTTAATAATTGAGGCAAATCATCTAATACACTGTTTAAAGATAAATGGCTCGGAAGTCAGTTTATGCTGGGTGCCTTCTCACGTTGGTCTTCACGGCCACAACGTAGTTGACAGAACAGCTAAATCCAGTGCACTCCGTTTTGAAAATTCCATAGAATTACATGTTAACACCTCGGTAAAAGAAGCTTACAACTCGCTAGAATTAGCATCATGGATTCGATTTCATGAACATTTAAATGAAAAATTTGTGTCTCAAGAAAAGAATCAAACTTTCAGTTCAAAATATCTGAAAAAAAAAATGCAGTATTCTTCGATATATCATTTGAGATTAATTGTTACCACATATTTTCGTATTCAACTGAACGCTTTGAAAACAAAATATTGTAAAAACGTTTTATGTATTTGCGGTGAACAATTCACATTGTATCACTGTTTGTTTTACTGCAGAAAGCTTCGTTATTTTTTACCAAAGATGTTTACACAAGGAAACTATCTTGAAAAGCATTTTAAAGAAGTGATATCAGATCAAGTTCTGTTAGTTAAAATTTCAGAATCATTGGTTCACAGTCCTGTTAATGCGTTACTTTAAGGTTATTATTTTAATTATCATTATCTTATTTTGTTTTGTTTTGCTTTTTATGACGATTTTTCTTTTACATTTGATGTTAGCGTTGTTCTAGTTTCATTTCTCTGATCATCCATATCATTTTTCTAAAGACCTTGCCGATTCCTTTTAATTTTTTTTCCATCTCTTACTCTGTTCCCTTCTTTCCCCTCCTCCCTCCCCCCGCCCCCCCAAAAAAATATCCTCCATGCCATTTTTATCCGTCTAATATCACTTATAGTGAAAAGACGTTAAATCAAGGAACGAACACACACACACATACATACATACATACATACATACATCCATAAACACACACACACATACACACACACACACACACACACACACACACACACACACACACACACACACACACACACACACAATAATATATCTATATATATATAAGTACATACACATTCCATGTCTCTGGTGTATAAAAACCAGTTTCCTTTTTTTTTCTCCCCCACCACTTAACCCCCCAGGAAACCTTATCACTGGCGTAGTAACACTCGACTGTAATTGAACCCTCTTAGTGTCTTTGTCCTTTGTCCTTGTGCTGTGCTGTGTGTGTGTGTGTGTTTTGTGTGTGTGTGTGTGGTGTGTCTGTGCGTTGTGTCTGTGTTGTGTGTGTCTGTGTGTGTTTGTGTGTATGTGCATATGTATGTGTGTATGCGTGTATCTCTCTCTGTTCGCGCGCGCGCGCGTGTGTGTGTGTGTGTGTGTGTGTTTCTTTATCTGTCCATCCATCCATCTATTTATCTATATTTCTATCTATCTTCTGTCTGTCTGTCTATCTATATATGTATATAATGTAACCTACGTAAAATATTCTGATGTGTTTGTGTAGCATATCGTAGTCAGTGACTAAAGTCCCCTTGAGGAAGGCGGTGTACCGCCGAAAATTTGGGAAATTTTTACATTGATTTGTTGCCTTTTCTGTGCACATGCTGCTTGAATTATATATATATATATATATATATATATATATATATATATATATATATATATATATAATATATCTGTGTGTGTGTGTGTGTATGTGTGTGTATGTGTGTATGTGTGTGTATGTGTGTATGTGTGTGTGTCTTTGTGTTTTGTGTGTGTGTGTCTATGTGTGTATGTGTGTGTGTGTGTGTGTGTATGTGTGTGTGTTATGTGTGTGGTATGTGTGTGTATGTGTGTTTGTTGTGTGTTGTGTGTGTGTTGTGTGTGTGTGTGTGTGTGTGTGTGTGTGTGTGTGTGTGTGTGTGTGTGTGTGTGTGTGTGTGTGTTTTGTGTCTGTGTGTCTATGTGTCACTGACTATGTTCGTTCGTTCGCTATTTCTAATCAAGCATAACAATGATCTCCAAGAAACATTTATCGACTCGAATATAACAGAAAGTTACCAGGGTATTTTACAGACAATTCATTGAATAGATAACCTAGTAATCATACCTTTGCTGTACTGTTGAGACATGAGCAGAGATAGTTTTGTTTTCCATAATTTACAGGCTATGATGAATGAATGCAACTGTTTAATAAATGACTGACATCAGAAATATACTGAATAATGTGTTTATCAGAGTGATTCTATATACTGACGATCAAGGCGATGCTCCGTCCTGGTCTGTTGTCTTTGTCCAACAGATTGTGTACACTTATACATCAAAGGTTGATGCGGGGTGGGTGTGTGTGTGTGTGTGTGTGTGTGTGTGTGTGTGTGTGTGTGTGTGTGTGTGTGTGTGTATGCGTGTGTGCGAGAGAGAGAGTGAGAGAGACAGACAGACAGAGGTGAGAGACAGACAGACAGAGGGAGAGAGAGACAGAGGGAGAGAGATACAGATGGAGAGAGAGACAGAGGGAGAGAGAGGACAGAGGGAGAGAGAAGAGAAAGAGAGAATGAGACACACAGAGACACAGAGACAGACAGAGAGACAGACACAGAGACAGACACAGAGACAGACACAGAGACAGAGACAGACACAGAGACAGATAATGATAGATAGATAGAAGATAGATAGATAGATAGATAGATAGATGAGAGAGAGAGAGAGATGATTAGAAAGTGACAGCGAGTAAGAGACAGAATAGGCGTAGCAGCAGCAACAATAACAACAGCAGTAACACAGCAACGCAGCAACAACAACAACAACAGCAACAGCACAGCAGCAGCAGTAGTAGTAGTAGTAGTAATTATTGTTGATGATGTTGCTGCCGTTGCTTCGGTTGTCGTTGCTGTCGTTCTTTACTATTATTACATTTTTATGATGAAAATATAGCACACCCACTGACATATAAACGCGCGTGCATATTCATACACAGAGACAGCTTTTTCGCAAGTAATTTTTTTTATTATAGTTGTTGTGTTGTTGTTGTTGTTGTTTGTGTCTGAATCAAAGTGCCTACAAGTATTCAATGCAAACACACACGATATACACACACATACACCCCCCCCTACACACACACACATATACATACCACACGTACACACACACACACACACACACACACATACACACATACACACACACAATACACACATACACACACACACACACACACACACACACACACACACACACACACACACACACACACACACACACACACACACACACACAATAAAAGACGAAACAAAACAAAACCACACGAACCATCGTCTCCAGGTCATCAAATAGAATCCGCGTGTCAGGGAAGGTATGTGATGTGTTAGTTTTGTCTTTCTTCTGATGAACTTGTTCCTTCGTTGTCTTTTTTTGTTGCCTGACAAATTCAAGATTCAGGATTCAAGATTCAAGATTTCTTTATTAAAATTTGTCCTTTTCAAAACAGCAAGGAAAATTGGTCTGCAGGCTTGTCAGTGTTGGGTTGGTTTGCTGCTTTTTTTTCTAGGTCATGAAGAGCAAAGGGAAAACAGTATGTTCAAACCATATTGATATTCTTCCTTTTCCTGATACAATATATAACACATCAAAATAAAAACACGTGTAAGTGTGAAACAGTTGTCCAGAGGGAGTATATATTTACATGTGTACGTGGGATTCTGAAACGGAGTTGTCTAAGCTATGTAAAACTACACTGTCTATACTAGGCTATACGTCATAGAGAATAGTATATACAAAACAAATCTACAAGTTGAATCGTAATCGTTACAAGCTGAAGTTTAGAATATTGCTGTTGTGTTTGAAAGAAAAAACAACTTTTGATTGTAGACAGTGCTTGGTTTCTTCAAACGTAGTTAAACTACAAACACTGAAAGTAAAAACTGTGAAAACAAATACTGGTTGTGGAGTTTCCTGTTTAAAATATGTATTGAAAAATGATGGGGATTTTCTTTCATATTTAGAATTTAAGATAAGCTTTGATACACCTATCAGTTTTGTTACCTGTGCTACCTGTGTCTCGTCTATTAGGAGGTAAGCAAAGTAAGTAACACACAATCAATGACAGCAATGCATGTGAAATGAATACTGCCTTGTAGCTGACCTTCCGCATGATAAGAGCACAGGAAAATATTATGATGTATTCTTTACTGTTAACACTAAACAAAAGTTGGTCAATGTGGACGTGGAAATAAAATACAAACATTTCTTGGAATACTATATTCTTCAAAATATACAGAATCAAAGACATTAAACACAAATGGTTCCAAATCCGAAGCGAATCGTCCATGGGATGATGGCAACAAACAAAAACTTTGAAAGAAATGAAACTCTTTAAACTAACTAATGCAGCTCAGGCATTGAGGATAAAGAACAATTAAACTTTTTTGTGGAGATGTGAGTATTCAAAACACTTTAAGATTTCGAAAATAAAACAGAACAGTATCAGTGCAATTTGTTGTCAGCCTGACAGAACAGTATCAGTGCAATTTGTTGTCAGCCTAACAGAACAGTATCAGTGCAATTTGTTGTCAGCCTGACAGAACAGTATCAGTGCAATTTGTTGTCAGCCTGACAGAACAGTATCAGTGCAATTTGTTGTCAGCCTGACAGAACAGTATCAGTGCAATTTGTTGTCAGCCTGACAGAACAGTATCAGTGCAATTTGTACAGCCTGACAAACAGTATCAGTGCAATTTGAACTACTATGCAATGTGACAGAGAAGATGGAAGAAACGTGCCATGGATAGCCGAGCAAGCTCAACATGATGATGATGATTGCAACAATATCTTTTCATATGTGTATAATTTTTTCTGTCATTTTTGTTGCCACATTGTGTGTTTGATGTCCATTTGTTGTGAAGCAAAAGATGAATAAAAATGTTTATTAAAAACGATTCACCAGAAAAATTGGTAAACTCAAGGCTGATATTGAACAAAAACTTAGAAAACACCACATCACGATCTTATTTTATATAGCAAATAGATTCTAAAGCTTGATGTTTAGTGGTATCATTATTAAAAATTTCCGTAAAAGAATTAACCATTGGGAAAGAAAGAAAGAACGAGAGAAAGAAAGAAAGAGAGAAAGAAACACAGAGAAAAAGAAAGAAAGAAAGAAAGAAACACAGAGGGAGAGAAAGAAAGAAAGAAAAAAGAAAGAAAGAAAGAAAAGAAAAAAGAAAAACTGACAACAAAAAAAGCAGCAGTGATTTACAATGTATAGGATGATATTAGGATGATACACAGAGGGTCGGGTAAACATGACATAAACGGCCAAAGCATCACACAGGCATGCCTATCTCAATGAAAGGAAGCCGAATGTTTGCTCTCTAAGGTGAGTGGAACGAAGCCATGGTTTTCTTTCGGGTTGGCAACCCAAGGCACGGTCAATGGAAATCTGACACAGGTTTTGCAGACTTCTTGGAGAGGAGAGAGTTGTGTTCACCCACGTTCTCATCTCGTCAGAGATGTACCGATTCTGTTGAAAGTTCGTTCTGATTTTATACAGGCAGGAGTTTGAGCAGACACCAGCTGTGTACAGGAGTTCCAAAATCTCGAAGTGTCCTTCTTCAATCATGTCCACCATGGCATTGCTGCATGGTTCCAAAGTTCCTCCGCAATGGCAGGAAGCCAGAGAGGCGGCGCCATAACTGATGGCTATCTTAACCATGGTCATTGCTGGCTTTGGATCAGGATACACGGCCATCTCTAACAGTTCCGTCACAGCCAACGGGTCCTCCAAAGCCACAAGTGCCTGTAGGTCCACTCTCTCAAAAAACCACCGGACAAAGTATTCCTCACCATTTACGACAGCATGATGAAAATCCATGAAACTGTCATCATAGATCCTACAAAGATCTGTTCTTCTCAGGAAACGTTTCCTCACAAGATTGATGTCCTGCATTTCCATATGTGTTTTTACCTCATGATTCAAACAGGCAGTATCCCTGTAATGTGAAACAGATACAATCTTGACTAGTCCACTTTCTTTGATAATCACAACCTCCCAAGTGAAATCTGGTAATCTCTGTTTCATTTCCTCACAGAAATCTTTATTGACTAAAATGCCATAGAAGAAATCCAGCAGTGGAACACGTCGATAGGCTTTGTGTATGCGTTGCTCACAGTACTTTGGCAACAGATGGAGACATGCACAAACTTTGTCAAACAATTTCAGACTTATGGCAAATTCTGTGCAATGTGCCACATAACGCACATTATTGCTCAGAACGTACTCAAAATCGTTAAGAGTAGTGCATAAAACAAAAAGAAATGTCTGTAACAAAGGGACTTGGAGAGTCCTTCTGCTAACCTCATGGATTAGACCATAAAGTTGTTGATCGACTTGGACATCAATTCCAGGTGATGGTCTATCCAGTGGAGCTCTGTTGGATATTTTGTATTGACCACAAAAAGACCTATCCATTTTTCAAGACCTGGATAGCTTCTTATTCGAGAAGAAAAAGAAGAATAACCAACATTTTGTATGAATTTCCACAATCCGTGACTAATTTCTATTCGATTATGACAGCTCTCCTCGTATATGATCGTCATCTCAGGGTATGCACCAAGTTCAAACATAGCAACATACAGAGGAATGCACGATTCTGGGTCTGGACAATTTCTTTCTATGCGGCGTATGATGCCTTTAAACTTGATATATGCTACGAATCCAACGAGACAATTTTCACCAAGAGACAGACTTTTATTCTGCGAATACACATTCAACAGTTGTTCAAGATCTTTCTTAAGCACAGCCTGTAAACATTCACACTGAATCAAGACACCTTTCTTTTCTCTCTCCTCCAGACTACTAGACTGCAAAAGACCATACAATTTGTTAATAATAAATTTGAGGAAGTTACAAAATCTCTCTCTATCCAATAGATCTGGTCTGTCCCAAATGAAGATTTTAGTCAGTTCTCTTATCTTCTCCAAGGTAGTGCAATTGTTTGCCAAACACTCGAACAGGTCATTCAGATATTTACAGCATGACGGTTCGAAACTCGCGGATTCTACACAACAAATCGTGAACGTCATCCAGTGGAATAGGGCTGACGCTGGCCTGGTCGGTAAGATGTCTCAACAGTTCTTTCAGTCGTTGGTCTTCGTTGTTGGCAAAGGCGTGCACAATGTTTACTTTAATCTCTTCAAAATCCATCCTTGCATGTTGTCAGTACAAGATGAAGGTCGAGGTTTAGCTCAGCTCGTACGAATGTGATGGCAATGGTGTTCTGAGGTGTAATGTTTTTTGTTATTTTTGTTGTTGTTGTTGTTTTCTAGTTCAGTCTAACATGCCCGTGCTGCAACAGAATATGGAAAAAAAGTTAAGGTAAAGAAAATGGAAAGACAGATTCATACTAAAAGTAATAAGGCAGAGAGAAAGACACATTATGGAGAAGAGAGAGAGAGAATGTGAGACAGTGAGACAGCGAGAGTGAGACAGAGAGAGACAGCATAGATAGACGCAGAGAGAGACAGAGAGAGTGTGAGAGAGAGAGAGACAGACAGACTTACAGACAGGGACAGAGAGAGACAGAGCACAGATAAAGAGACAAATAGACCAGACAGACAGAGACAGAGATACAGAGAGACAGAGCATAGATAGATGCAGAGGGAGAGAGAGACACACAGAAAGACAGAGAGAGAGACAGAGACAGAGACAGACTGAGAGACAGAGAAGGAACAGAGATAGAAAAACTCAAAATTAAAGAAAAAGAAAAAAAAACAATCAGTCAAAAAAACACCCAGTAGATTTCGTTTTATTGATATAATTGTTTTAATATAACCCAATTTCTACTGGCTTGTGTGTTTGTGCATGTGTGTACGTGCATGTGTGTATGTGCACGTGTGTGTGTGTGTGTGTGTTTGTGTGTGTGTGTGTGTGAGTGTGTGTGTGTGTGAGTGTGTGTGTGTGTGAGTGTGTATGTGTATGTGAGCACGTGTGGTGCTAATGATCTACACTCTTCTCTCCTTCTAGAGCTTTAACAATGATTTTGATGGTTTATGACACACACACAAAAATAAATAGATAAATAAATAAATAAATAAATGAATAAATAAAATAAAATGATGATGATAAAAATAATGATAACCCTGCCATGCCCCTTGATTTTTATACACAATAAAAACGACAGAAAAGGAAGGAAATCATTCCCAAAAAAAAAGGTTAGATCTTTATGGAAATGTTGAAAACATATTATGAAATTGGTAAATATTCCAACATCCCATTAGATGCTGGAAAAAAAAAAAACACACACACACACACACACACACACACACACACACACACACACACACACCACACACACACACACACACACACACACACACAACACACACACACACACTTCGCTGCCAGATAAATACTGGACACAATGTTCTAATTTCCATGTGTGGATATCAGTTATGTTTTCTAATTGATTAATTCTCAATATGAAACAGTGAAAACGAAGACAGCAAAGGCCCATGGAAAAGTAGAAATACATATATCCAAATTTTTACCTTTTGCTGGATGATTTTTCTGCATAGAAAGCGAATAAACTCGCTGTTTGACGCGTCGTGCTAATGTTTAGTTTCCAGTCCAGCCTCTTCAGGTGTGCTTTTGAACTGGAGGGAAAAAATAACAAGAATCTGAGACCCAATTCACAAAAGACTTGCATGTGTGCGTTTAGTGATAGCTCGTGCTACACGTGGACAGTTGACAATGACCTGTGGGTGTGAAGAATACATCATCATTGTCACTGCAGAACGATGATTCAGAAAGATGATATCATCTGTGTGTGTGTGTGTGTGTGTGTGTGTGTGTGTGGTGTGTGTGTGTGTGTGTGTGTGTGTGTGTGTGTGTGTGTGTGTGTCTGTTTATGTGTGTGTGAGTGTATGTTTGTGAGTGCGTTGTGTGTGTGTGTGTGTGTGTGTGTGTGTGTGTGTGTGTGTGTTGTGTGTGTGTGTGTGTGTGTTTGTGTGTGTGTGTTTGTTTGTGTGTGTGTGTGTGTTGTTTTTTGTGTGTGTGTGTGTGTTGTGTGTTTGTGTTTGTGTGTGTGTGTGTGTGTGTGTGTGTGTGTGTGTGTGTGTGTGTGTGTGTGTGTGTGTGTGTGTGTGTGTGTGTTGTGTGTTGTGTTTGTGTTGTGTGTGCATGTGTGTGTAGTGTGTGTTTGTGTGTGTGTGTGTGTGTGTGTGTGTGTGTGTGTGTGTGTGTGTGTGTTGTGTGTTGTGTTTGTGTGTGTGTGTGTGTGTGTTGTATGTGTGTGTTGCGTGTGCATGTGTGTGTAAGTATGTGTTTGTGTGTGTGTGTGTATGTGTGTGTGTGTGTAAGTGTGTGTGTGTGTGTGTGAATGTGTGTGCGCGCACGTGCACATGGTTGTGTGTCTATGTATGAAGTGGTTTAAATTTTATTTGTAATGTTCTTTCTGCTAATATTTTACAAGATGGATCATTGTTGTTGGTTTTTTTAATGTCAGTACAACAATATTGTTAGTCTGACAATAAATAATTCATATGATTTTACCAATGATGATAGATGATGATGATGATGATGATGATGATGATGATGATGATGATGATGATGATGATCCGAGCACATCAACGTGCATAAAACCGAACAGATAGCACACTTTCTGTATGTTTGTTTAGCCAAGAAAGCTCCATCTTTTCAAATATTGCATACAAATTCCAAGAATATTTGTCTTTCAGTGAGATAAAAACCAAGGTATCGTGCACAGCATGCACTCAGCGCACGTTAAAGATCCCAAGGCAACAAAGGAATTGTCCCTGGCAACATTTTGTGAAAAAAAATGTTATGTTCATGAGATACACAGAAATTCACGCTGACAGAAAAAACACTGGGTGGCGCTGCACTGCGGTGACACGTTACTCCTTGTGAGAGCCTTCTGAATT
The DNA here is from genome assembly GCA_030674185.1 of Monoplex corrugatus. Lineage (NCBI taxonomy): Eukaryota > Metazoa > Mollusca > Gastropoda > Littorinimorpha > Ranellidae > Monoplex > Monoplex corrugatus. The sequence continues at coordinate 50,492,249 of JAPXFY010000017.1, forward strand.
GTACATGGTAAATCCATTGACACAAAAAGTAAATAAATACTAACCCAAAATTCTTTAAAGCGAATTTGTATGGATTGTGGTTTTGTGGGAGTAAAATTGTTTTAAACAAGATTGTCAAGTCTCTCTAACAATCTGGCTTTCTATACGACGACAACAACAACAACAATAACCAATATAATAATTTTAGTAATAAAAAAATGAAAATAATGATATAACAATAATGATAATAGTAACAACAAGAACAAGTAACATATGAATAATGACAATAATAACAATAATGAGAATAACAATAATAACAATAATAATAACAATAATGATAATAATTCACAACAAGAACAATATATGAATAATAACATAAAAATAACAATAATAATAATAATATATTTTATTTATATAGCGCAAAATCTTGATAAAATCAAATCTAAGCGCTGAGCGTATACATGCATACATACCTACATACATATGAGCGTATACATGCATACATACATGCCTACATACTTACATACATAAATCTAAGCTGAGCGTATACATGCATACATACATACATACATAAATCTAAGCGTATACATTCATACATACATACATACATACGTACGCACATGCATACATAATAATTACAATATTTATATAGCGCAAATCTCGACAAAATCAAATCCAAGCGCCGAAAAGACACACACGCACACACGCACGCACGCACACACACGCACACACACACACACACACACACACACACACACACACACACACACACACACACACACACACACACACATGCATGGCCACAAATGGGGAGAAAAGAATAAAAGCAATAAAAGCAAGAATAAAACCAATGGAAAACCACAGAGAGCACATCATATACAATTATATATTAAAACAAAGTGATTCCCCTCCGAGCGGAGACAGGCTGCAGAGGGGGGTTGAGTGAGGTTAGGATTTAATGCAGAGGAGAAAAGGTGAGTTTTGAGAGCGGACTTGAAGGAGGCAAAAGTAGGTTGCTGACGGACTGAGAGAGGAAGTTTGTTCCAGGAGAGTGGACCAGAAACAGAGAAGGCTCGTGGACCATAGGTATTGAGCTTAGTGCGTGGAAAGCGAAAAGTCAGAGGATCGGAGGCAGAGCGGAGGGTACGTGAGGGAACATAGATCTCAAGTAGGCTTGACAGGTAATCGGGGGCTGCGTTATTGAGGCTTTTGTAGCACATGGTGTCTAGTTTGTACTGTATGCGTTTTGATACAGGGAGCCAGTGAAGTTGTGCCAGGAGAGGAGATATGTGGTCAGCTTTTTTCTTTTTGAGTACAAGGCGTGCAGCATTGTTTTGAATGCGCTGTAGGATGTGAATGGTGGAGGCAGGAAGACCAGACAGGAGTGAATTGCAATAGTCAATGCGAGACATTATGAAGGAGAGAACGAGTTTTGCAGTTGTTTCGACAGAGAGATACTTCCTGATCAGATTTATACGATGGAGATGATAGTAGCAAGATCTGGCAGTTTGAGAAACAAAGTTGTTCATGGACAGGGTAGAGTCAATGCAGACACCAAGGTTTTTAGCTGAATCAGAAATTGGGACTGATGTGTTACATAATGGGAGAGAAAGAGGAGGCACCTGGGAAAGTTTCTGACGGGTGCCAATGAGGATAGCTTCTGTCTTGTCGTCATTAAGCTGAAGTCTATTGTGTGTCATCCAGTTCTTAATGTCCGAGTAACACTCAGTGGTGCGAGTCAACAGGCGCTGTATATTATCAGGTGAGTCACTGTCTTGCAGTTGGGTGTCATCAGCATAGAAGTGGTGTTTTATAGAGTGGGAGTTGATGATGGTGGACAGGGGGGAGGTATAAAGAGTGAAAAGAACTGGGCCAAGGACAGATCCTTGTGGAACACCACAGGTCAGGTATGCAGGTTGAGAGTAAGTGCCATTGATGAGAACAGTTTGTTTTCTGTTTGATAAATACGAAGTGAAAAAGGAGAGAGCAATGTCAGAGATGCCAAAAGTATGATGAAGTCTAGAAAGGAGAATACCATGGTCAATGGTATCGAAGGCTGCAGACAGATCAAGGAGTGTGAGGAGAGAGACTTTGCCAGTATCAGTTGCAAGGAGGAGATTGTTGAGAATGTGTAGTAGGGCAGTTTCAGTGCTATGGCACTGGCAGTAGGCTGACTGGAAAGGATTGAGGAGATTGTTGGCAGACAGGTGAGAGTTCAGCTGGTTGAGGACGACCTTTTCAAGGAGTTTTGACAAGAAAGAGAGATTAGAGATAGGCCTGTAATAGTAACAATGATGATGATGATGATGATGATGATGATGATGATGATGATGATGGTGATGATGATGATGATGAAAAGTAATCATTTTGTAACATACACTGTTTTCATTGCAAAACTTTTTTGCAGTGTATAAAATAATCCCCAACAGCTGTCAAAATCACCAGCATCACAATGTCATTAAGACAGTGGTACGCATAGTTTTATTGGTATCTGCGTATAAAAACATCACATGGAAAACTGGCATAATAAATTAGAAGCTTGAAAGGGTATTTTTGGATGCCTTTGTGTGCATATGTGCATATATGAGGGCATATTTGTGTCTGTGTTTGTGTGTGTGTTTGTGTGTGTGTGTGTGTTTGTGTGTGTGTGTGTGTGTGTGTGTGTGTGTGTGTGTGTGTGTGTGTGTGTGTGTGTGTGTGTGTGTGTTGTACGTGTGTGTTTTGTGTGTATGAGCAATGTATGAATGTTTGTGTGCATATTTGTGCGTGTGTGTTTATGTGTGCGTCTGTTTGTATGTGTGTTGTTTGGTGTGTGTGTTTCTGTGTTTGTGTGAGTTTGTGAGTGTTTATATGTGCGTGCTCGTTTGTATGAATGTGTTTATGTGTTGTGTTTGTATAATGTGTTTCTGAGTGTGTGCATTTGTGTGTGTGTGTTTGCGTGTGTGTGCGTGCGTGAGCGAGTGTGTGTGTAAGATTATGTGTGCCCACATTTGTGTTTGAATATGTGTATTTTGACAGAAAAGGAGACTACTAGCATAGCGTGAATGACTTAATTTTTTCTGTTTCTATTCTGAACTGCTTGTGACGTAAAAAACATAACATCCGGGATATTGCGTCCTTTGTTTAAGTACAAAGACAGTAAAGTATTATCATCTTCAGCCAAAAAGGTTTCTTTGCAAGTTTATTTTTGGTTCTACTGACGAAATAAATAAAATGTCCATTATGGTATAAATTGTATCATATATACGTAAAAGGTTCAATCTTTTTCTCTGAAATCAATCCTGTGTATTTGTTTGTTCAGATTAACTCCAAAGGCAGCTTTTTTTAATGTAGGTAGTTGTACAGAATTGAAATGGTGTCTGTCATTGATATCACACACAAACTCTTACTCTCAGTCTATGTCTGTCTCTCAGACTCTTTCTGTCTCTGTCTGTCTTTCTCTACTTTCTCTCTGCCTCTCCCTGTGTCTCTCTCTGTCTCTCTCGGTCTCTGTCTATCTGTCTGTCTGTCTGGCTGGCTGGCTGGGCTGGCTGCTGGCTGTCTGTCTGTCTGTCTCTCTCTGTCTCTTTGTCTGTCTCTCTGTCACTGTCTGTATCTGTCTGTCATTCTCTGTCTCTTTGTCTGTATCCCTCTGTCTGTCTGTCTCTGTGTCTCTGTCTTTGCCTCTGTCTGTCTGTCTCTGTCTTTGCATCTGTCTGTCTGTCTGTCTGTCTGTCTCTCTCTCTCTCCTCTCTCTCTCTCTCTCTCTCTCTCTCTCTGAGAGGTTCTAAGAGAGTATGTGTTCAATATGAGCAGTAGATCTCAATCTATATAATTTTTCAGGGTTCCAAATAACGAAGACACAATTGTTTCCTTTTCCGATAGCGTCTAAAACCCTCCACCAGTTCCAACCAGATTTCAATAAGTGTATTAAGGCAAAAATCAAATCAGAAACTATACCTTTGCTTACCTGAACGTGAAGACTATGTTCAGAATTAACTATTGTGAGATAGAATCAAAGTTCTCCAATTTGCCAAAACAAGCTCATCTTCTGTCTCATCACGGAAAACGAAAAATCTTCTACAATTGCTAAAAGGCAAACTTTTATCAAAAAAATTCGAGATCGTAAATCATTTCAAACCATGCCATATATCTACAAATCAGCTTCACCTGATAAAATATTATCTTGTTTTCAAATGATGACTAAAAGCCGCCACCATATTTGTACGCGTGTTAATAAATTATCCTTTGCGTCACATACCGATACCATCACCAACAGGATTTTAGAAATGGACACCCACAAAAGACAGACTGAAATTTTTTTTGAGAATGAAATTGATCCATTAAAAATTCGAGGACGCACTTTTGCAAATATAATTGTGCACGAACAAAAGTACTTTGTAACAGAAACATTACCAATCTTGCTTTTAGTCAGAATAGGAATATGCTCAAGACCAATCTTTTGTTATAGTGTGGTGATAAACTCCTGCCGTTGAGGCCAAACAATTGCACATCAGTGGGCACACTCACATTGAAATAAAAAAAGATCAGATACAATTACCTAGAATAACTTTTCATCTTAAGTTGCATGCAAAGTCGGTTCTGTGTTTTTTTTTTGTTTTTTTTTTGTAATGTTTGTTTTACACTGTGTAATCATGAAGACATAGATGATCAAAGATATCAATCTGCGATCTTGAAGAAACTACATATGATATCAAACGTCAAGCGGATCGATTGTTAGACTGTCAAAACGGCAAACACAGATATTTGATGTTGTCTTAAGTTTCTGAATGTCCCCCAGTCCATGTGACCTTGACTGACCTTGGTGCTATACCTTTCGAGCTTGTCCATTTGCGAGTCCTCTTTGGCCAAAATCCGGTAAAAGTTCGTCAACGAAGAATAAGAAAATCTCTCTTTCTCACTCTGTCTGTCTGTCTGTCTGTCTGTCTGTCTGTCTCTTTCTCGCTCTTGAAAACACACTCAAGCACACACACGCAATAGCACACACACGCAATAGCACACACCACACACAACACACACACACACACACACACACACACACACACACACACACACAACACACACACACACACACACACACAACCACTCGAGCGCGCAGTTGTGGGTTTCTTGTCAAAATAAAATAATCATCTTATAAGGGAAATTAAAATGAATTAAAATTGCATATGATATTACAAAAAAGAATCATGCATGCCAAGAAGATTCTGGCTCATGCTGTATATTTGTCAGACATTCGGATTAGTTATTCTTATTCCACAGCAAAATTGAGCTTCGACGATTTCATGCAAGTTATTCATTTATGGTATGCTCCTTCAACATCAAGTATGAACAAAAGAGGTCATATTTCACTTTATGAAATTGCATTCCAAAGATCAATGAAGCTGCAAAATTTGTTTCATAACAAATGTTTCTTAATCATTAGGAAATGGTAAAAACGTGGGTGGTCTAAAGTTGAATGAGTGTTTGGAAAACCTGCTTTCAGAGAATATCGTTGTCTTTAGTCATTTTTTATTTTTGTTTATTTGATGTTGGTCTATAAAAGTTCCTAAATGTTTTAAAAAGCATAATTATTCTGTAAATAGCGAAAATAATGTTAACCAGGTTCACCAGAAATATTTTCTTCCTGACATGTTCCTAAATCTTGATGTACACAATAAAACCTTCATCGTTTCTTGATACTTGATTATCGTACAGCTAAATCATCAATTGAAAAACAAATTTAAAAAAAATGTTGGCACATGTTTAGATCTTGATGTTCATTTTTAAACTGTTAATGTATAAAACATCATTATGTATATTCTGTATACTAAATGGAGTTTACATTGCAATCCTGCAGTAAAGATAACAGATACGAATTACACTGATTACCTGGCTGTTCTCGCAGACCTCCTAAAGGATGCAACATTCCTCCTTCACAATGTCGAAAGAACAGCAATGAAGATCAGGCTCAACCTCAATGCGAACAAAACAGAGTTCATCTGTCTGAACCAAGACGCATCAGAAGGTATGAGAAGTCTCAATGGAGATACGATCAAACAAGTTCAAGACTTTAAATACCTTGGCAGCTACATTGACTCCACAGAACAAGACGTCAACACCAGACTCGGAAATGCCTGGGGCGCACCAAATCAACTGGACAAAATCTGGAAATCCAGTCTACCAGACAACCTGAAAAGGAACTTCTTGCAAGCAGCGGTAGGATCAGTTCTTACATATGGCTCAATCTCTTGGACCCTAACAACGACATTGGAGAGGAAGATTGATGGAGCATACACACAATGCTGCGTGCAGCCCTGAACAAATCCTGGAGAGAACATCCAACTAACAAGAGTTATATGGTGAGATCCCACCAATCAGTAAATCAATATATCAACAAAGACTGTGCTTCACGGGACACCGCTGGTGTAGCAAAAAAGAACTGGTGGGGGATGTTCTACTATGGAGACCTAGCCACGACAAACAAAGACCAGGACGTCCAAAGAAGACCTTCATCGACCAACTGATTGATGATACAGGCTGTCAGTATGATGAACTACCTACTGCAATGTCCGACAGAGAAGGATCGAAGAAACGTGTCATGGATAGCCGAGCAAGCTCGGCATGATGATAATGATTGCAACAATATTTTTTCACATGTGTATACTTTTTTTCTGTCATTTTTGTTGCCACATTGTGTGTTTGATGTCCATTTGTTGTGAAGCAAAAGATGAATAAAAATGTTTATTAAAAACGATTCACCAGAAAAATTGGTAAACTCAAGGCTAATATTGAACAAAAACTTAAGAGAACACCACATCACGATGTTATTTTATATAGCAAATAGATTCTAAAGCTTGATGTTTAGTGGTATCATTATTATAAATTTCCGTAAAAGAATTAACCATTGGGAAAGAAAGAAAGAACGAGAGAAAGAAAGAAAGAGAGAAAGAAAGAAAAAAGAAAGAAAGAAAGAAACACAGAGAGAAAGAAAGAAGAGAAAGAAAGAAAAAAGAAAGAAAGAAAGAAAAGAAAGAAAGAAAGAAGAAGAAAGAAAAGAAAAAAGAAAAACTGACAACAAAAAAAGCAGCAGTGATTTACAATGTATAGGATGATATTAGGATGATACACAGAGGGTCGGGTAAACATGACATAAACGGCCAAAGCATCACACAGGCATGCCTATCTCAATGAAAGGAAGCTGAATGTTTGCTTTGTAAGGTGAGTGGAACGAAGCTATGGTTTTTCTTTCGGGTTGGCAACCCAAGGCACGGTCAATGGAAATCTGACACAGGTTTCGCAGACTTCTTGGACAGGACAGAGTTGTGTTCACACACGTTCTCATCTCGTGAGAGATATGCCCATTCTGTTGAAAGTTCGTTCTGATTTTATACAGGCAGGAGTTTGAGCAGACACCAGCTGTGTACAGGAGTTCCAAAATCTCGAAGTTTTCTTCTTCAATCATGTCCACCATAGCATTGTAGCAAGGACGCGAAGTTCCTCTGCAACGGCAGGAAGCCAGAGAGGCGGCGCTATAACTGATGGCTATCTTAACCATGGTCATTGTTGGCTTTGGAATAGGATACACGGCCATCTCTAACAACTCCGTCACAGCCAACGGGCCCTTCAAAGCCACAAGTGCCTGTAGGTCCACTCTCTCAAAGAACCACCGGACAAAGTATTCCTCACCATGAATGAGAAAATGATGAAAATCTACCTGATCTTCATCAATGATCAAAGGACAAAAGATTCTGTTCAGGAAACGTCGCCTCACATCATCGATGTCCTGCATTTCCAAATGTGTTTTTACCTCATGATTCAAACAGGCAGTAGTATCCCTGTAATGTGAAACAGATACAATCTTGACTAGTCCACTTTCTTTGATAATCACAACCTCCCAAGTGAAATCTGGTAATCTCTGTTTATTTCCTCATAGAAATCTTTATTGACTAAAATTCCATAGAAGAAATCCAGCAGTGGAACACGTCGATAGGCTTTGTGTATGCGTTGCTCACAGTACTTTGGCAACAGATGGAGACATGCACAAATTTTGTCAAACAATTTCAGACGTATGGCAAATTCCGTGCAAAGTATCACATAATGCACATGACTGCTCAAAAAGTACTCAAAATCGTTAAGAGTAGAGCATAAAACAAAAAGAAATGACTGTAACATTGGGACTTGGAGAGTCCTTCTGCTAACCTCATAGATTAGACCATAAAGTTGTTGATCGACTTGGACATCAATTCCAGGTGTATGGTCTATCCAGTGGAGCTCTGTTGGATAGTTTGTATTGAACACAAAAAGACATAGCCAGTTTTCAAGACTTGGATAGCTTCTTATTCGAGAAAAAAAGAAGCATGACCAACATTGTGTATGAATTTCCAAAATCCGCGACTAATTTCTATTCGATTATGACAGCTCTCTTCGTATATGATCGTCATCTCAGGGTATGCACCAAGTTCAAACATAGCAATATACAGAGGAATGCACGATTCTGGGTCTGGACAATTTCTTTCTCTGCGGGGTATGATCCTTTAAGTTTGATATAGGCTACGAATCCAATGAGACAATTTTTGCCAAGGCACAGACTTCTATTCTGCGAATACACATTCAACAGTTGTTCAAGATCTTTCTTAAGCACAGCCTGTAAACATTCACACTGGATCAAGACACCTTTCCTTTCTCTCTCCTCTAGACTACTAGACTGCAAAAGACCATACAGTTTGTTTATAACGACTTGGAGGAAGTTACAAAATCTCTCTCTATCCAATAGATCTGGTCTGTCCCAAATGAAGATTGTAGCAAGTTCTCTTATGTTCTCCAAGGTAGTGCAATTGTTTGCCAAACACTCGAACAGGTCATTCAGATGTTTACTACATGATGGTTCGAACTCGCTGATATCACACAACAAATCGTGAACGTCATCCAGTGGAATAGGCCTGACGCTGGCCTGGTCGTTAAGATGTCTTAACAGTTCTTTCAGTCGTTGGTCTTCGTTGTTGGCAAAGGCGTGCACAATGTTTACTTTAATCTCTTCAAAATCCATCCTTGCATGTTGTCAGTACAAGATGAAGGTCGAGGTTTAGCTCAGCTCGTACGAATGTGACTGCAGTGGTGTTCTGTGGTGTAATTTTTGCTGTTGTTGTTGATGTGGTTGTTTTTAGTTCAATCTGCTATGCCCATGCTGCAACAGAATACCAAAAAGTTAAGGTAAACAAAGAAAGTGGAAACACTGATTCATACAAAGATAGACAGAGAGAGAGACAGACAGAGACAGCATCAACAGAGAGAGAGAGACAGAGAGACACACGGAGAGAGTGTGTGTGTAGGAGAGAGATAGAGAGAGACAGACAGACTTACAGATAAACAGGGACAGAGACAGAGCACAGATAGAGAAAGAGACAGACAGACAGACAAGCAGACAGACAGAGACACAGCTACAGAGACAGAGCATAGATAGATGCAGAGGGAGAGAAAGAGAGAGAGTGAGAGAGACAGAGACAGACAGAGAGACAGACAAGGAAAAGAGATAGAAAAACTCAAAAATTAAAGAAAAAAGAAAACAAAAAACAATCGGTCAAAGAAACACATCAACAAACAAACAAATAAAAAGACAGTAGATTTCGTTTTATTGATGTTGTGTTTTGTTGTAATATAACCCCCTTTCTATGGTGTGTGTGTGGTGTGTGTGGTGTGTGTTGTGTGTTGTGTGTGTGGTTGTGTGATGTGTGTTTTGTGTAGATGTGTGTGTGTTTTGTGTGTGTGTTGTGTGTGTGTGTGCGTGTGTGTGTGTGTGTGTGTGTGTGTGTGTGTGTGTGTGTGAGGTGTGTTGTGCAGGTGTGTGTGTGTGTGTGTGTGTGTGTGTGTGTGTGTGCAGGTGTGTGTGTGTGTGTGCAGGTGTGTGTGTGTGTGTGTGTGTGTGTGTGTGTGTGTGTGTGTGTGTGTGTGTGTGTGTGTGTGTGTGTGTGTTGGTGAATATTTCGACCTCCGATTAGATGCTGGAAACCCCCCACACACCCACCACCCACGCCACACACACACAATTCGCTGCTAGATAAATACTAGACACAATGTTCTAATTTCCATGTGTGGATATCAGTTATGTTTTCTAATTGATTAATTCTCAATATGAAACAGTGAAAACGGAAGACAGCAAAGGCCCATGGAAAAGTAGAAATACGTATATCCAAATTTTTACCTTTTGCTGGATGATTTTTCTGCATATACAGCGAATACAGCGGCAGGAGAAT
>JAPXFY010000017.1:50507456-50512456 GCA_030674185.1 Monoplex corrugatus
AAGTAGTTTGGGACAGTAACATTACCAAGTCTGCTTTTTGTCAGAATAGGAATATGCTCAAGACCATTCTTCTGCTATAGTATAGTGATATTCTCCAGCCGTTGAAGCCAAACAATTTCGCGTCAATGGACACACACACACATTGAAATAAAAAAAAATCAGATACAATTACTGAGAATAACTGTTCATCTTAAGTTGTATACAAAGTCGATTTTGTGATTTTTGTTGTTGTTGTAATATTTGTTTTACACTGTGTAATCAAGAAATATAGATGATCAAAGATATCAATCACTGCGATCTTGAAGAAGCAATATATGAAATCAAACGTCAAGAGGATCGACTGGTAGACTGTCCCAACGGCAAACACAGATGTTAGATGTTGTCAAAAGTTTCTGAAATGTCCCCCAGTCCATGTCACTTTGACATTGGTACTATACATTTAGAACTTGTCCATTTGTGAGTCCTCTTTGAACAAAATTTGGTAAAAATTCATCAATGAAGAATGAGAAAATTGTGTTTTTTCTTTCTCCCTCTCTCTCTGTCTCTCTCTGTCTGTCTGTCTGTCTGTCTGTCTGTCTCTCTTTCTCACACAAGCACACACACGCACTAGCACACACACAACACACACGCACTAGCACACACACACACACACACACACACACACAGACACGCACACACACACACACACACACACACACACACACATACCACTCGTGCACGCAATCGTGTGCTTCCAGTCAATATAAAATAATTATCCTAAAAGGAAAATTGAAATGAATTATAACTGCATATGATATTGCAAAAAAGAAAATTATATGTGCAAAGAAAATTCTGGCTCATGCTGTGATATTGTTGGTATGTCAGACATTCGGATTAGTTATTCTTATTCCACAGCAAAATTCAGTTTCGACGATTTCATACATAGTATACACTTACAGTGTGTTCCTTCAACATCACGTTTGAATAAAATAGGTTGTATTCTACTTTGTAAAATTGCATTCCAAAGATCAATGAAGCTGCAAAATGTGTTTCATAACAAATATTTCTTAATCATTACGAAATGGAAAAACGTGGTCTAAAATTCAATGAGTGTTTGGAAAACCTGCTTTCAGAGAATATTGTTGCCTTCAGTCATTTTTGTTGTTGTTGTTTATTTGATATTGGTCTATACAAGTACCTACATGTTTTAAAACGCAAAATTATTCTGTAACTGTCTGGATTGTGTAGGCTATTTTTCTTGTGTAAATTATTTCATGCAAAATTTCAGTCAATGGCGAAAATAGTGTTAACCAGGTTCACCAGAAATATTTTCTTTCAGACATGTTCCTAAATCTTGATGTACACAATAAAACCTTCATTGTTTCTTGATACTTGATTATCGTACAGCAAAAACATCAATTGTAAAACAAATTCATAAAAAGATGTTGGCATGTGTTTAGATCTTGATGTTCATTTTTAAACTGTTAATGTATAAAACATCATTATGTATATTCTGTTTGCTATATGGAGTTCATATGTCAACAATGTATTTTCAAAATTTTCTGTCATTTTTGTTGCCACATTGTGTGTTTGATGTCCATTTGCTGTAAAGCAAAAAGATGAATAAAAATGTTTATTAAAACCGATTCACCAGAAAACTTGGTAAACTCAAGGCTGATATTGAAAACAATTAAAACACACCACATCACAATGCTATTTTATATAGCAAATAGATTCTAAAGCTTCATGTTTAGTGGTATCATTATTCAAATTTCTGTAAAAGAATTAAACATCCGGAAAGAAAGAAAGAATAAGAGAAAGAAAGAAGGAAAGAAAGAAAAAAGAGAAAGAAAGAAAGAAAGAAAGATAAAGAAACAAAGAAAGGAAAAAAAGAAAAACAAGAAGAAAGAAAAAAAAAAAAGAAAACAGAAAACTGACGACAAAAAAAAAGCAGCAGTGATTTACAATGTATAGGATGATATTAGGATGATACACAGAGGGTCGGGTAAATATGACATAAACGGCCAAAGCATCACACAGGCATGCCTATCTCAATGAAAGGAAATCGAGTGTTTGGTTTGTAAGATGAGTGGAACGAAGCCATCGTTTTCTTTCGGGTTGGCAACCCAAGGCACGGTCAATAGCAATCTGACACAGGTTTTGCAGACTTCTTGGACAGGACAGAGTCGAGTTCACCCACGTTCTCATCTCGTCAGAGATGTACCCATACTGTTGAAAGTTCGTCCTGATTTTATACAGGCAGTAGTTTGAGCAGACACCAGCTGTGTACAGGAGTTCCAAAATCTCAAAGTTGTCGTCTTCGATCATGTCCACCATGGCATTGTTGCATGGTTCCAAAGTTCCTCTGCAAGTGCAGGAAGCCAGAGAGGCAGCGCCATAACTGATGGCTATCTTAACCATGGTCATTGCAGTCTTTGAATCAGGATACACGGCCATATCTAACAGCTCCGTCACAGCCAACGGGTCCTTCAAAGCCACAAGTGCCTGTAGGTCCACTCTCTCAAAGAACCACCGGACAAAGTATTCCTCACCATTTACGACAGCATGATGAAAATCTACGTAATTGTCATCAATGATCCCAGGACAAAAGTTTCTAATCAGGAAACGTTGCCTCACAAAATCGATGTCCTGCATGTCCAACTGTGTTTTTACCTCATGATTCAAACAGGCAGCAGTATCCCTGTAATGTGAAACAGATACAATCTTGACTAGTTCACTTTCTTTGATAATCACAACCTCCCAAGTGAAATCTGGTAATCTCTGTTTCATTTCCTCACAGAAATCTTTACTGACTAAAATGCCATAGAAGAAATCCAGCAGTGGAACACGTCGATAGGCTTTGTGTATGCGTTGCTCACAGTACTTTGGCAACAGATGGAGACATGCACAAACTTTGTCAAACAATTTCAGACGTATGGCAAATTCCGTGCAATGTGCCACATAACGCACATGATTGCTCAAAACGTACTCAAAATCGTCAAGAGTAGTGCATAAAACAAAAAGAAATGTCTGTAACAAAGGGACTTGGAGAGTCCTCATGCTGCTAAACTCACAGATTAGACCATAAAGTTGTTGATCGACTTGGACATCTATTCCAGGTGTATGGTCTATCCAGTGGAGCTCTGTTGGATAGTTTGTATTGAACACAAAAAGATATAGCCAGTTTTCAAGACTTGGATAGCTTCTTATTCGAGAAGAAAAAGAAGCATGACCAACATTGTGTATGAATTTCCAAAATCCGCGACTAATTTCTATTCGATTATGACAGCTCTCTTCGTATATGATCGTCATCTCAGGGTATGCATCAAGTTCAAACATAGCAATATACAGAGGAATGCACGATTCTGGGTCTGGACAATTTCTTTCTATGCGGGGTATGATTCCTTTACGTTTGATATATGCTACGAATCCAACGAGACAATTTTCGCCAAGACACAGACTTTTATTCTGCGAATACACATTCAACAGTTGTTCAAGATCTTTCTTAAGCACAGCCTGTAAACATTCACACTGGATCAAGACACCTTTCCTTTCTCTCTCCTCTAGACTACTAGACTGCAAAAGACCATACAGTTTGTTTATAACGACTTGGAGGAAGTTACAAAATCTCTCTCTATCCAATAGATCTGGTCTGTCCCAAATGAAGATTGTAGCAAGTTCTCTTATGTTCTCCAAGGTTGTGCAATTGTTTGCCAAACACTCGAACAGGTCATTCCGATGTTTACTGCTTGACGGTTCAAACTCGCGAATTCTAGACAACAAATCGTGAACGTCATCCAGTGGAATAGGGCTGACCCTGGCCTGTTCGTTTAGATGTCTTAACAGTTGTTTCAGTCGATGGTCTTCGTTGTTGGCAAAGGCGTGCACAATGTTTACTTTAATCTCTTCAAAATCCATCCTTGCGTGTTGTCAGTACAAGATGAAGGTCGAGGTTTAGCTCAGCTCGTACGAATGTGATGTCAGTGGTGTTCTGTGGTGTAATGTTTGCTGTTGTTGTTGATGTTGTTGTTGTTGTTGTTGTTGTTGTTGTTGTTGTTGTTTTCTAGTTCAATCTGCCATGCCCTTGCTGCAACAAAATACCGAAAAGTTAGGGTAAACAAAAAGTGGAAAGACCGATTCATGCAAACAGTAATAAGGTAGAGAGAAAGACACATTATGGAGAAGAGAGAAAGAGAGAGACAGAGAGAGAGACAGAGACAGAAAGAGAGAGTGAGACAGGTAGAGTGAGACAGACAGAGACAGCATAGATAGAGAGACAGAGAGAGACACACAGAGAGTGTGTGAGAGAGAGACAGACAGACAGACTTACAGACAGACAGGGATAGAGACAGAGCACAGATAGAGGGAGAGACAGAGACAGACAGAGACAGAGATGCAGAGAGACAGAATATAGACAGATACAGATGGAAAGAGACAGACAGAGACAGAGACAGAGACATAGAAGGAATAGAGATAGAAAAACTCATAATTAAAGATATAAGAAAACAAAAACAAAAACAAAAAACAGTCAAAAAAACAACCACCACCAAACAAACAACAACAGTAGATTTCGTTTTATTGATATCGTTGTGTTTTGTTTTAATATAACCCCCTTTCTACTGGCCACACACACGCACGCACGCACGCACGCGCGCACACACACACACACACACACACACACACACACACACACACACACACACACACACACACACTTCGCTGCTAGATAAATACTAGACACGATGTTCTAATTTCCATGTGTGGATATCAGTTATGTTTTCTAATTGATTAATTCTCAATATGAAACAGTGAAAACGGAAGACAGCAAAGGCCCATGGAAAAGTAGAAATACGTATATCCAAATTTTTACCTTTTGCTGGATGATTTTTCTGCATATACAGCGAATACAGCGGCAGGAGAATCAGTGTGTTGATTGTGGTCGCTCTACGAAGAAGAAGAAGAAGAATAAACTCGCTGTTTGACGCGTCGTGCTAATGTTTAGTTTCCAGTCCAGAGCCTCT
>JAPXFY010000017.1:50517456-50544956 GCA_030674185.1 Monoplex corrugatus
TGAGAATAACTGTTCATCTTAAGTTGTATACAAAGTCGATTTTGTGATTTTTGTTGTTGTTGTAATTTTTGTTTTACACTGTTAATCAAGAAATATAGATGATCAAAGATATCAATCACTGCGATCTTGAAGAAGCAATATATGAAATCAAACGTCAAGAGGATCGACTGGTAGACTGTCCCAACGGCAAACACAGATGTTAGATGTTGTCAAAAGTTTCTGAAATGTCCCCCAGTCCATGTCACTTTGACATTGGTACTATACATTTAGAACTTGTCCATTTGCGAGTCCTCTTTGAACAAAATTTGGTAAAAATTCATCAATGAATAATGAGAAAATTGTGTTTTTTCTTTCTCCCTCTCTCTCTGTCTCTGTCTGTCTGTCTGTCTGTCTGTCTGTCTGTCTCTCTTTCTCACACAAGCACACACACGCACTAGCACACACACACACACACACACACACGCACTAGCACACACACACACACACACACACAGACACCAACACACACACACACACACACACACACACACACACACACACACACACACACACACACACACACACACACACACCACTCGTGCACGCAATCGTGTGTTTCCAGTCAATATAAAAAATTATCCTAAAAGGAAAATTGAAATGAATTATAACTGCATATGATATTGCAAAAAAGAAAATTATATGTGCAAAGAAAATTCTGGCTCATGCTGTGATATTGTTGGTATGTCAGACATTCGGATTAGTTATTCTTATTCCACAGCAAAATTCAGTTTCGACGATTTCATACATAGTATACACTTACAGTTGTTCCTTCAACATCACGTTTGAATAAAATAGGTTGTATTCTACTTTGTAAAATTGCATTCCAAAGATCAATGAAGCTGCAAAATGTGTTTCATAACAAATATTTCTTAATCATTACGAAATGGAAAAACGTGTCTAAAATTCAATGAGTGTTTGGAAAACCTGCTTTCAGAGAATATTGTTGCCTTCAGTCATTTTTGTTGTTGTTGTTTATTTGATATTGGTCTATACAAGTACCTACATGTTTTAAAACGCAAAATTATTCTGTAACTGTCTGGATTGTGTAGGCTATTTTTCTTGTGTAAATTATTTCATGCAAAATTTCAGTCAGTGGCGAAAATAGTGTTAACCAGCTTCACCAGAAATATTTTCTTTCAGACATGTTCCTAAATCTTGATGTACACAATAAAACCTTCATTGTTTCTTGATACTTGATTATCGTACAGCAAAAACATCAATTGTAAAACAAATTCATAAAAAGATGTTGGCATATGTTTAGATCTTGATGTTCATTTTTAAACTGTTAATGTATAAAACATCATTATGTATATTCTGTTTGCTATATGGAGTTCATATGTCAACAATGTATTTTCAAATTTTTCTGTCATTTTTGTTGCCACATTGTGTGTTTGATGTCCATTTGCTGTAAAGCAAAAAGATGAATAAAAATGTTTATTAAAACCGATTCACCAGAAAAATTGGTAAACTCAAGGCTGATATTGAAAACAATTAAAACACACCACATCACAATGCTATTTTATATAGCAAATAGATTCTAAAGCTTCATGTTTAGTGGTATCATTAGTCAAATTTCTGTAAAAGAATTAAACAACCGGAAAGAAAGAAAGAACAAGAGAAAGAAAGAAGGAAAGAAAGAAAAAAGAGAAAGAAAGAAAGAAAGAAAGAGAAAGAAAGATAAAGAAACAAAGAAAGAAAGAAAGAAAAAGAAAGAAAAAAAAAAAGAAAGAAAGAAAGAAAGATAAAGAAACAAAGAAAGAAAGAAAGAAAAACAAAGAAACAAAGAAAGAAAGAAAAAAAAAAGAAAACAGAAAACTGACGACAAAAAAAAAAGCAGCAGTGATTTACAATGTATAGGATGATATTAGGATGATACACAGAGGGTCGGGTAAATATGACATAAACGGCCAAAGCACCACACAGGCATGCCTATCTCAATGAAAGGAAGTCGAGTGTTTGGTTTGTAAGATGAGTGGAACGAAGCCATCGTTTTCTTTCGGGTTGGCAACCCAAGGCACGGTCAATAGCAATCTGACACAGGTTTTGCAGACTTCTTGGACAGGACAGAGTCGAGTTCACCCACGTTCTCATCTCGTCAGAGATGTACCCACACTGTTGAAAGTTCGTCCTGATTTTATACAGGCAGTAGTTTGAGCAGACACCAGCTGTGTACAGGAGTTCCAAAATCTCAAAGTTGTCGTCTTCGATCATGTCCACCATGGCATTGTTGCATGGTTCCAAAGTTCCTCTGCAAATGCAGGAAGCCAGAGAGGCGGCGCCATAACTGATGGCTATCTTAACCATGGTCATTGCAGTCTTTGAATCAGGATACACGGCCATATCTAACAGCTCCGTCACAGCCAACGGGTCCTCCAAAGCCACAAGTGCCTGTAGGTCCACTCTCTCAAAGAACCACCGGACAAAGTATTCCTCACCATTTACGACAGCATGATGAAAATCTACATAATCGTCATCAATGATCCCAGGACAAAAGATTCTAATCAGGAAACGTTGCCTCATAAAATCGATGTCCTGCATGTCCAACTGTGTTTTTACCTCATGATTCAAACAGGCAGTAGTATCCCTGTAATGTGAAACAGATACAATCTTGACTAGTTCACTTTCTTTGATAATCACAACCTCCCAAGTGAAATCTGGTAATCTCTGTTTCATTTCCTCACAGAAATCTTTATTGACTAAAATGCCATAGAAGAAATCCAGCAGTGGAACACGTCGATAGGCTTTGTGTATGCATTGCTCACAGTACTTTGGCAACAGATGGAGACATGCACAAACTTTGTCAAACAATTTCAGACGTATGGCAAATTCTGTGCAATGTGCCACATAACGCACATGATTGCTCAAAACGTACTCAAAATCGTCAAGAGTAGTGCATAAAACAAAAAGAAATGTCTGTAACAAAGGGACTTGGAGAGTCCTCATGCTGTTAAACTCACACATTAGACCATAAAGTTGTTGATCGACTTGGACATCAATTCCAGGTGTATGGTCTATCCAGTGGAGCTCTGTTGGATAGTTTGTATTGAACACAAAAAGACATAGCCAGTTTTCAAGACTTGGATAGCTTCTTATTCGAGAAGAAAAAGAAGCATGACCAACATTGTGTATGAATTTCCAAAATCCGCGACTAATTTCTATTCGATTATGACAGCTCTCTTCGTATATGATCGTCATCTCAGGGTATGCACCAAGTTCAAACATAGCAATATACAGAGGAATGCACGATTCTGGGTCTGGACAATTTCTTTCTATGCGGGGTATGATTCCTTTACGTTTGATATATGCTACGAATCCAACGAGACAATTTTCGCCAAGACACAGACTTTTATTCTGCGAATACACATTCAACAGTTGTTCAAGATCTTTCTTAAGCACAGCCTGTAAACATTCACACTGGATCAAGACACCTTTCCTTTCTCTCTCCTCTAGACTACTAGACTGCAAAAGACCATACAGTTTGTTTATAACGACTTGGAGGAAGTTACAAAATCTCTCTCTATCCAATAGATCTGGTCTGTCCCAAATGAAGATTGTAGCAAGTTCTCTTATGTTCTCCAAGGTAGTGCAATTGTTTGCCAAACACTCGAACAGGTCATTCAGATGTTTACTGCTTGACGGTTCAAACTCGCGAATTCTAGACAACAAATCGTGAACGTCATCCAGTGGAATAGGGCTGACGCTGGCCTGTTCGGTAAGATGTCTCAACAGTTGTTTCAGTCGTTGGTCTTCGTTGTTGGCAAAGGCGTGCACAATGTTTACTTTAATCTCTTCAAAATCCATCCTTGCGTGTTGTCAGTACAAGATGAAGGTCGAGGTTTAGCTCAGCTCGTACGAATGTGATGTCAGTGGTGTTCTGTGGTGTAATGTTTGCTGTTGTTGTTGATGTTGTTGTTGTTGTTGTTGTTTTCTAGTTCAATCTGCCATGCCCTTGCTGCAACAAAATACCGAAAAGTTAAGGTAAACAAAAAGTGGAAAGACCGATTCATGCAAACAGTAATAAGGCAGAGAGAAAGACACATTATGGAGAAGAGAGAAAGAGAGAGACAGAGAGAGAGACAGAGACAGAAAGAGAGAGTGAGAGAGTGAGACAGGTAGAGTGAGACAGACAGAGACAGCATAGATAGAGAGACAGAGAGAGACACAGAGAGAGTGTGTGAGAGAGAGACAGACAGACAGATTTACAGACAGACAGGGATAGAGAGAGATAGAGCACAGATAGAGGGAGAGACAGAGACAGAGACAGAGATGCAGAGAGACAGAGTATAGACAGATACAGATGGAAAGAGACAGACACAGACAGAGACAGAGACATAGAAGGAATAGAGATAGAAAAACTCATAATTAAAGATATAAGAAAACAAAAACAAAAACAAAAAACAGTCAAAAAAACAACCACCACCAAACAAACAACAACAGTAGATTTCGTTTTATTGATATCGTTGTGTTTTGTTTTAATATAACCCCCCTTTCTTCTGGCCACACACACGCACGCACGCACGCACGCACGCACGCACGCACGCACGCACGCACACACACACACACACACACACACACACACACACACACACACACACTACGCTGCTAGATATCTACTGGACACAATATTTTAATTTTCATGTGTGGATGTCAGTTATGTTTTCGTATTTGATTAATTCTCAATATGAAACAGTGAAAACGGAAGACAGCAAAGGCCCATGGAAAAGTAGAAATACATATGTCCAAATTTTTACCTTTTGCTGGATGATTTTTCTGCATAGAAAGCGAATAAACTCACTGTTTGACGCGTCGTGCTAATGTTTAGTTTCCAGGCCAGCCTCTTCAGGTGTGCTTTTGAACTGGAGGGAAAAAAAATGACAAAAGTTTGAGGCCCAATTCACAAAAAAAGTGAATGTGTAAGTTTAGTGATAGCTCGTGCTACACGTAGACAGTTGTCAATGACCTGTGGGTGTGAAGTATACATCATCACTGTCACTGTAAAACAATGATTAAAAAATATCATGTCATCAGTGTATGTGTTAGTGTGTGTGTGTTAGTGTGTGTGTGTTGTGTGTGTGTGTGTGCGTGCCAATGTGTGTGCGCATACGCGCGTGCGCACATGTGTGTGTATGTGTGAAGTAGTTTAAATTTTGTTTATAATGTTATGTTCGTTGACATTTTACAAGCTGGATCATTGTTATCTTTTTAATGTCAGTACAATTGTTAGTCTGCCAATAAATAATGTATAATATTTTGACACTGATGATGATAATTATATGTATGTAAATATACACACATATATATATGTACATGTGATTACTCTGTGAACAGTTTTCATTGAAAAATGTTTGATTTCTGTGTTGATTCCTAACAGTCCCCTGAGGAAGGCCACACACAGGCCGAAGTACCAGACTCAAAATTCTGGTTTGTGTGCTATATATGTGTGTGTGTGTGTGTGTGTGTGTGTGATGTGTGTATACATATATGTATGTATGTATACATATATGTATGTATGTATATGCATATATACATATTTATCTTATATATATACAAATACATATGTACAATATAATATATATATACATTCGCTTAGAAATACGCATGTTTTGTTTTTATTTGTTTGATTTGTTGCTTTTTTATTGTTTGTTTGTTTGTTTATATTTTCGCGGTTCTTTTTCCACTTTTGCTTTTTTTTTTTTTTAGAGAATGTTCAGTAACTTAACATCTGAAAGTCGTTTTCAGATATAAAATACATATTTATAGGTAATTCCATATAGGTAGAAAGAAACTCTAGGGAGAGCTAGACAACAGAAGGTCTTCAGAGAAGTAACCCCCTTTAGACAAGTGTTTCGACCCTGAACTCTCGGGGGGCCGGGCCACATCCAGGTCATGACTCCTGGATGCCCTTCTGCTGTTGTCTATTTTTTTTCCCCACGCCCGGGAGCGAACCTGGGCGATTCTGCGCTTCAGAACTGCGGTACGCGGTTTTACCAATGTGCTAACGGGGCACACATCATCTGTAGGGAATTTAATCCTTATAAAGTTCACTTTTGGTTCCTCCTTGCCCAGATCCAGCTTGAGCTCCTTTCTGCTGCCTCTGCCATCGCTTTAAGGGCTCTAGTCCTCTTCTTCCCAGAAATGGCGAGTTGTTTCATGAGATCATAAGCGGAGGTGCCCACAAACCCTCTTGCCCCGACCTCTATGGCGAAGATTTTGACCCGCAGACCTGCTTTCTTCAGGGTGCTGGCAAGACCGGCGTATTTTTCGGTCTTGTAGATATGTGCTTCTTCCATTCTGCTTTCGTATGGCACAGTGAGTTCTATCAGAATCACTTGTTTCGAGGAGTCAGAGTGGAGAGCGATTCTGGTCTCATGCCTGTCTTGCTGATGACATCTGGGTAATTTCTCCACTCTGGGAGGTCTGCTGTACACTCCCAGTCGACTGCTCCATCCAGAAGACCCTTTGGCAATGTGCTGGTTGTCATAGCAATTTCGGGCCAGACCTGTTTCCCTCCTGCTTTGTAGAACGTTGTCATAGCAATTGGTGCGTTTGGGGTCATGGTTTTTTTCGCTAACCACGTCTGTGATCACTTTCAGAACTTGGTTGTGCCTCCATGTATACCTTCCTTGGGCTAGCGCTACTTTGCAAGAGCTTAAGACATGTTCCACTGTTTGTTTCTTCTGACAGAGCGGACATGCTGGGTCATCTGATTTCCCCCATTTCACTAAGTTTGCATTCGAGGGGAGCAGGTCATATACAGATCTGAGGAGGAAGCTTATCCTTAGAGGAGCCATGTGCCATATATCGTTCCAGCTGAGACTTCTTTGGAGTGCACTGTCCATGTTGTCCATTGCCCCTGTTGACCTTGCTGGACTGCCTTCTGCACTCTTTTGACATCTTCTTCTTTCTTCAACTCCTGTATGATCATGTCTCTTTTTTCCTTCCCTTTGGCTTTGGACCACCACTGCATTTTTGTTGCTCCCAGTCCCTGTCTGTTGGTTTGCGTGAGTCCAATTCTTTCTTGGCATTGTTTACAGCCTCTTGGACTTTCCATTTTTTGCCAGTTCTCAGCTTTGGCTGAACTGATCTCACGATATTGTCTTCCGATTCCTCCAGCATGCTCAACAGTCTTGCTTTTCCAACTTTGTATTCCTCCACTATGGATTTGAGAGGTAGCTTCAGCATTGCTTGACGACAATAGAATGCAACGTCAGTGAGACCAGGTGGGACACCGAGCCATTTTCTTGTGTATTTGTTGATTTTGGCTTCCATTGCTTCCACTGTGCTGGTGCAAATGTCATAGATTAGCAGTGGCCATAGCAGCTTTGGTATCAGTATGAACTGTAGACACCAAACTTTGTATTTGCCTGGCAGTCCGCAGTTATCTGTTTTCTTCAGGCCTTCTTCTGCTGTTTGCTTGGTTTCACATCCCCTTTGTGTGTCTTTCAGGGAGTCATCATACCATCTTCCGAGACTTTTTACTGGCTCTTCTGTGACAGTGGGGATGGCTTGGTTGGCTACCATGAATTTGACTGAATCTGCCACTTTTCCTTTTCGCAGTGAGAGACTTCGGGATTTCTTTGTTTGAACCTCATTCTTGAAGAGGCCACCAGCTCATCCAGCTGCTTTAAGATTTGGTGTGTCTCTTCCTCATCCGTGGACAAGACTGTTGTGTCATCCATGAAAGCTTTCAGAGGAGGCATCTGGTATCCATCTCCCAGATTCACTGGACCTGAACTCTTCATTGCAGCTTTCAAGATGACTTCCATTGCCAACACGAACAGTACGGGAGAGATTGCACAGCCCATTGCAATGCCCACCTCTAGGTCTATCCAGTCCGTGGTGTATTCTTTGGTAGAGAACCGCATTGAGAACCCTTGGAAATACTTCCTCAGCATTGTTCGGATGTTTTCTGGGATGTGATACATTTCAAGAGCCAGCTGGATCATATCGTGTGGAACTGATCCATATGCATTCGCCAGATCAAGCCAAACTACGTCAATGTCTCTCTTCTCTGTTCTTGCTTTTTGGATGGCATCCCAAATCAACGTGGCATGTTCCAAGAACAGAGAAGAGAGACATTGACGTAGTTTGGCTTGATCTGGCGAATGCATATGGATCAGTTCCACACGTTCAAAAGTGATATTGGCCTGAACTGATTGATGCTGCTGGAGTTCTGCTCCTTCGGAATGTACACTCCTTCAGCTCTCATCCATTGGTCGCTGATCTTCTGGTTCCTCCATGCTGATCGAATCATCTTGTGGAGCCACTCGAGCACTTTTGGGCATTTCTTGTAGAGCAGGTATGGTATTCCGTTTGGTCCAGGTGCTGACTTGGCTATGGCTTTCTTTACTACGTTCTTCACCTCATCCAGTGTTGGTGGTTTGTTATTGAATTTTCCTTCTGGCGCTGCAGGCCAAACCAGATTCTGGATTTCAAGTGGTGCCTCGCGCTGAGAATCGGAATGTTTCCCTGAGATGCTGCTCTAGGGTTTCCTTGCCCACTGTGAGAGTCCCTGATTTGGGTTGTTCAAACAGCTTTCTTGCAAAGTCAAAGGGATCTTTGAAGAAACGATCTTGAGTCTTCTTCTTTTTGCTCTTTCTTCGCCTTGCTGATTCCACTTTGCTGAGAGCATTGTGTTTGGCTTTCAGATCTTTCCAGAGTTCCAGGAGCCCTTGCTTCTCGAATTCTGAGGCAGTTTTCATTCGCTTTTTAAGCTTCCTTTTCTCCCTCCGGATGCTCTCCATCTGTTGCTGTCTTCTGGATTTCTGGGAAGGCGTTTTTGTCTTTGGCTGCTTCACTCCATAAGTGTCCCTGCAGATAGAGTATATGATGTCTCCGTATGTGTCAAGTTTGTGTTCCAGCGTACTGTTCCCTATTAGCGCATTCAGCTTAAGGACAAGTTCCTCATCTAATTTCTCCCATTGTTCTTTTGCACCGGCAGGCGGCAACTTGAGTTTTTCACGTTTGGCGTTAAGAGCTTGTGCAAAATCCGCACCAGAACCATCAGCGTGGATGTCCTTGGCACTATGGTTTAAATCCTGGCCTTGGTCATCCAACGCCTCACCTGCTATCGCAGTGCGCTGCTGCTGGTTCGTATGAGTCTTCAAACAGCCCATTTTTTGTCCTGTGGATCTTCATGCCGCGTTTGGTGGTGAATCTCCTTCCACACGCACACGGAAATTCCATCTGGTCATTAATCATCATCCGTTGTGCGTTTCCAGTCGTGATGGAGTCAGTGCCGATGGATTCATCATTCTCTCCCCCTTTCGGTGAATCCTGGGAGCATCTTTCATTTTTAGAACTCGTGGCATGTTATCAAAGGCAAGGTGGGAAGCCAACCCACAAAGCCCGGAGATCTAGTCTTTCCCAGTGTCCTTCGGTCTTTCACGAATGTCCTCCGAACTATTCCCGGAAGTCAATGGATTGACCATGTGCAGGTAGAAAGAAACTCTAGGGAGATCTAGACAACAGAAGGTCTTCAGAGAAGTAACCCCCTTTAGACAAGTGTTTCGGCCCTGAACTCCTTACACACTCGGGGGGCCGGGCCACATCATATAAAACATAATTCTGAGAAAAATAGACATGCCTTATAAATACCAAACTTTTCACTGCATAACTAATGCTGTCAGTTGGGTGAATGGCAAGTGTAATATCGTCATGTCTTGCTGCAATCATTTTCATTTCTTACTTGTTCACTTATCTACATACTCCTTTATTTTGAATTTATTTATTTACCTAGTTATGCATATACATACTTACTTACTGACTGACTGACTGACTGACTGACTGACTGACTCGCTTGCTTGCTTGCTTGCCTGCTTACTTATACTTGCTCGCTTGCTTGCTTTCTTGCTTACTTACCTACTTCCTTACTTATTTACATACCTATTTCCTCTGTTCTTTTCTTGGAAGTGAACGACAGACTGGCGGAGCTATGATTAAGGAAATGATTATTGTTTTCACCTAGTTGATAGACAGCTAAGGCTTTGTGCATTCACTGGAGGGGGGGGGGGGGACTTTCCGTCATGAGAAACGAGTTTATCCAGAAAACCTAGTTGTGTTCTGATTCATACCTTTAATAATTTATTTATTTATTTACTTTATATATGTATGTTCCTTTTTTGAAGATAAGATACACAGGTTCACATGTCATTTACATGTAACCAAGATTATTCCAATGATAGGCCTATACAATATCCATATAAAATATAGACCAGGTAAAACATAGGCTAGGTAGGGCTTCAGGACCTGGACAGCTAGATGATCTATGTGCAGGCTTAGGGCTTGTGCCATGATCACCATACACATGGCACCTGTGACGTTAGTGCGTGTGGAATTCGTTGCGAGCATGGAGACGTCATCTTGAGAAACTGAAATAAAACTGAAACTGAAACTGTTCCATTGTGCACTGACCCATGTATGGAGGTGTACCATGCTGAGCTGGATTATGCTAAATAACTATTGATAGTGTCAAAGAAAACATAATCAGACATCTCAGACAGTTAAAAATTCACCACCACCACCCTTTATTTTTTTTTCAACATTGCGTTTCTTGAAACATTCACCCAACTTTCAACGTTCAACAAATTCATTTGTGTTTGACAGTGTTTAGCAGATTACGGTGTACTGTTGTGACATTAGGGGATAGCATTGAAGAGGCATGAAGATGGACTAACAGAAGAGGATACTCGATGATGTTTTGTTAGCGTATCGTTCTCCCAAGAGCGTCCATAGTTACCGTTAAATATTCAGTCCCCCCCCCCCCCTATCATCCAGCGCCACCTAGGTGGGTGACGTCCCTTGAATGGTCTGCTTCAGACACCGCAACTAACTTATTTCACAATTGTGTGCTTTTTAATTTACATTTGGGATATCCAAACTGTTATGTTTAGCATTTACGAAGCTTAAAATGCAAATAATGAGGACTTAAAAGAACCGGATTCAAGACAATGATCCTGAAATTGTTGTGCACACATGTCTGTGTGTTTACATTTCATTGTCACGCTGTGTCCTGAAAAAGCTGTTTTGGATACCTTGTTTGGACTGAAGTAAGAAAACACCAGTATAGACAAGACATCTGGGGCGAGTCTGCCTGTGCTGAGTAAAGTTTGACCTTTCTGTACATGTCTGTTGGTTGTTTCTGTGTTGCACGGTTGATTTTTGGCAACTTTTTTTTAAATCATCAAAACTCCTGCGATTTGAGGGAATTTCCTGCACCAAAAAGTCTCCGACTCCATTGAGTTAAGAATAACGTGAACACAGTCATTTTTTATGGCTTATTCTTATAATTATTCTTATTCCTGCTTAAAGCCCAGTCGACTGCGAAGAGACATATAAGGGCTATGATACTTTCAGTACACACACAACACTTCAACAGGAAAAAAAAAAAGGAACAGAAAACTAAGTACACATATCAATGCATACGCGCACATAATCTAAGGAGATGCCCCTGGCATTGACCACTCCATCCAATTTATCGCACAGGGGATTAAAAAGAAAGCATATCTGAATAGGGGCCTACACATTTAAACATAACTAAGAACAATAAAACATTTAATAATGTTCAGAGTTTTTCTACACAACTGAAGAAACATATTTTGATGATGTCTTCCAAACTTACTGATCGACTGATTATGTGTTTGAGTTGCTCCACTGAGCTGTTACTTCGTACACTATACCTGCTTGGCACTGGATAATTAAGGTTACCTGTAAATGTCTGATCACACTGTATTAGCGCTTAGATTTGATTTTATTGAGATTTTGCGCTATATAAATATTGTAATTATTATTAATTATTATTATTACATTAGAAGGTGAGCAGTTTTTCTGTGCGTATGTGCATGTGTGCGTGTGAATGCGAATCTATGTATCTATGTATCTATCTATCTATTTCTGTCTGTCTGTCTATCTGTCTTTCTATCGATCTATCTATCCATCTATCTATCTATCTAGATAGATAGATCGATAGATAGATTAGATAGGTCAGATAGGTCAGATAGATTAGGTAAGTTAGCTAGATAGATAGATCTATAAATAGATCTATAGATAATCGATAGATAGATAGATAGATAGATAGATAGATAAGTGAGGTGGGTCAGATAGATTAGGTAAGTTAAGTAGATTAATAGTTAGAAAGATAGATAGATAGATAGATAGATAGATAGATAGATAGATGGACAGACAGACAGATAGATAGATAGACAGATAGTCAGATAGACAGATAGATAGATAGATAGATAGATAGATGGACAGACAGATAGATAGATAGATAGATAGATAGTCAGATAGACAGATAGATAGATAGATAGATAGATAGATAGATAGATAGATAGATGTGTGTGTTTGTGTGTGTGTATGTGTGTGTGTGTGTGTGTGTGTGTGTGTGTGTGTGTGTGTGTGTGTGTGTGTGTGTGTGTGTGTGTGTGTGTGTGTGTGTGTGTGTGTGTGTAAAATCAACCTGTCTCTATTTCATACCAGGGCAGCCGGGCGAATGCCCTGCTCTTCACGATTTTCAACTGTCGTGGGATCTTTTAGCGTGCGCAAGCCAAAAGGCAAACGAGTCCGACTCGTCTTTCGATCACTTTCGAAGGACTAGACGTTCAGTTTGATTTTCCGGTCAAACTGAAGAGAGAAGTCGAGGTCTCAATGGGAAACAAACCTTGAAACCTCGAGTTCAGTTATTGGCAGACGAACGTCTGAACCATTCTGCCACTTTTGTCATCCTTTTTGTGACTCACATGACCAAGCCATTAGATATGTCTCTGTGTCAGTAGGTTTGACTATGGGCAATGACGTCCCTGCTCTCTCAGGTGCTCTCTGTTGGGAGACCTTGTCCCTCTAAGAAATGATAATGACACAGTGGAGACATCGCTTGTGGAATACGTGAAGACTCCACTATTGCTCAATTCATGAGTATCCATGTCTCATGTGATCATAGAAGAGAGATTAAGACGCTTCCAGGCTTTGTAAACTTTAGATTTTGGTGAGCTCTGTTATTTCATCACACCCTCAGGTGGAAACTTTCCCGATACTTTCATCTTGCTCAGCGTCCATGTCAACATTGTTGGCGATGAGTGAAAAAGATTACTAGATATTTTCCTGGACAACTTCAAGCTGCCCATGCCTGTGTGGCGAGTTGGCTATATCCTGGCCCATCACGCTGGTGAGTGCGTAAATCTGAAGTTCTTACATACCATGGAGAAATGACTGAAAAGTTGCTAGAGGCTGTCTTCATCGTGTGTTGTCTTAACTGTACAGTATTATAAGTAGACAGAAGTCTCTTAGGAGGCTTCGCAAATTGTCATTATGGCCTTCAATATGACAGAACGAACAGTTCTCCATCCATTTTATATGGAGAGAAATCCTCTCCGTGGTCTGCCAAACACATGATAGAGGAAAACAACGAAAAATGATGCTGAAAAGGTTTGGAACAAAGATGCAGTTCTTCCTCACTCCACTAAACTGTTGAATGTTTCAATCCTCTCTGAGGACTATCCAAATACCTGATAGAGGGAAAAAACGAAAAAGATGCTGAAAAGGTTTGGAACAAAGATACAGTTCTTCCTCACTCCACTAAACTGTTGAATGTTTCAGATATTTCTCCATCGTACACGGTAGCTCTCTTCATGTCATGATGAAATTACCTTACGATCTTCAATAGTGTAGGTAAATATCTAATCTTCATGTTCATATTGCTTATAGCAATAATCTTGTCAAGGTGACAATTCAAACAAATTTGAGGGCATGTGGTTTGGAAGAATAATGATACAGGTTATATCAATGTTATTGCTTTCGTTATTTATGTTTTTATACTCGCACGTGCGCACATTCACACAATTATGCGCGTCTACACATCCACGTATACAATCGTACTTCATAGGATATAGAAGAATCACAGTTGGAATTTGCTCGAGGTTGAAATAGATGATTTCTTTTTTTCAAAAGCTGAAAGACCAACGAACGAGCAATTATCACAACAACAAAAAGATAAATCGAACTGACAAAAACAACATCAACAAAACCAACTGCAAAAATTGTTCTTAATGTAGGTGAGAAAAAGACAAGCGTTATGTCAAATATCTGATAGATTATGATAGGGGAGGGAGGGAGAGACAGAGAGAGAGAGAGACAGACAGAGACAGAGATACAGAGAGAGACAGAGAGACAGAGAGAGAGACACAGACAGAGAGAGTGAGAGACAGTGAAAGAGAGAGAGAGAGACAGAGATAGGAACATGGCATAACGAAAGCAGTAAAACTAATACAAAACACATAAAAGTAATGCCCGTCATTTTTATTCTACCGTTTGGAACATCAAAACTTAATACCTGTGTTGTATCCAGCTTATTTCTGCCACTTCTTATGTGATCTAAACCACTTAGTGTACTGTACACATAAAGGAGGCAAAGATCAAGGATTTAGAGGTGGGAATGGGTACAGCAGTTAACAGAATCTGTCACAAGAATATGAAAATAACATCCCATTAAAACTGTATCGTCCATCTCACATTTAGCTCTGGGTTACGTACTTTGTATTCTGCCATCGTTTTTATCTTATTTCTGTGCATTGGGCACTGTGCATTTCTCCCTTACATCTCCTGTCTTTTCAAATCGTTACATTGGTTTCCTGTTCAGTCTCGAATCAGTTACAAACTCCCCCTCTTTATGCTTTGCATCTGCCTCTGGTACAGACTATCGGTAATTATCTGACATTCTTAACGTACATAATCATTATACAACACGCATAAAATTTCACTCCTCTTGTGATTCCAGAATATTTTGTGTTCCATCTTTCAAAATAAAGTCTTTCAGTAGACGTATGATTGTTCACCAAGATCCATCACTTTAGAACGAACTCCATGTCCAAATTAAACGTTCAGCTTCAATCAGTTCATCAAAATCTGCTTTTTGGATTCGTCTTTTATTTCAACTGTACATGTAATTTGTGTTCATGTGAGTAAAAAGTGTGTGAGTATAGAGAGAATGAGAGAGAGAGAGAGAGAGTGGTGTGGTGTGGTGTGTTGTGTGTGTGTGTGTGTGTGTGTGTGTGTGTGTGTGTGTGTGTGTGTGTGTGTGTGTTGGCGCGCGCGCGCGCGAGTTTGCGCAAGGAGCGCGTGCGCGTGTGTTTGATCGTGTATGTTTCAGATAACTGAGTTTGTTTAAACCATTCGACATACCAAAGTGGATATTTGACTGTAATTCATTTTCATTAGTTACGCTTCATCTGTTTTTCAACACAGCGGTAGGGTTTGACACGTGTTTGCTTTATATGCGTGTCTGCCTTTGTCTCTCATGATTTCGTGATGCCTGTCAGCACAGATTTTATTCGACCATGCGTGTTCAATCTCGTTATGTTTGACCCCACCCATTGACCTCAGTTGGACAAAGATGGCGTCTCTCGCTAGTACTTTGCAGTCCCGACATTCAAAAAGTCGTCGACGACAGAAGCTTTTTACCTCCGCTGAAGTACTGAAAATGCGACAGATTGCAGATGTAAACATTCAAGAGACAGCTGGAAATGACAGTGATGATTTTTCTAGTGAGGGGAGTGATCAATCGGCCGATTTTGAACACCACACGTCATCGTTGCTGTTTCAAGCGACTGGGAGTGTGACGAACACAAAGTTCATGGTCGTGGTGCACTTCAGAGATGAAAACAAATCCAAAGTAAAATGCACATGACAGAAGTAGTTTTTGTCAATGTTATGCTCCATGACTGGCGTCAGAACTTTGTTTTGTTTTGTTTTGTTGTTGCTTTTCTGTTTTTGTTTTTTTGTTGTTTTTTGTTTTGTTTTTTGCTCTGCTGCTGTGCTGCCGTTTGTTAAAGCGCCTGGTTGCACATAGCCCCAGAAAGCCATGTCCCCATGATTTCGCCTTAGCTGAAGACGCAACATCTTCTGTACAGAGGTCAAATCCAGGCCTTTAGGCTAGACATATCTGCTTTTATTCCTTTATCATCATTATTATTTGTGAAAGATAATGACAAATAATAACAAATGAATGAAAATAAAATTAAAACAAGATACACGTCATTCTTGTTTAAAATCCCTATAAGGCGAAGCCTAATAATGACAATAATAACTGACAATGATAATAATGACAGTAATACAATAAAGACAGATTTAATATACATTGTGACATAATTATTTTTCAGTATTATCCAATGTTATGTCTTCCTTTATCGTGTTTGATTACCTGGAATATCATGAATATTGCACACAGCATCATGTTGTTTTTGTTTTGTTTTGTTTTTATTTTGTTTGTGTGTGTGTGTGTGTGTGGGTGGGTGGGTGAGCGTGCATGCGTGTGTATGTGTGCGTGTGTGTGTGCATGTACAATATCAAGATTGAGGACATTTCTTCGGTTATTTTGTGTACACAAAGACCTTTCCCAGCTTTTTTTTTCTCTTTCTTCAGTAAAAAAGTAAGTGTGCTTTCTTTCTTTCGAGACTGAAAATATATTTTTTTGCCCATGCCCAGAACATTCAGTTTCCATCAATGAAGTTTCATATTTTGTCATAAACTATTCCAAAGTGTTATTCAACAGTTTTTTAAATTTCGTTATCTAACGTTCAATGACTGATCTTTTTGGCGTGATTTTATTACTAACCCATACAAATGCCAAAGATGTGGGGAAAAGTACATGTAGGGGAGAAAACTATCAGTACCAAGTGAATTAAGCCCTGGTTCAGGCAATTGCATACTACGGTCGTTTCTTCATATTTTTTAGCCCTGGGAACTACATTAAGCCCTAGGTCATACAGTTTTTATAGTACGGTCATTTCGTTTCATACTTTTGTGTGTGGTGAGCTACATTAGCCCCTTAGTTCAGGGAAATCGTATACTTTAGTCATTTTATTACATTTTTGTGATTTGGAAACTACATGAAGCCCAAGTTCAGTTAATGAGTATACTATGGTCGTTTTAATATTCATTTGTGTTTTGAAAACAACATTAACCCTTTGACTCCCGCACCCTATCCCCAAACTGCAAAAACGTAACCCTTTGAGTCCCTCACCCTGCCCACCAGCTTCCTGCAAGAAGCTGGTGGACAGAGTGAGGGAATCAAAAAGGTTAAGTATTTGCTTTGCTAGCATGGTTGACAATGCAGGATGCTGGTGGATGGGGTGTGGGAGTCAAAGAGTTAAGCTGTAGGTCAGTCACTTTATACACTTTGGTCATTTTAATATTTTCTGTGCTTTGGGAATTACATTAAACTCTACAGAGACAATTTGCATACTATTGACGTTTTATCGTATTTTTGTGCATCCGGTTCTACATTGTTATTTTTAATGTTATTTTTGTTTATTTAAAACCCAACCACCTGCGTAGAGCCATATCGGGGCTATAACAGTTTCAAAACATACACAATATTTCAACAGGGAAAAATGGAAAAGAAAATTAATACACATATCAGTGCATTCGCGCGCATAATAGAAGACGATCACTCAGTCCAATTTATCACACAAAGGAGTAATAAAAACTTTGATACAAATTAAACATAACTGAGGACATTTAAGCATATATAAAACGAGACTAAATTACCTAAACTTGCGTCTGCATATCGCATTTTCCCAGAGCCAAAAATGCACTTAATACATGTACCCAACTATCAATACTAAGAGAAAGTACGTAAGACTTTTATAAAACACAAACATGTGAATGGACCAGCAAGGCAACAAATGATAGGAAGAAAAGACAGAAAACAAAGGAACAAGACACAAACAAAGAGAGTGACAGAAAAGAGAAAATTTTCATCACAGAGTGTCCAGAAGGTGGGAATACTACTTGTACTGAAAGAGACCCCGGCGTTCCCATGGGAGTGGGAACTAAATTAAGCCCAAGGCCATGCATTTTGTGTGCTATGGTCATTTTTCTCTCTCAGATTTTTGTGCGTTGAAAATTACAACCCTCGTTCAGGCAGTTTGTAAATGATGGCCATGTTATACGATTGCTGTGCAGTGGGAACTACATCGAACCCTAGCTCTTGGTTTTGTTATGTTTTTGTTCTATGGGAACCACCTTCAGGACTCTCCTGGTTTTTGTTACATTTTTGTTCTTTGGGAACCATCTTCAAGACAACTTCCTGGTTTATTGCATTTTTTTTTTCTTTGGGAAACAACAGGACTACTTCAAGTTTTATTACATTTTTGTTCTATGGGAAACACAACAGGACTACCTCAAGTTTTGTTTCTTTTTTTTGGGGGGGGGGGGAGGGGGATGGGGATTACCTTCAGAACAAACTCCTGGTTTTATTACACTTTTATTCTTTGAGAACTACCTTCAGGACTGCCACCTGGTTTTATTACACTTTTATTCTTTGAGAACTATCTTCAGGACTGCCACCTGGTTTTATTACACTTTTATTCTTTGAGAACTACCTTCAGGACTGCCACCTGGTTTTATTACACTTTTATTCTATGGGAACTACCTTCTGGACTGCCACCTGGTTTTATTACACTTTTATTCTTTGAGAACTATCTTCAGGACTGCCACCTGGTTTTATTACACTTTTATTCTTTGAGAACTACCTTCAGGACTGCCACCTGGTTTTATTACACTTTTATTCTATGGGAACTACCTTCTGGACTGCCACCTGGTTTTATTACACTTTTATTCTTTGAGAACTACCTTCAGGACTGCCACCTGGTTTTATTACACTTTTATTCTTTGAGAACTACCTTCAAGACTGCCACCTGGTTTTATTACACTTTTATTCTATGGGAACTATCTTCTGGACTGCCACCTGGTTTTATTACACT
This sequence comes from Monoplex corrugatus, assembly GCA_030674185.1. NCBI lineage: Eukaryota > Metazoa > Mollusca > Gastropoda > Littorinimorpha > Ranellidae > Monoplex > Monoplex corrugatus. Next base: position 50,536,254 of record JAPXFY010000017.1, read on the forward strand.
TTTATTCTATGGGAACTACCTTCTGGACTGCCACCTGGTTTTATTACTTTTATTCTTTGAGAACTACCTCCCAAAACTACCTCACGGATTTATTACATTTTTGCCTTTGGGAACTACCTTCAGGACTACCTCCTGGTTGTATTGCACTTTCATTCTTTGGAAACCACCATCAGCACTACCTACTGGTTTTGTCATATTTCTGTTCTATGAGAACTGCCTTCAGCATTATCTCGTGGTTTTGTTACATTTGTGTTCTTTGGGAACCACAACAGGACTATCTCCTGGTTTTGTTACATTTGTGTTCTTTGGGAACCACAACAGGACTATCTCGTGGTTTTGTTACATTTGTGTTCTTTGGGAACCACAACAGGACTATCTCGTGGTTTTGTTACATTTGTGTTCTTTGGGAACCACAACAGGACTATCTCGTGGTTTTGTTACATTTGTGTTCTTTGGGAACCACAACAGGACTATCTCCTGGTTTTATTACATTTGTGTTCTTTGGGAACCACAACAGGACTATCTCGTGGTTTTGTTACATTTGTGTTCTTTGGGAACCACAACAGGACTATCTCGTGGTTTTGTTACATTTGTGTTCTTTGGGAACCACAACAGGACTATCTCGTGGTTTTGTTACATTTGTGTTCTTTGGGAACTACAACAGGACTATCTCGTGGTTTTATTACATTTTTTGTTTGTTTTTTGGGAACTACAACAGGATTGTCTCGTGGTTTTGTTACATTTTTGTTTTTTGGGAACTACCATGAGGACTATCTCCTGGTTTTTGTTACATTTTTGTTCTTTGGGAAGCACCTTTAGGACAACGTCTTGGTTTTATTACACCTTTGTTCTCTGGGAAACAATAGGACTACTTGTTTTATTACATTTTTTTTTCTTTGGGAAGCACTTTCAGGACTACCTCAAGCTTTATGACATTTTTCTTCTTTGGGAACTACCTTCAGCATTATCTCGTGGTTTTATTACATTTTTATTCTTTGGGAACCACCATCAGCACTACCAACTGGTTTTGTTACATTTTTGCTCTTTGGGAATCACATTCAGACCTGGGATCATTAAAATGTTTATACTATAATCGTTCTTTTTATTACATTTCTGTGTTTTGATATACAGAATGTGAACTAACAAATTAACAATGGCTTATACTACGTATATACGGACATCATCAGATCACGATTTCGAGGGCAGAGTCTTTCTTAAATAAGACTGTGGGCAGACAAAAAAGAGGACCTTAATTAACCAGGCTAATGTTTTATTTCTGTGTGTTCTCTGGATTAACACTCAGAAACTGTTATAGTCAATGATTAAAATGTAGTACCCATTTTAAAAAAACTGAGTGACTAAAACATATTCTTAGAAAATACGCTGTAAATACAAACAAAACAAAACAATAAAAATCGTGTCCATTCAATAAGATTTCAAAGACGGAGAGATCAGACAAGCACATTTTTTTTTAAATGGAAGAATGTAACGTATTTTAAGGACAAAGTGAAAGAATAGTATGTAATACTTACTCTAAAGCCAAAATGTATGTGTGGATCACAAAAGAGAGTATACATAAAAAACTACTATCTTAACCCTTTGACCTCTGCATCCTGTCCACAGCATCCTGCATTGTGAACTATGCGGTTGGTAGATAGAGTTCGGAAATCAAAAGGTTAAAAGTCCTAACTACTTAAACAGAAGGAAGCCAAGCTGCTCACACTTTAACCCTTTGACTCCTGCACCCTGTCCATCAGCATACTGCATTGTCAACCATACTAGCAAAATCAAAAATTTAACGCTTTGATTCCCTCACCCTATCCGTCGACTCCCTGCAGGAAACTGGTGGGCACGATGAGGGAGTCGAAAGGTTAATTTTTTTGTGGTAGGTGGATAGGGTGCAGGAGTCAAAAGGTTGAAGTGAGTGGGGAAAAAGTAAAGAAAACATCAAAGTAAATTAGCTATCTGTACGAAAGAAATCCAAGCTGATGAGGCCAAATCTGAGTGGAGAGAAGCCATTCCTTTCTATCGGACCGACATCCCAAGATACGGTCCAGAGCGATCTGACACATATTCTCCAGACTTCGTGGGGAAGACATGGTCGTGTTCATCCAGTCTTTTACGTCGTCACAAATGGCACCATACTGCCGAACGTTTGTTTTTATTTTGTACATGCAGTAGTTTGTACAGACACCAGCTTCATAGAGAAGTTGCAGAATCTCTAGGTTTCCCTCTTGAATCATGTCTGTCATGGCATTGTCGCACATTGCAGCAGTCCCTCCACAAACACAGGATACAAGGGAGGCAATGCCATAACCCACTGTCATCTTGGTGATGATCAGCGCTTTGTCTCCTGGAATGTGGACGATGGCCTTGAGTAAACCAGTCCCAGTTATACCCTTATATAAGTTGACAACTGCACGTAGGTCTACTCTTTCCAAGTACCACCGGGTTAAGTATTCATCACCAGAAAGAAGATCAGAGATTATATGTCTCGCACGTTTCCCATTTGTCCGATAGTGTATGCCGTACAAAGCTAATTTCCTGGCACAGTCAGTTCCCCTCATTTCCTGGACAGTGTTTACCTCGTGGTACAGGCAAGCAGTTCTTCTGGGATGTGACACAGACATTATATTCACAAAATCACAATCCTTGATGGTCACAATCTCCCAGGTGTAGTCTGGAAAAGACGTTTTCAGTTTTTCACAGAGGTCCTTACTGACAATAATGCCAAAATAAAAATCTAGCAGCGGAAAACGCTTATGGCAGGAGTTGTACATGTACAGCTGGCAGTACTTTGGCAAATGCTTCAGACATACACGAACTCTGTCAAACAAGCTTAGGTGTATAGAAAATTCTGTACAATATCTAACGAGGTATACATTTGTACACAAAGCTTCTTCAAGCACATTTACGTCGGTGCACAGAACAAGCAGAAATGGCCGCAGAACCTGGCCGAAAAAAGAAGAGAAAGGCACATCTTGAAATTGTGGACCAATGTATCTGTCACCAAGCTGATAACAGATTTCGGCGTCAACACCGGGAATGTGCTTTAGCAGATGGAATTCTGTGGGGTACTCGCTGTTCATTGAAAGCACAATCCAATTTTCCAGCCTGTCAAAATGCCGATCACTCAAAGAAGTCGCATTAGCAAGCATTTCTATATATGTCCAAAGTGCACGGGTTATTTCTTTTCGGTTGTGAAGGCCCTTTTCGTATAACTCTCTCAGATCACAGTATCTGTCTAGCTCGAACATAGCAAGATAAAATGGAGCGTGCAACTCTGGAAACTCCTTTACTGCAGGCAACGTAAAGCCGCACAGCTCAGTATATGCTACAAAACCAACTAGCAGATCAAACGTGAGATAACGTTTTTTGTTCTTCAAGTAAACATTCGATAATGCTCCAAGGTCTTTACGAAAAACAGCCTGTAAACACTCATATTGGATCCGAATGCCTTCCTTTTCATCTTCTTGTAAATGATTAGACTCAAGAAGAACACACAGTTTGCTTAAAATCATTTCAAAGAAATTTTCATACCCCTTGGTATCTAATCCGTCTGGAGTGTGCTGAAAGAAGGCAATAGTAAGCTTGCTTATGTCCTCTGAGCTAGTGTATTTATCTGCCAAACACTCAAACAGACCAATGAAATCTTCGTAGGATATTTCCACATCATAAAAGCTACATAGCAAATAATCTACATCTTCCAGAGAGACAGAGCCTACTGGTGCCCATTTTACCATCTTTGTTGCCATGACAGCATCTCCAGCACAAGCTGCAGCAATCGCTGCTTTCTGCATGAACTGGTCTTCTCTGGTTATGTGGCATGTTAAATCTACAATGTTCTGATGAGCTCCTGGTTTATTGTTCTTATATATGTCAACGATAGCATCGATCTTTGTCTCAATAGAAACGTCCACATATAAAACAGCAGCTATCCCCCAAAACCCTTGTTTATAGGCAACATACAGAGTGAGATCAGAGGTGTGTTGAATTAACCAGACAACGAGGTGTTCAGCATATACTTCGTCCAACGTTCTGGACTCATCGTGAATTTCAGTCTGAGAGGTAACTTCAGTTTTTGCATCGAAAAAGATCGAGCCAAGTCCTTCATGTCTTACACTGTCCAGGAAGTCAACAAGAATGGTGGGGTCTTGCTGTGGATTGTCAAAGCAGTATTGCAGAACCGTGTTCTTGACGCTCATTAATCCGTTAGTATTTCTACATCGCTCTAAAGCTTTTAGAAATTCTGAAATCTCTCCCATATCAGTCAACGTCTGTATCATTATCTGGGGTGGCAACAGGCATTTCTCGAAAAACGGGGACACCAAGCTCCATTCATGCATTTTAACCATTTCTTTGAAAGTAAACTCCATTACCTGGGAGCTGGCTTTACGATAAAGTAGGTGCTCCACGCAAAACCAGTTAGACTGAAGCACAGCATTAACCATAGCATAATCCACATTGTCCTGATCGTTTTCAGACCGTAACAGTTCTGTTAGTGCCTGGTGATTGTTGTTGGTGATGGCATGAGCGATTTCTGCTTCTATGTGTTCAGATTCCATCCTTAAATATAGCCAGTGAGCGACTGAGATCCAATCCTAAATGACCTGTGCAATTTCATGAGATCAGTAGGGAAGACTTTCTGTGGTGTGATTATGTTGCTGGGCAAGTTGTAATCATCCTGCAACAGTATAGGAAGTTTGAGAAAAAATTGAAAAGAAAAGAACAAAGGAAATGGTTGAGAGATTTAGAGAAATTGGGATAAACAATGGGAAAATCAAATATGAGAGAAGGACGATCAAGTGTGTAAGAAAGATCGAGAGTTATTGTGAGAGAGAGAGAGAGAGAGAGAGGGGGGGAGGGAGAGAGAGAGAGGACAAAGAGAGAGAGAGAGGACAAAGAGAGAGACAGACAGACAGAGAGCGACACAGAGAGAGACAGAGAAAGACAGACAGACAGACAGAATTATTGTTTTTCCAGTATACATATATGACATGTTTCTGTTGATCTATGACTGAGTAAGTGAGTGAGTGAGTGAGTGAGTGAGAGTGAAAGAGTGAGTGAAAGAATGAGTGAGAAAGAGAATACGAATATACATGCTATTTATTCAATACAGGCCTAAGCCTCTTATTGAAAAGGTTTTAAATATAAAGCATAAAACTAGTACATTCTACACAGGAAAACGAACAAAATCATTAAACTAGGTTTAAGAATAAGATGAAGCGTTACGCAGTATCTGAATGCTTCATATGTACAAGATCATAATTAACCCTTTGCCACCCGCGCTCTGTCCACCAGCATCCTGCATGGTCAACCATGCTAACAAAGCAAAAACTTAACCCTTTGATTCCCCCACATTATCCACCATCTTCCTGCAGGAAGCTGGTGGAAAGGGTGAGGGAATCAAAGGGTAGTGTTTGCAGCTGGTGGATAGGGTGCGGGAGTCAAAGGGTTAAATAAAATGGTCAATTACGTGTTTACATCGACATAATAAATTAGAATTTACAGGAAAACCGCGGGAATACTTAACTGGTATCAATTTGAGTCTGAGACTATGTAACACAAAATATCACCATCGTCATCATATCTCTTGCTGCTTGACGTTGGCGATCATGGCACTCCATACGAATCTGTCTTCTGCTGCTGCAAGTATATATCCTACTCTTTCTGTCCTCATCCACTCTCCGAAACTTTTCCCTCCAGCCCTCCTGTTGTGACTAGACGCTCAACTGTCTCTTGCTTCATTAAAATGTCCTATAAATGCTGCTTGTCTTTTCCTACTATTTTTCTTCATTAATGTTCTTTTTGTGTTTGCTTGTTTCGAGACTCATCATTATTATCATCAAGTGCCCTGCCACATGGCGTTGGCAATCATGGCCCTCCATATGCATCTAGCCTTTGTTGCCACAAGCACATCTTCCGCCCTCTCTGACTATTCAAGACTATTTCGTTTGTTTTCTTTGCTGTCCACATTTCAGCTGCCTCAGTCTTGTTCTGACTTTGCTTATTGATTGCATCTGTGCACAGAACAATAAATTAAAAGTATGTATTTCATCTTCTGTAATCATATTGCCTAAGCGACACGTAAATTCAATATTCCTTTCCCACGCCGTATCCACAACGATTATATGCAATGTGAGAGTCACCAAATATGAATATCATCAACGCACTTTTAATAAACCGATTCAATGTGATATCAGTGATATGAGGAAAAGGAAACAGACCAAAAACAACATCAAATTAAACCTTGGACTCTTAAAGACAGATGAAGTGATACGTCAAAAATTTAATGTACATGTTCAAAACAAATTCAGTGCTATGGAAGACGCTGGTGACAGTGAGGAACAATGGACAAAGTTGAGGAGTTCGATAAATGAAGCTTGTGGGGAAATCCCTAAGGCAGATAGAAAAGCAAAAAAGAACTGGATGACTAATGAAATTTTGGGATTGATGGAGGAAGAAGGCAAAGAGAAATGAGAAGATCTACAGGAAGATAAACAAGGAGATCAGGAATAGGTGCAATGAAGCTAAGGAAGCTTGGCTGAAAACAAAGTGCAAAGAAATGGAAGACCGACACAAAACGGATCCTCAGGGTATGTACAGACGAATTGAAGAAATTGTCCACAGAAAAAACTACATGCATATCAATTGGTTGCTTGAAATCGAAAGATGGCACGCTTATCATGGAAAAAGACAAAATATTAGACAGATGGGGAGAGTACATTAAAGACCTTTTTTGAGGATGACAGAAACGAAGAACACCTTATAAAAAAGAACTTTGAAGGACCACCCATAATGAAAGATGAAGTTAGAGCGGCACTGAAAAAGATGAAACCGGGAAAAGCCCCAGGACCAGACAACATTACTACAGAGATGATTGAAGCCTTGAGGAATTTGGCATAGAAAAAATAACAGTCCTCCTAAATGAAATTTACGACACTGGAAAAATCCCCAAAGATATGTCAAAATCAATTTTCATTGCACTTCCAAAGAAGACAGGGCTATAGAATGCGAACTCCATCGCACAATCAGTTTGATGAGCCATGTAACAAAAATCCTGTTAAGAATAATCATGATGAGGACAAGGAATAGAATCAAAAGAGAAATAGCAGAAGAATAGTGTGGATTTGTGGAAGGGAAAGGAACTACTAATGCCATATACATCCTAAGAAATATCATAGAGAGGTCAAATGAGATGAATAAGGATTTGTATTTATGCTTTGTTGACTACACCAAGGCTTTCGATCGGGTAAGACATTATGAATTGATCAACCAACTGGAGAGACTCAATGTTGATGGAAAAGATCTACAGATAATCAGAAATATGTACTGGGAACAAACAGCTGCAATGAGAATAGAAAATGTAAGTTCTTTCCAAAAAATCAAAAGAGGAGTCAGACAGGGTTGTGTTTTGTCACCAGATCTTTTTTCACTTTACAGCGAAAACATCATGAGAAACCTAGAAGAAGACCATGGATTAAAGGTTGGAGGGAAAATGATAAACAACATTCGATACGCAGATGACACCGTGCTAATTGCAGAAAGTGAAAGAGACCTACAAAACCTTGTGAATATACTTGAAATAGAAAGCAAAGGAAAGGGGCTGGATCTAAACAGCAAGAAGACTGAAGTCATGGTGATCAGTAAAAAACGAAATCCCCTCATACAAAATAACAGCAAATGGCAAAACCTTCACACAGGTTGATAAATTCAAATACCTGGGAACGATCATTTCATCAGACGGCAAATGCATATCAGAAATACATGTAGCCGGCAAAATCAAAGCCAAAACAGCATTCAAGAAGATGACAAGCATTCTTACCAACAAATGCCTGTCAATTAACATCAGGAAGAGAGTTCTTGAATGTTATATAGAACCAAAACTGTTGTACGGATGCGAGGCGTGGACAGTCAACAAACAAAGCCAGAACAGGATTGAGGCAGCCGAGATGTGGTTTCTAAGAAGAATGTTGAGAGTTCCATGGACAGCAAAGAAAACAAACGAGACAGTCTTGATGGAGGCAGACACAAGCATAAGGAAGATTAGGAAAAGACAGGCAACATTTATAGGTCATTTTATGGGGAAGGGGGACTTGGAGCACCTGGTCACAAGAGGAAAGCTGGAGGGAAAGAGAGCACCGGGTATACCCAGGGAGAAAATGCTGGACGGACTTGCAGAGTGGCTGGGGACGAGGAGGGGGGTGGGGAGATGCTAGGGGCAACGAGAGATAGAGACAGATGGAAGTCCATGATCACCAACGCCATGCGGCAGGGCACCTGATGATGATGATCAGTGATATGATACTATTATACGAGTCATCCAAATCCTTTGACTCCTGCATCCTGTTCATCAGTATGCGATGTATTTGATGCATACACAATTTCTTTACACTCTCTCTGTCTCTATCTCTGTCTCTGTCTCTGTCTGTCTCTATCTATCTATCTCCCTCTCTCTCTCTCTCTTTCTCTCTCTCTATCTCTCTCTCTATCTATCTATCATTCTCCCTCTCTCTCTCTCCCTCCCTCTCTCTTTCACTCTTTCACTCTTTCTCTCTCTCTCTCTCTCTCTCTCTCTCTCTCTCTCTCTCTCTCTCTCTCCTCTCTCTCTCTCTCTCTGTTTCACACCGCTGTTGATGTTATCAACAAACACTAATGTTGTACGTAACTTTTCACTGTTTTTGTATAAGGCACAGAAATTTC
>JAPXFY010000017.1:50547456-50559956 GCA_030674185.1 Monoplex corrugatus
CACCACTGTGAACACCTCGGCCAGACGCCACTTAAAACAATGCTGCGCACCCCCAGACTTTCCGTTGCGTTGATGCCAGATCTTTGGATGTAGCAATGTATAAAGACAGATACAGATATGATTTAGACGGATGTTTTAGTGAGACAAAATATTTGTGAGATATTTCGTTCCGGTTGATTCTGGTCGTAAAACTTTATGTAAACTGAAATTACAATTAGCCTATTTATCCTGGATTTCGTTACTTCCGGCCAAACTCGTCAAGTTTTGTTTTCTGTTGTTGTGTGCAGAGAAGTTTGTTGTGTCAGTGTACAATGTTTTCTCTGTAAAGTTAAGATGTGCTGCAAAATTATCGATTGTTGATTGCCATCATGAACTATTTGGTAAGAGTGTCACCTAGCTTTATGATATAGATCTAGATCTAAGTAGGCCTAATGCGTGACAGTTAATCGTTTTAAAATGAGTTGTGAAAATATTTTAACAGGCTAATAGCCTATTAAAAGTATTTTAGTATTTATAAATTTCGATGAATTTTTAATTTTACACAGTAACAAAATGACATCTAGGTTTCGTTGACGGCAATAGTACAAAAGTCAATATTTCACACGATTTTATTTTTCTTTCACATTCGTGACATTGTGACTGATTGAGTGATTCATGACTGATTCAGTGATTCAGTGATTCACTGATTGTGTTTGATTTAAATCAGTTTTGTTGTTGTTGTTGTTGTTTTAAATGATATGCTTGAATATGCTGCATGTATAGAATAGCAAGGACTAGCTCCGTAGTTGTAAGACCTGCCCTATGGGACCTAGGAAGTACTATCCTTGAGTAATCTCTCTCTCTCTCTCTCTCTTAATGTTTATCATTATTATTATCTAATAATTGTAGTTATAGTGGTGGAAGTAGTTGTTGTTGTAGCAACAGCTGTAGTAATAATAGTTGCAGCAGCCTAATTATCTGACATTCTTAACGTACATAATCATTATACAACACGCATAAAATTTCACTCCTCTTGTGATTCCAGAATATTTTGTGTTCCATCTTTCAAAATAAAGTCTTTCAGTAGACGTATGATTGTTCACCAAGATCCATCACTTTAGAACGAACTCCATGTCCAAATTAAACGTTCAGCTTCAATCAGTTCATCAAAATTCTGCTTTTTGGATTCGTCTTTTATTTCAACTGTACATGTAATTTGTGTTCAGTGAGTAAAAAGTGTGTGAGTATAGAGAGAATGAGAGAGAGAGAGATGAGAGTGGGGTTGTGTGTGTGTGTGTGGTGTGTGTGGTGTGTGTGTGTGTGTGTGTGTTGTGTGTTGTGTGTGTTGTGTGCGCGCGCGCGCGCGAGTTTGCGCAAGGAGCGCGTGCGCGTGTGTTTGATCGTGTATGTTTCAGATAACTGAGTTTGTTTAAACCATTCGACATACCAAAGTGGATATTTGACTGTAATTCATTTTCATTAGTTACGCTTCATCTGTTTTTCAACACAGCGGTAGGGTTTGACACGTGTTTGCTTTATATGCGTGTCTGCCTTTGTCTCTCATGATTTCGTGATGCCTGTCAGCACAGATTTTATTCGACCATGCGTGTTCAATCTCGTTATGTTTGACCCCACCCATTTGACCTCAGTTGGACAAAGATGGCGTCTCTCGCTAGTACTTTGCAGTCCCGACATTCAAAAAGTCGTCGACGACAGAAGCTTTTTACCTCCGCTGAAGTACTGAAAATGCGACAGATTGCAGATGTAAACATTCAAGAGACAGCTGGAAATGACAGTGATGATTTTTCTAGTGAGGGGAGTGATCAATCGGCCGATTTTGAACACCACACACGTCATCGTTGCTGTTTCAAGCGACTGGGAGTGTGACGAACACAAAGTTCATGGTCGTGGTGCACTTCAGAGATGAAAACAAATCCAAAGTAAAATGCACATGACAGAAGTAGTTTTTGTCAATGTTATGCTCCATGACTGGCGTCAGAACTTTGTTTTGTTTTGTTTTGTTGTTGCTTTTCTGTTTTTTGTTTTTTGGGGTTTTTTTGTTTGTTTTTTGCTCTGCTGCTGTGCTGCCGTTTGTTTAAAGCGCCTGGTTGCACATAGCCCCAGAAAGCCATGTCCCCATGATTTCGCCTTAGCTGAAGACGCAACATCTTCTGTACAGAGGTCAAATCCAGGCCTTTAGGCTAGACATATCTGCTTTTATTCCTTTATCATCATTATTATTTGTGAAAGATAATGACAAATAATAACAAATGAATGAAAATAAAATTAAAACAAGATACACGTCATTCTTGTTTAAAATCCCTATAAGGCGAAGCCTAATAATGACAATAATAACTGACAATGATAATAATGACAGTAATACAATAAAGACAGATTTAATATACATTGTGACATAATTATTTTTCAGTATTATCCAATGTTATGTCTTCCTTTATCGTGTTTGATTACCTGGAATATCATGAATATTGCACACAGCATCATGTTGTTTTTGTTTTGTTTTGTTTTATTTTGTTTGTGTGTGTGTGTGTGTGTGGGTGGGTGGGTGAGCGTGCATGCGTGTGTATGTGTGCGTGTGTGTGTGCATGTACAATATCAAGATTGAGGACATTTCTTCGGTTATTTTGTGTACACAAAGACCTTTCCCAGCTTTTTTTTTTCTCTTTCTTCAGTAAAAAAGTAAGTGTGCTTTCTTTCTTTCGAGACTGAAAATATATTTTTTTGCCCATGCCCAGAACATTCAGTTTCCATCAATGAAGTTTCATATTTTGTCATAAACTATTCCAAAGTGTTATTCAACAGTTTTTTAAATTTCGTTATCTAACGTTCAATGACTGATCTTTTTGGCGTGATTTTATTACTAACCCATACAAATGCCAAAGATGTGGGGAAAAGTACATGTAGGGGAGAAAACTATCAGTACCAAGTGAATTAAGCCCTGGTTCAGGCAATTGCATACTACGGTCGTTTCTTCATATTTTTTAGCCCTGGGAACTACATTAAGCCCTAGGTCATACAGTTTTTATAGTACGGTCATTTCGTTTCATACTTTTGTGTGTGGTGAGCTACATTAGCCCCTTAGTTCAGGGAAATCGTATACTTTAGTCATTTTATTACATTTTTGTGATTTGGAAACTACATGAAGCCCAAGTTCAGTTAATGGTATACTATGGTCGTTTTAATATTCATTTGTGTTTTGAAAACAACATTAACCCTTTGACTCCCGCACCCTATCCCCAAACTGCAAAAACGTAACCCTTTGAGTCCCTCACCCTGCCCACCAGCTTCCTGCAAGAAGCTGGTGGACAGAGTGAGGGAATCAAAAAGGTTAAGTATTTGCTTTGCTAGCATGGTTGACAATGCAGGATGCTGGTGGATGGGTGTGGGAGTCAAAGAGTTAAGCTGTAGGTCAGTCACTTTATACACTTTGGTCATTTTAATATTTTCTGTGCTTTGGGAATTACATTAAACTCTACAGAGACAATTTGCATACTATTGACGTTTTATCGTATTTTTGTGCATCCGGTTCTACATTGTTATTTTTAATGTTATTTTTGTTTATTTAAAACCCAACCACCTGCGTAGAGCCATATCGGGGCTATAACAGTTTCAAAACATACACAATATTTCAACAGGAAAAAATGGAAAAGAAAATTAATACACATATCAGTGCATTCGCGCGCATAATAGAAGACGATCACTCAGTCCAATTTATCACACAAAGGAGTAATAAAAACTTTGATACAAATTAAACATAACTGAGGACATTTAAGCATATATAAAACGAGACTAAATTACCTAAACTTGCGTCTGCATATCGCATTTTCCCAGAGCCAAAAATGCACTTAATACATGTACCCAACTATCAATACTAAGAGAAAGTACGTAAGACTTTTATAAAACACAAACATGTGAATGGACCAGCAAGGCAACAAATGATAGGAAGAAAAGACAGAAAACAAAGGAACAAGACACAAACAAAGAGAGTGACAGAAAAGAGAAAATTTTCATCACAGAGTGTCCAGAAGGTGGGAATACTACTTGTACTGAAAGAGACCCCGGCGTTCCCATGGGAGTGGGAACTAAATTAAGCCCAAGGCCATGCATTTTGTGTGCTATGGTCATTTTTCTCTCTCAGATTTTTGTGCGTTGAAAATTACAACCCTCGTTCAGGCAGTTTGTAAATGATGGCCATGTTATACGATTGCTGTGCAGTGGGAACTACATCGAACCCTAGCTCTTGGTTTTGTTATGTTTTTTGTTCTATGGGAACCACCTTCAGGACTCTCCTGGTTTTTGTTACATTTTTGTTCTTTGGGAACCATCTTCAAGACAACTTCCTGGTTTATTGCATTTTTTTTTTCTTTGGGAAACAACAGGACTACTTCAAGTTTTATTACATTTTTGTTCTATGGGAAACACAACAGGACTACCTCAAGTTTTTTTTTTCTTTTTTTTGGGGGGGGGGGGAGGGGGATGGGGATATACCTTCAGAACAAACTCCTGGTTTTATTACACTTTTATTCTTTGAGAACTACCTTCAGGACTGCCACCTGGTTTTATTACACTTTTATTCTTTGAGAACTATCTTCAGGACTGCCACCTGGTTTTATTACACTTTTATTCTTTGAGAACTACCTTCAGGACTGCCACCTGGTTTTATTACACTTTTATTCTATGGAACTACCTTCTGGACTGCCACCTGGTTTTATTACACTTTTATTCTTTGAGAACTATCTTCAGGACTGCCACCTGGTTTTATTACACTTTTATTCTTTGAGAACTACCTTCAGACTGCCACCTGGTTTTATTACACTTTTATTCTATGGGAACTACCTTCTGGACTGCACCTGGTTTTATTACACTTTTATTCTTTGAGAACTACCTTCAGGACTGCCACCTGGTTTTATTACACTTTTATTCTTTGAGAACTACCTTCAAGACTGCCACCTGGTTTTATTACACTTTTATTCTATGGGAACTATCTTCTGGACTGCACCTGGTTTTATTACACTTTTATTCTATGGGAACTACCTTCTGGACTGCACCTGGTTTTATTACTTTTATTCTTTGAGAACTACCATCCCAAAACTACCTCACGGATTTATTACATTTTGTTGCCTTTGGGAACTACCTTCAGGACTACCTCCTGGTTGTATTGCACTTTCATTCTTTGGAAACCACCATCAGCACTACCTACTGGTTTTGTCATATTTCTGTTCTATGAGAACTGCCTTCAGCATTATCTCGTGGTTTTGTTACATTTGTGTTCTTTGGGAACCACAACAGGACTATCTCCTGGTTTTGTTACATTTGTGTTCTTTGGGAACCACAACAGGACTATCTCGTGGTTTTGTTACATTTGTGTTCTTTGGGAACCACAACAGGACTATCTCGTGGTTTTGTTACATTTGTGTTCTTTGGGAACCACAACAGGACTATCTCGTGGTTTTGTTACATTTGTGTTCTTTGGGAACCACAACAGGACTATCTCCTGGTTTTATTACATTTGTGTTCTTTGGGAACCACAACAGGACTATCTCGTGGTTTTGTTACATTTGTGTTCTTTGGGAACCACAACAGGACTATCTCGTGGTTTTGTTACATTTGTGTTCTTTGGGAACCACAACAGGACTATCTCGTGGTTTTGTTACATTTGTGTTCTTTGGGAACTACAACAGGACTATCTCGTGGTTTTATTACATTTTTTTTTTGTTTTTTGGGAACTACAACAGGATTGTCTCGTGGTTTTGTTACATTTTTGTTTTTTGGGAACTACCATGAGGACTATCTCCTGGTTTTTGTTACATTTTTGTTCTTTGGGAAGCACCTTTAGGACAACGTCTTGGTTTTATTACACCTTTGTTCTCTGGGAAACAATAGGACTACTTGTTTTATTACATTTTTTTTTCTTTGGGAAGCACTTTCAGGACTACCTCAAGCTTTATGACATTTTTCTTCTTTGGGAACTACCTTCAGCATTATCTCGTGGTTTTATTACATTTTTATTCTTTGGGAACCACCATCAGCACTACCAACTGGTTTTGTTACATTTTTGCTCTTTGGGAATCACATTCAGACCTGGGATCATTAAAATGTTTATACTATAATCGTTCTTTTTATTACATTTCTGTGTTTTGATATACAGAATGTGAACTAACAAATTAACAATGGCTTATACTACGTATATACGGACATCATCAGATCACGATTTCGAGGGCAGAGTCTTTCTTAAATAAGACTGTGGGCAGACAAAAAAGAGGACCTTAATTAACCAGGCTAATGTTTTATTTCTGTGTGTTCTCTGGATTAACACTCAGAAACTGTTATAGTCAATGATTAAAATGTAGTACCCATTTTAAAAAAACTGAGTGACTAAAACATATTCTTAGAAAATACGCTGTAAAACAAACAAAACAAAACAATAAAAATCGTGTCCATTCAATAAGATTTCAAAGACGGAGAGATCAGACAAGCACATTTTTTTTTAAATGGAAGAATGTAACGTATTTTAAGGACAAAGTGAAAGAATAGTATGTAATACTTACTCTAAAGCCAAAATGTATGTGTGGATCACAAAAGAGAGTATACATAAAAAACTACTATCTTAACCCTTTGACCTCTGCATCCTGTCCACAGCATCCTGCATTGTGAACTATGCGGTTGGTAGATAGAGTTCGGAAATCAAAAGGTTAAAAGTCCTAACTACTTAAACAGAAGGAAGCCAAGCTGCTCACACTTTAACCCTTTGACTCCTGCACCCTGTCCATCAGCATACTGCATTGTCAACCATACTAGCAAAATCAAAAATTTAACGCTTTGATTCCCTCACCCTATCCGTCGACTCCCTGCAGGAAACTGGTGGGCACGATGAGGGAGTCGAAAGGTTAATTTTTTTGTGGTAGGTGGATAGGGTGCAGGAGTCAAAAGGTTGAAGTGAGTGGGGAAAAAGTAAAGAAAACATCAAAGTAAATTAGCTATCTGTACGAAAGAAATCCAAGCTGATGAGGCCAAATCTGAGTGGAGAGAAGCCATTCCTTTCTATCGGACCGACATCCCAAGATACGGTCCAGAGCGATCTGACACATATTCTCCAGACTTCGTGGGGAAGACATGGTCGTGTTCATCCAGTCTTTTACGTCGTCACAAATGGCACCATACTGCCGAACGTTTGTTTTTATTTTGTACATGCAGTAGTTTGTACAGACACCAGCTTCATAGAGAAGTTGCAGAATCTCTAGGTTTCCCTCTTGAATCATGTCTGTCATGGCATTGTCGCACATTGCAGCAGTCCCTCCACAAACACAGGATACAAGGGAGGCAATGCCATAACCCACTGTCATCTTGGTGATGATCAGCGCTTTGTCTCCTGGAATGTGGACGATGGCCTTGAGTAAACCAGTCCCAGTTATACCCTTATATAAGTTGACAACTGCACGTAGGTCTACTCTTTCCAAGTACCACCGGGTTAAGTATTCATCACCAGAAAGAAGATCAGAGATTATATGTCTCGCACGTTTCCCATTTGTCCGATAGTGTATGCCGTACAAAGCTAATTTCCTGGCACAGTCAGTTCCCCTCATTTCCTGGACAGTGTTTACCTCGTGGTACAGGCAAGCAGTTCTTCTGGGATGTGACACAGACATTATATTCACAAAATCACAATCCTTGATGGTCACAATCTCCCAGGTGTAGTCTGGAAAAGACGTTTTCAGTTTTTCACAGAGGTCCTTACTGACAATAATGCCAAAATAAAAATCTAGCAGCGGAAAACGCTTATGGCAGGAGTTGTACATGTACAGCTGGCAGTACTTTGGCAAATGCTTCAGACATACACGAACTCTGTCAAACAAGCTTAGGTGTATAGAAAATTCTGTACAATATCTAACGAGGTATACATTTGTACACAAAGCTTCTTCAAGCACATTTACGTCGGTGCACAGAACAAGCAGAAATGGCCGCAGAACCTGGCCGAAAAAAGAAGAGAAAGGCACATCTTGAAATTGTGGACCAATGTATCTGTCACCAAGCTGATAACAGATTTCGGCGTCAACACCGGGAATGTGCTTTAGCAGATGGAATTCTGTGGGGTACTCGCTGTTCATTGAAAGCACAATCCAATTTTCCAGCCTGTCAAAATGCCGATCACTCAAAGAAGTCGCATTAGCAAGCATTTCTATATATGTCCAAAGTGCACGGGTTATTTCTTTTCGGTTGTGAAGGCCCTTTTCGTATAACTCTCTCAGATCACAGTATCTGTCTAGCTCGAACATAGCAAGATAAAATGGAGCGTGCAACTCTGGAAACTCCTTTACTGCAGGCAACGTAAAGCCGCACAGCTCAGTATATGCTACAAAACCAACTAGCAGATCAAACGTGAGATAACGTTTTTTGTTCTTCAAGTAAACATTCGATAATGCTCCAAGGTCTTTACGAAAAACAGCCTGTAAACACTCATATTGGATCCGAATGCCTTCCTTTTCATCTTCTTGTAAATGATTAGACTCAAGAAGAACACACAGTTTGCTTAAAATCATTTCAAAGAAATTTTCATACCCCTTGGTATCTAATCCGTCTGGAGTGTGCTGAAAGAAGGCAATAGTAAGCTTGCTTATGTCCTCTGAGCTAGTGTATTTATCTGCCAAACACTCAAACAGACCAATGAAATCTTCGTAGGATATTTCCACATCATAAAAGCTACATAGCAAATAATCTACATCTTCCAGAGAGACAGAGCCTACTGGTGCCCATTTTACCATCTTTGTTGCCATGACAGCATCTCCAGCACAAGCTGCAGCAATCGCTGCTTTCTGCATGAACTGGTCTTCTCTGGTTATGTGGCATGTTAAATCTACAATGTTCTGATGAGCTCCTGGTTTATTGTTCTTATATATGTCAACGATAGCATCGATCTTTGTCTCAATAGAAACGTCCACATATAAAACAGCAGCTATCCCCCAAAACCCTTGTTTATAGGCAACATACAGAGTGAGATCAGAGGTGTGTTGAATTAACCAGACAACGAGGTGTTCAGCATATACTTCGTCCAACGTTCTGGACTCATCGTGAATTTCAGTCTGAGAGGTAACTTCAGTTTTTGCATCGAAAAAGATCGAGCCAAGTCCTTCATGTCTTACACTGTCCAGGAAGTCAACAAGAATGGTGGGGTCTTGCTGTGGATTGTCAAAGCAGTATTGCAGAACCGTGTTCTTGACGCTCATTAATCCGTTAGTATTTCTACATCGCTCTAAAGCTTTTAGAAATTCTGAAATCTCTCCCATATCAGTCAACGTCTGTATCATTATCTGGGGTGGCAACAGGCATTTCTCGAAAAACGGGGACACCAAGCTCCATTCATGCATTTTAACCATTTCTTTGAAAGTAAACTCCATTACCTGGGAGCTGGCTTTACGATAAAGTAGGTGCTCCACGCAAAACCAGTTAGACTGAAGCACAGCATTAACCATAGCATAATCCACATTGTCCTGATCGTTTTCAGACCGTAACAGTTCTGTTAGTGCCTGGTGATTGTTGTTGGTGATGGCATGAGCGATTTCTGCTTCTATGTGTTCAGATTCCATCCTTAAATATAGCCAGTGAGCGACTGAGATCCAATCCTAAATGACCTGTGCAATTTCATGAGATCAGTAGGGAAGACTTTCTGTGGTGTGATTATGTTGCTGGGCAAGTTGTAATCATCCTGCAACAGTATAGGAAGTTTGAGAAAAAATTGAAAAGAAAAGAACAAAGGAAATGGTTGAGAGATTTAGAGAAATTGGGATAAACAATGGGAAAATCAAATATGAGAGAAGGACGATCAAGTGTGTAAGAAAGATCGAGAGTTATTGTGAGAGAGAGAGAGAGAGAGAGAGAGGGGGGAGGGAGAGAGAGAGAGGACAAAGAGAGAGAGAGAGGACAAAGAGAGAGACAGACAGACAGAGAGCGACACAGAGAGAGACAGAGAAAGACAGACAGACAGACAGAATTATTGTTTTTCCAGTATACATATATGACATGTTTCTGTTGATCTATGACTGAGTAAGTGAGTGAGTGAGTGAGTGAGTGAGTGAGAGTGAAAGAGTGAGTGAAAGAATGAGTGAGAAAGAGAATACGAATATACATGCTATTTATTCAATACAGGCCTAAGCCTCTTATTGAAAAGGTTTTAAATATAAAGCATAAAACTAGTACATTCTACACAGGAAAACGAACAAAATCATTAAACTAGGTTTAAGAATAAGATGAAGCGTTACGCAGTATCTGAATGCTTCATATGTACAAGATCATAATTAACCCTTTGCCACCCGCGCTCTGTCCACCAGCATCCTGCATGGTCAACCATGCTAACAAAGCAAAAACTTAACCCTTTGATTCCCCCACATTATCCACCATCTTCCTGCAGGAAGCTGGTGGAAAGGGTGAGGGAATCAAAGGGTAGTGTTTGCAGCTGGTGGATAGGGTGCGGGAGTCAAAGGGTTAAATAAAATGGTCAATTACGTGTTTACATCGACATAATAAATTAGAATTTACAGGAAAACCGCGGGAATACTTAACTGGTATCAATTTGAGTCTGAGACTATGTAACACAAAATATCACCATCGTCATCATATCTCTTGCTGCTTGACGTTGGCGATCATGGCACTCCATACGAATCTGTCTTCTGCTGCTGCAAGTATATATCCTACTCTTTCTGTCCTCATCCACTCTCCGAAACTTTTCCCTCCAGCCCTCCTGTTGTGACTAGACGCTCAACTGTCTCTTGCTTCATTAAAATGTCCTATAAATGCTGCTTGTCTTTTCCTACTATTTTTCTTCATTAATGTTCTTTTTGTGTTTGCTTGTTTCGAGACTCATCATTATTATCATCAAGTGCCCTGCCACATGGCGTTGGCAATCATGGCCCTCCATATGCATCTAGCCTTTGTTGCCACAAGCACATCTTCCGCCCTCTCTGACTATTCAAGACTATTTCGTTTGTTTTCTTTGCTGTCCACATTTCAGCTGCCTCAGTCTTGTTCTGACTTTGCTTATTGATTGCATCTGTGCACAGAACAATAAATTAAAAGTATGTATTTCATCTTCTGTAATCATATTGCCTAAGCGACACGTAAATTCAATATTCCTTTCCCACGCCGTATCCACAACGATTATATGCAATGTGAGAGTCACCAAATATGAATATCATCAACGCACTTTTAATAAACCGATTCAATGTGATATCAGTGATATGAGGAAAAGGAAACAGACCAAAAACAACATCAAATTAAACCTTGGACTCTTAAAGACAGATGAAGTGATACGTCAAAAATTTAATGTACATGTTCAAAACAAATTCAGTGCTATGGAAGACGCTGGTGACAGTGAGGAACAATGGACAAAGTTGAGGAGTTCGATAAATGAAGCTTGTGGGGAAATCCCTAAGGCAGATAGAAAAGCAAAAAAGAACTGGATGACTAATGAAATTTTGGGATTGATGGAGGAAGAAGGCAAAGAGAAATGAGAAGATCTACAGGAAGATAAACAAGGAGATCAGGAATAGGTGCAATGAAGCTAAGGAAGCTTGGCTGAAAACAAAGTGCAAAGAAATGGAAGACCGACACAAAACGGATCCTCAGGGTATGTACAGACGAATTGAAGAAATTGTCCACAGAAAAAACTACATGCATATCAATTGGTTGCTTGAAATCGAAAGATGGCACGCTTATCATGGAAAAAGACAAAATATTAGACAGATGGGGAGAGTACATTAAAGACCTTTTTTGAGGATGACAGAAACGAAGAACACCTTATAAAAAAGAACTTTGAAGGACCACCCATAATGAAAGATGAAGTTAGAGCGGCACTGAAAAAGATGAAACCGGGAAAAGCCCCAGGACCAGACAACATTACTACAGAGATGATTGAAGCCTTGAGGAATTTGGCATAGAAAAAATAACAGTCCTCCTAAATGAAATTTACGACACTGGAAAAATCCCCAAAGATATGTCAAAATCAATTTCATTGCACTTCCAAAGAAGCAGGGTATAGAATGCGAACTCCATGCACAATCAGTTTGATGAGCCATGTAACAAAAATCCTGTTAAGAATAATCATGATGAGGACAAGGAATAGAATCAAAAGAGAAATAGCAGAAGAATAGTGTGGATTTGTGGAAGGGAAAGGAACTACTAATGCCATATACATCCTAAGAAATATCATAGAGAGGTCAAATGAGATGAATAAGGATTTGTATTTATGCTTTGTTGACTACACCAAGGCTTTCGATCGGGTAAGACATTATGAATTGATCAACCAACTGGAGAGACTCAATGTTGATGGAAAAGATCTACAGATAATCAGAAATATGTACTGGGAACAAACAGCTGCAATGAGAATAGAAAATGTAAGTTCTTTCCAAAAAATCAAAAGAGGAGTCAGACAGGGTTGTGTTTTGTCACCAGATCTTTTTTCACTTTACAGCGAAAACATCATGAGAAACCTAGAAGAAGACCATGGATTAAAG
>JAPXFY010000017.1:50564956-50602456 GCA_030674185.1 Monoplex corrugatus
TCCATCCCCTGTCTCTGAAACTGAATTTAATTAACTCACCTTGACTGATCTGATTCTGTGTACCCATCATGATCATGCCCACTACCCACAGATAAATAAAAAAAAAATACTTAAAAAAATGAAGAAAAAAAAATGGTAACTTTGAAATATTGACTTTTTTTGTTAGGGGTAAAAATTGCACAGGTCAAGATGGGGCTAGGGGCTCGTGATAGGTTGTTTTTTGCCTTTACTTTTTTCTTACCATTGTATGTTTGTAATTAACTTTTTTGTTGTTGTTTTGGGGTTGGGTTTTGTTTGTTTGTTTGTTTCAGGGTGTATTTTTTGGCTTTTTGACTTTTGTTGTAGGTTTTTTGTTCTGATTTTTCTTGTTTCTTATTTGATGTTAATTATGATTAATGTATTAGCTGAATGAGACAAAAGTCCAGTGGGATCTAATGCCATTATCCTTGAGTAATGAAGTTTTGAAGTTTGGAATTTCCTTGGTGTCATAGTATTTTGCATTCATTTTTACAATGGGTTTATATAAAGAGAAATGAGCAGTGACATATTCTTGCTAAGCAAGATGTTCATTTTCTGTTTGGATGCATGCATGCAAGGTCATCACTAAAACTAAAGTGATATCAGAGGCAAAGCTTTCCAGTGTCCCTGCCAGCTTGGTATGTATAGCAGATCTGATAACAGAGATCCTTGATCGTTTTGGGGGCTGTCCAGTGCAGTAAAAAGGGAACCTCCTTCAAATTTCTTGAGCTGGGCTTGGCATACAAATCTGGTGTTACTCAGGGCAGTTTGGTCAAACTTACACTAAGTTACAGCGATCCGGCATCCTGTTGATCAAGGTTGTATGCATTCTGGTCTATCATCTTTTTCCAGTATGGTTTGAATATTCCATGCACACATGTACATGGTGATACGTGGACACATAAACAGACACATAACGCACATGTACACACACACACAAACACACACACACACACACACACACACACACACACACACACAACAGCACACACACCACAACATGCACACACACATGCGCACACACACACACACACACATGCGACACACACACACACACACACACACACACACACACACACACACACACACACACACACACACACAGATAACAGATGAACGGTTGGACCCTAATCCTGAGAATCATAAAGCTGACATGATGGGAGTGAGGTTGCAGCTCTAGACATCAGGTCTTCATTACACCCGCATTCTATAATTTCTAAAGGTGGGGGGGTCATTTCTTCATTTCTGTTTGCCACCCAGACCTTCAACAAGGTAAAGTACCTGTGTACAGCTCAGCTTGGTGGACCGGTGGCAGGACACACAAAGTTTTTCTTAATTCTTTTCCGCTCTGAGATTTGTTATGATTTTTCACGAAACTGACAGTACATTTACCAGAAAGCGTGCCATTTCATCAAATATTAACTTATATTAATTATTATCAAATTATATTATCAAACTAAACACCATAACACTCAGAAATGTTTGCGGTTTCAACTGATGTATAACAACATGCAGCCTTTGTATTGAATAGATTTTATAGAACCAGTTCCAAATGGAACGATGGTGCTATGGGAGAATGGAAGGGGTTAATCCAGACTTCAGATTCATTTAACTTTTACTGTCAGATCACATTGTCACACACACACACACACACACGCACACGCACACGCACACGCACACAGAAACATACACACATGTAATTAACTTCCATCGACTAACAGTACACACACTAACACATGTGATGTTCACACAATATTTGCAAACAAACATGTATACTCTTGTCACTGTCAGTATCACATAACACACATGCATGAGCAAGTACATGTTGTGCACACACGCGTGCACGAGCGCATGCACACACACAAACATACATACATGAACATTTTAGTGATGTTAGTCTTTCAATATTGAAAGAAAAATTTTACTAACCTTAGTCGCGTGTGCATGATTTTAGTTTTGTTGTGTTTGTTTTCTAGCTTATTTATTTTTATGTTAAATGTTGTTTCGTGTTTACTGCGAACTTGTAGGTCTTTTTTTTCTATTGTTATTCACATAATTGTTTCATGATTACTGTGAACTTGTAGATTTTTTTTTTTTTTTTACTTTAATCATTATAAAGCATGCCCTGTTGAAAAAACAAAGAGAGAAACAAAGAAAGTTCAGTGCCCATATTACTGATGAATGATAGAATATATATATTCATTATACCGTACTTGGAAAAAGTCATTCATCGTCATCATGACATCAGTCATTCAACATATAATGGAAAGTTTCCTGTAATCATTGAAAATTTGTTGATCCTGTCTGTCAGCCTGTCTGTTTGTCTGTCTGTTTGTCTGTCTGTCTGTGTCTCTCTCTCTCTCTCTCTCTCTCTCTCTCTCTCTCTCTTTCTCTCTCTCTCTCTCTCTCTCTCTCTCTCTCTCTCCCCTCCCCCATTTCTCTCTTTCTTCATTCTCATCCTTCTTGTAAGTTGTATTCTTTTCTTGATTTGTTCAGAATGATCTTATGTCATAGATTTACTTACATTGTTACAATGCAATTTCTTTTGCATTAATACTATAATAGAATGTTGTTTACAATCAAATATTTATTGTATGTTTATAGAACAGCAATGGTAAGTTTTTAAAAAATCGGTTTTTGTCAGTAACTTCAATGTTGGAATTCATTCATCGACTGTCACTCTTATTGTCACCGACTCGTGTCTTCCTTTCACTCTTGTTTGGTTGATTTTTTTTCGTGTGTGTGTGTGTGTGTGTGTGTAATTGTCCAGGTGGAGTGTCCTCTTGATCTGATTCCAATCTTCAAACCTGTAAACATGTTGCTCTTATGAATTTCACCAGCTGCTGAGAGCAAAGCAAACCTTACTTTATAAAACAAAACAAAAAATATAAGATAACATAAACTGAAATGAAATTGAAAGAAAATAAAATAAATAAAATAAAATAAATTAAAAAATAATGAAATAAAATGTAAAAAAAAAGTAAATTTAAACAAAATGAATTGAAAGAAATTGAAATAGATAAAATGAAATGATATGAAATAAGATGGAATAAAATGAAATGAAATGAAATCAAATGAAACATTCACTGGTGCATTAACCACATGTTTCAAAGGAAGACTAATTGCTATTGAAAACTAGTGGGCCCGTTGATTCTGCAGGTGAAGGCAGTGGGTTTATAAATTTCTGAATAACATAATTTTATTTTCTGCTTTTATTTCACGGTGTGTCTGGCTATATTCTACATGATGCAGTTATAAAACTTGTTGTTTTTGATTTTGGTGTGTGTATGTGTATGTGTGCGCGTGCATGTATGTGTGTGTGCATGTAAGTGTGTGTGTGTTTTGTGTGTGTGTGTGTGTGTGTGTGTGTATGTGTGTGTGTGTGTGTGACGTATGTAAAAGAAAGTAAAGAAAAGGTGAAAATGTCTGATAATCTTGGGGGCCCCCTCTGTGTGTGTGTGTGTGTGTGTGTGTGTGTGTGTGTGTGTGTGTGTGTGTGTACATAAAATAAAAAAAATGAAAATGCCTGATAAACTTGATATCTTAAAGTTACATGGGGCCAGTATTATGATTGATCTGTAGAATATATATATATATATAATATGTTTATAATGAAGATGGTGCCCATCTTTTCTGTCTTTGTTGCTTTACTTCCCCCAACCAGCGCTGAATCAGATAATGCTTTTCAGTTTTCTTATAAACATATTACATTATATGCCTCTATCTCTCAGTTTCTGTCTGTCTGTCTGTCTGTCTGTCTCTGTCTCTGTCTGTCTGTCTGTCTCTCTCTGTCTCTCTCTCTCTGTTTTGCTCTCTCTCTCTGTTTCGCTCTCTCTCTCTCTCTCTCTGTTTCGCTCTCTGTCTCTCTCTGTTGCTGTCTCTGGCCCCCCCCCTCTCTCTCTCTCTGTATGTATATGTGTATAATATATGTATATATTATTGCCAAGTTTAATTTTTGTGAGCTGCAGTGCAATACTATACCACATCCTCTTTTCTTAGAGGTGTTAAATTCCACTCAGGTTCAGAACAAGCTTGATTGAATTCCACTGTGATCGTCAATCCAGCGCTTAACATGCTGGCTTTTATAGACCGCTCCTGGCACAGGGGGTTTGACTTTGAGTGATGATCTTTTGTTTGTATTTTGATGGAGAGCTGAAAAGGAAATCAGTATTGGGGTGAAGTACCACAAAAGCGCTGCAGAAAAAAAAAGGGGGACAGTTGAAAAAAAAAATCCATCCCAGTTATGCTGATGAATCCTGAAAAGACCAGGGGTGTGGGTTGTCGATGTGGTATACACTAATACAGTTACAAGACATAAATCATTCTGACAACGGAGGGAGAAGTAAATCGTTCATTCCCTTTTTTTTTTTTTTTTTTTTCTGTTGGGTAGAAAATGGATCGTTATTTTATGAGAACAGTCACAGAACACACACACACACACACACACATACACACACACACACACACACACACATATTACTAGTTTCTCTTTTTTTTACAGATGATCACACAAAGGTTGGATACTACCAAATATGTGCGCTACACAGTATATATATGCCTTGTGATGGGAGATCTGAAATAATTTGATCTGAAATAATTAGGACTACTGTATTGGCATAGATCTGTACACAAACCAAAGACACAGGCAAGGTTTTTACTTGTTTTTTGCTTCCGTTTCTGTTTTTATGCTTTTTTATAACTATATATATATATATTTTATACACACACACACACACACACACACACACACACACACACACACACAGACACACACACACAGATTGAGGCAGCCGAGATGTGATTTCTAAGAAGAATGTTGATCGTTCCATGGACAGCAAAGAAAACAAACGCGACAGTCTTGATGGAGGCAGACACAAGAAGATCATTCATAAGGAAGATCAGGAAAAGATAGGCAACATTTATATATGCCATTTTATAAGGAAAGAGAAATTAGAGCACCTGGTCACAAGAGGAAAGCTGGAGGGAAAGAGAACACCAGATAGACCAAGGGAGAAAATTTTGGATGGACTTGCAGGTGGCTGAGGACAGAGAGGATGGAAGATATACTTGCGGCAACAAGGGAAAGATACATATGGAGGGCCATGATCGCTAATGCCATGCGGCAGGGCACATGATGATGATGATGATGATGATATATGTATATATATATATTATGTGATGGTGTTGTCAACTTCACAAACTAAACTTCCTGTTGATGGCAGTGTATTGAAATAGGCTAAACAAATATATGATCTCTAACCCCAAATTTTACAGTGATGAAACCTCACACTGCGTTGCTTCGAAGATATTCGTTCTTAGACTTGGGGAATATTGACGAGGCAGCCAACTTCTGTTCAACTCAGTGGTGTGCAGTGCACAGGCAGATTCTGTGCTAACTGTTCCTCTCCACCACCACCACCACCACCACCTAATTCCCCAACAAGTACTCGCACACACAGCATCTAAGTGTGGTTGGGAACGGGAGAGGAAAAAAGAAGGCAGCATGTGTGTTGGCTAATGAACTCCTCAGGTAGGTTAACTCACAATTGGCAGCATAAGGTACACCCAGAATTCGACTGTTGGCAGCTGGTTCTTTTCCACTGTCTCTTCTCATAATTTTTGGCTGGCAGTTTGTTGATGAATTCAGTCTCTGGCTCCAGCAGTCTGTGAGAGTTTGTGAGCACTTGGTGTTTGACTGTCAGTGTGGATTCCACGATCTTTTTTCTTTCCACTGCAGGCAGAAAAGTCATGTTGGAACGCGTACACTGTGGATCTAGTAGTGGCAGTGCTGAGGCAATCAGTTTTGGAGGAGAATAGTTGTTGTTTTTTAAAGGAGTCCATATTGTTGGTTCACGTTTGGTAGCCTATACATCTGACAATCGATGCGTTTGTGCAGCGTTACTTTGCGATTCGTAACTTGCAGTTTTTCTTGACTTTTTAGATTGGCAGCCTTTTTTACAGGCGTCGTTTCGGGTACAGCCCGCAGTGATGATTCGTAGTGTTGGAAGAGACCAATAATTCTTCTTCTTTTTTCTGAAAAGAAAAATGCTTTTATATTTATAAGGTGTTTACTTAGACAAATTGAAGTGAGTGATACTGAGTGATAGGCGTACAGTATTGCAATCATACACATTCCAGTTGCCGTCCTTGAAAATGGTGTGGTGGTAGAGTTGTGTATGTATTAATGTTGTGTAGTTGGACGAGTTGTTTGGCTGGTACTAATGATAGAGACCAAAGTTTGTAGAGGCCAAAGTTACATTCCAGACATTGCGCATGTTGTGCAGGTACTGTGGTTGTGTGTGTTTTGAACGTACCTGTGAGTTCTGGCTTGTGAGGAATCTTGTTCACAGTTGATAACAGGAACTTCAGTCTTCCCTGAAGGTTTAGAAAGAGGTGGCCAAAACATAGATATTACATCTATTTCGAGTTTCTCTACTCGTGCTCTGCTGTGCACTGTATGGTAATACTTGTAATTCTGTGACTTTCCTTCTGTGTTAGGTGGTGACTGGGCCTGTGATCGTGGCAGAGTATTAAGTGTTCAAATCCTCCTGCGTTTAGGTTGGTATGCATGGTATTATGCTTGTATCATTTTATGTTATACACACATGCACACACATGACACAGAGGTGCATATGTATTTGATGTATACTCTCTCTGTCTCTTTGTCTCTCTGTCTCTGTCTCTGTCTCTCTCTCTCTCTCTCTGTCTTCTCTCTCTCTCCCACCAAAACACAGCACACACACACTCACACACACACAACACACCACACACACACCACCCCACACACACCACACACACACACACACACACACACACTCCTCTACACACACACACACACACCACACACACACACCACACACACCACACACCACACCACACACACACACACACACACACACACATAAATTCAAAAATTACGTTACAAGAACTTAAAGATGCTCTTCTCTCTTTGAACAATAAAAAATCGGCTGTAGGTCTGGATGGCATTTCGTATACGCTTTTAAATCATTTACCAGAGAAATGGATTAAATATTTACACCATATCATACTAAAATGCTGGGAAAGTGGTCACATACCTGACATTTGGAAGAATTCAATTGTGATACCTGTACTGAAAGCTAATAAACCACGCTCTGATCCAGGTAGTTACAGGCCTATCTCGCTTATATCCCATGTTTCGAAACTAATGGAAAAAATTACTCTGAATCGACTGACTTATTTTTGTGAGAAAAATAATATAATACCTATTAACCAGTCTGGATTTCGAAAAGGTAGATCGACGACAGACCATTTAGTCAAATTAACAACTCAAATAAAAACTCAGTTTGCGAGAAGGAAAAATGTCTTAGCTACCTTTTTTGATCTTAAAAAAGCGTATGATCAAGTCTGGCATGCAAGACTTTTGTTGAAATTGAAACATTGGTCTCAAAGGTAATATTTATTATTTCATCAAAGCACTTATAAGTAATCGAGGTATAGTCGCTAAAATAAGTAATACATACTCTGAAAAACGACCTGTAAACATGGGAATTCCACAGGGTTCCATAATATCTCCTCTTTTATTTAATATTTTGATCAATGACCTGCCAACACAAGTCTCAAACAATGTGAACTTAGCTCAGTACGCTGATGATATAGCGCTCTGGATGAACGTTTCGTTGAAAAGGAAGACTTCCTTAAGAGAAATAATCTATATTAAAAAGATCTATCAACGTGAAATTGATCACATTTCCACTTACTTGAAAATTAACGGTCTGGAAATATCCAATGAAAAGACACATATGATTCTTTTTAATAATGGTTTCAGACCTAAAGAGTTACCACTGTTCAAAATTGATAATGAGAATCTGAAATATACCACTCAGGTGAAATTTCTGGGAGTTCACTTGACTTCTAGTTTACAATGGAAAGTACATATTGATGCCTTGTTATACAAAGCCGTGAAAAGCTTTAATTTAATAAAAATAATTAGTAAACAGTCATGGGGGCAGGACACTAAAACGTTATTACATCTTGTTACAGCTTTAGTCAGATCAAAGTTGGCTTATGGCCAAGAGGTCTATTTTTCAGCCCCAAAATGTTATTTGAAAAAACTCCAAAGCTTAGATAGTAAAGCTGTTAAATGTGCTCTTGGGGTACCGGTGTATACAAAAACACAAGAAGTATATAAAATAGCCGGCATCCTTCCTTTGGAAGACTGGAGGAAGTTATCAGCTGCTAAATATATAGTTAGAGCAAATGCAGTAGCTAACTATGTTGACACGGATCTTAAAATTCGGTCTGACATCCATTTCCCCAAGAGAGCAAGAACAAGAAAGGCACAAGAAACAATATCCAGTTACACAAATGAGCTCTTCGAAATTTGCAGAGTAGTTCCTAAAAAAGTTTCACATAAACTGATATGTTATCCTCTACCCCCTGGGAATTGTCCACTGCTACTTTTGATATCAACTACATTGAAACTGACTTGAGAAAAGATATTAATCCGCACCTGTTGGCAATTGATGTTCTGTCTCATCTGCATGAAAAATATTCACATCACTTGAAAATATTTACTGATGGCTTTGTTCTAGATGATGGTGCAGCAGGCGCTGGTTTTATAATTCCAAACTTAAAAGTAGAAAAAGGCTTACTCTTTAGGACAGGGACACTCAATCTTCACGTCTGAATTAGTTGCCATCCTAATGGCACTGAAATATATAGTAGATCTACCCATAGATATGTTTAGTATCTTATTATGTGTAGATTCGAAATCTGCATTACAATCCCTGACGAGCTGCAAATGTAAAGTAAATAGTACGTTAATATTTGAGATAAACTTTTTAATTCATTGTTTAATAACAAATAATACTCACGTTACTTTTTGTTGGATTCCATCACACTGTGGTATAATAGATAATGATCGAGTCGATAGAGTCGCTAAAAGTGCAGCAATGAATAGGGCAGGCAGTACTAAACTTGATTTACGACTCTCTGAACATGAAATGAATGCTATATTAGAAAAGAAAGTAAAAGCGCAATGTCACTATCGCCCCTTCATCGTAAATTACCAGGGTTTTACAAGACTAGAAATAACTTTAGCTTACAGATTATATCTGGACTCACTTCGGATTAAGTTCAATAATACCATAAAATGTGTCTGTAATGAGTCTATAACAGTTAAACACCTTTTGTGTTGTCAGCGAATGCGACCTTATTTCCCTGTATCATTTTCAAAATTGAAACAGAAACACACTGATTTCATTTGTATTTACACTTTGCTAGGCATTTACTGCACAGTCCTGTAGGTCGTTTTCTTTGATTAAGACCGATTGTTTTTATACCTGTAACTCCCACCTACCTCTGTTTGTTTGCTTGTTAGTTTTATCGTTACTCCTTGACTGTTACAATGTTTTTATTCGGTAAGATTATCCTTTTCTACCCCTCTACCCCACCAGATAATCACAGATGGTTTGTCATAACTCAGCACGGGATACGCTCCTTGCATGCGCATGCGTATACGTGCACACACTCACACACACACCCACACACCAAACACACACACACACACACAACACACACACACACACACACACACACACACACACACACGCACGCACGCACGCACGCACGCACGCACGCACGCACGCACGCGCGCGCGGTTACATACACACATACAGCCCTGAGCAATCTGTTCAAGCCTGATCATTCTAATGTTATGATTGCTTTTCTATTGTCCTATAATTTTTTTTAATGTTAATTAATATGTTAAACAGTCTTTATGATTTCATAGAATCTTCCACCCCATAGACACCTTTTTTTTTTCTTTTTTTTTTTTTCTCGTCTAAAAGCACATGTGAACAGACGTTAAAAGAAATAACGAACGAACACACAGGTGGTTGCAAGAAGTAGCCTACAGCAGCAAGTCTTATATATGGGGCTTTAGTTGGTATGAATCATGCAAATATTTGGGTCAGTTGATGTGAATAATGTATAATTCGTATAGTATGGTGCATGCAGTGGCAGAGTTTTAGACAGACAGCCAGAAAAAATCAGTCACTAAGTGTAAATGTCTGACAGAACCATATAAGTTTTTTCTAAGTATAGAGACATAAATGCATCTGCTTACATGCATTACACACAGGCATGCATACACACAGATACACACCAGATGCAGACAGAGAAACAGACACACAGTGATACACAAACACAGACAAACACGTGCGCGCGCACACACACACACACACATAGCACACACAGCAGACACACATCACACACAGACACACACACCAGGGCTCCCACTTTTCCACGAATTCACGGATTTCCGCAAAAACCGAGAGAGAATCCGCGGAAAAAAAAAAAAAAAAGTTTTCCGCGAAAAAAAAAAACTATAAAAAACTATAAATTAAGCTCAGATATGTGTCAGAATGCGCCATTTTAAACATAAATTTTCAAAAATTTTCCCAGGTGGGCAAGTCCCCACCAGGGCCCCCCATTCAGGATTTGCATTCCTCAGTGAAGCCCTGACACACACAAACACACACCACACACACACACACACACACACACACACACACACACACACACACTCTCTCTCTCTCTCTCTCTCTCCCATCTCTGTTTTCCTCCCCTGTCTCTCTCTGTCTCTGTCTCTATCTCTGTCTCTGTCTCAGTGTCTGTCCATCTCTCTCTGTCTCTGTCTCTAGAGCTCTGTCTCTTGTCTCTGCCTCTGTCTGTCTGCCTCTCTCTCTCTCTCTTCCTTTCTCCTTCGTTTTCTCTCAGCCTGCTCATCTCCACTTCTCCTGTCTGTGCTTCCCTCTCACTCTGTAGTCTCAGTCTTGACATGATTTTACCTAAGAGGATAAACTTTAGAAAGCTACCCACCCACGCACACATATCCACATAACCACACCCAAAAGAAAAACACCAGGCTAGCTCAATGGGCTCCTCAGTGCCATATTGATGGTGATGCCAGCCCTCCCCCCAAAAATGCAAGATACGTAGGTGTGTTTCGAAACAGCGCTGACGTCAGTGGTTGAAACAGAAGAGTAATGGATCAGGATTGCTGCTGCACGTGCTGCTTGAACTTTTCTGCTAAGCCTGCTGTTTGTTGTGAGCAGCCTGGATTCCCTTGGCAGAGTAGAAACTTGTGGTTAGTGTGGGAATGGTGGTGTTTGTGGATTTCTTAGTATAGGCACAGGTATGAACTATATGCGCGTTTGTGCATTTGTCGTTTCTGTGTACGTGTGTGCTTGAAGGCACGCGTGCGCTCATGTCTCGTTCACTCTCTGTATCTGTCTGTTGTGTCACTTTCTCTTTGTCTCTTGCTGTCTCAGTCTCTGTCTCACCCTCTGTCATTGTCTGTATTGTCTGTCTGTATCTGTCTGTCTGTCTGTCGCTCGCTCTCTCTCTGTCTGTCTGTCTCTTGTCTGTCTTCTCTCTCTCTCTTTCTCTCTCTTTGTTCTCTATACACACCTCACATCTCACATACACACACACACTACACACACACACACACACACACGCACGCACGCGCACGCGCGTGCATAGGGGCACATCTGCACATACATACAATATACACATGTATGCATAATGGTGGTGTTGGATCCTCTATATTCTAGCAGTATTCTTTTTCTTTTTTTAAATTTCATTTGTGTGTGTGTTGTGTGTGTGTGTGTGTGTGTGTGTGTGTGTGTGTGTGTAAAAGATATTTATTGGCTCTCACATATTCCTGAGACCATTGGAGAGTGAGATGGTAGAGACATCAATCTTTCTCAGGACCAGTGCAAAGTAGGCCTATGATCCAAAGAAAATTATCAGACCGCTTTTACAGAGACCTTACTGGTCATACACATTCATTGATATGATCTGAAAAGCCAGACTTTTAATCTTTAACCCTTCATTAGAATGTTACATCATAAAATGATGAAGTGCGAAGGTATGTTATATTTCAATGTGCAAAATACATTGCATTTCAATGTGACTCACTACTACGACTACTACTTCTACCACTACTGCTGCTGCTGCTGCTATTATTGCTACTGCTACTACTACTACTACTTCTGCTATTACTACTCCTGGTACTGCTACTGCTACTACAACTATGACTACTAAGTCACTACTGTTATTACTTCTACTCTACTGCAGCACCAAAAGAAGAAAAGAAGTAATGTTGTTGCTATTGCTGTTATTATTGCTAATGTTGTTATGATGATGATGATAATGACGATACCAGTGAATTATTGATATTGTATTTTTGTTTTTGTCATTATTATATTATTATTATTGTTTTGTATTTGTATTGTTGTTGTTGTTATTTTCTTCTTCTTCTTCTTCTTCTTCTTTTCTTCTTCTTCTTCTTCTTTTTCTTCTTCTCCTCATCCTCCTCCTCCTTCCTCTTCTTCAAAGTAGCAGCAGTAGTAGTAGTGTTGATGATAAAATTGAAAGAAATAAGAGTTACACACTATCATTAAATCAGGTACCAGTCTATATCATTAGGATAATATGAAAAAGATATAACATGATCATTCAACCATTTTGTCGCCACTTCATTAACATCAATATAAGCACACTCAGACAACCGTTTCATGTTGTCACCTTTTAAACCCACACACACAGACAGGCCTTCTAGTGTTAAGTACTACTAAACAACAGCAAGCGCCTGTGCTTTTAATTGTGGGTCTTTATCACGGATCAGACATGAACGCAGACCACCTTTCGTAGTTCGTCACAGCTTTTGGCTGGTATTCTTGAACTGGTGCCAACAAAACTGCCAGCTCTTGCTTGACAAAAGATATCTTTGACCTATGGGGTCGTGCCATTTTCCACTAGGAGCAGTCTGGTAAGTGGAGGTTGTGGTTTGAATGCGTTTGAGAGAGTTGTTTGTTCGCATTTTGGAGTGACTCGGTCAGAAACAATTATTATTTCGTGTGGGACAAGCTGTGAAGTACAAATCTGTGTGTGTATGTGTATGTGTGGTGGCTTGAAAAGTGAATGGGTGGGGTGACGTTTCGCTTGTTGGTGGCCAGTTTGAATGGGTGCTGGTGGTTATAGGATCAGTGGAGTGTGTGCCAATGTGTTGAAAGATCATATAGATCTCCCGTGATCATGTTTGTGGTGGTGTAATACGATGTGGTATGTATAGCTACTGTGTGAGTTTTCTTGCTGTGTCTTTCTTTTCTTCTGTCTCTTTTGTCTTTCTGATTGGCAATTTCTCTTTGGTTTTATTTGTTAATATTTCCTCTTGTCTTTCTGTCTGTCTTTCAGTTTCTTTCTTTGGACTGTTTGCTGTTGTTGTTTTTCTTCGTTGTTGTTGTTGTTTGTGTGTGTAGTTTCTGTTATGCTGTTTCTATCAGTTTCATGTTTCTGTAGTTACTGTAGCGTTATGCTGTTTCTATCATTTTCTTTTACTCTCTTGTCTTTTTGGTTGGTTGTTTTTCTCAGTGTTTCTTTTGGGTCTGTCCTTCTTTCTCTGTCTTTTCGTTGAGTGTTTGTTGCTATTTCTGTGTGTCTGCCTCTGTCTTTCTCTCAGTTTTTCTGTTTGTCTTTGACTTCTTTGGTTTTTGTTTTGTTCTGTTGTATGTGTTTGTGTGTTGTAGAGTGTAGGCTTCTGTACATGCTGTGTCTGCCTTTCTTTTTTTTTTTTTTAAAGCTTCTCTCTGTTTTTCTCTATCTGTCTGTTTTTCTGTATGTCTTTTCATGTCTCTCTGCCTCACTGACTGTCTGTATGCCTGTGTTTTTGAATTAGTAAGATTTCTTCATTTTTGTGCCTGTAGTTTTCTGTTATATTGTGTCTGTCTGTTTGTCTGTCTTTTTCTCTGTCTCTCTCCATCTCTTCATCCTTCCCTTTCTCTCTCCCTTCCTCTCTCTGCCTCTCTCCCCTCCTCTCCCTCCCTCCCTCTTGCTCTTTTTAATTATTTTTTCTGTTTTTCTCTCTTCTGTCTGCCTGGTATCTTTCTGTCTGTCACTTTCCGTTTCTCTTTCTATCTTTCTGTGTCTGTCTATATCTGTCTTTTTGTGTGTGTTTCTTCCTTTTCTGTCTTTGAACACATCAGTTTTTCAGTGTGTGTGTGCGTATTGTGCTTGCATGTATGTGTGTGTGTGTGTGGTGTGTGTGTGTGTGTGTGTACTCTGTGTGTGTGTGTACTCTGTGTGTGTGTACTCTGTGTGTGTGTGTGTGTGTGTGTGTGTGTGTGAAGATTTCTGTTTATGCTGTGTCTTTTGTTTTTGTTTTGTTTTGATTTTTCTTTCTAGATTTTGATGGGCACTTTTCCCCTGTATTTCTCTCACTCCCTGTCTCTCTGCCTGTCTGTCTGTCTGCCTGTCTCTCTCTCGCACACTCTCTCTTTGCCCCTCTTGCTCACTGTCTCACTCTCTTTCTCTCTCTTGCACTCTCTGTCTTTCTCTCCCTCTCTTTCTCTCTCTCTCTCACTCTCTCTCAGCCCCTCTTGCTCACTGTCTCACTCTCTTTCTCTCTTGCACTCTTTCTCTCTCTTGCACTCTCTCTTGCACACACACTCTCTCTCTCTCTCTCTCTCTCTCTCTCTCTCTCTCTCTCTCTCTCTCTCTCTCTCTCTCTCTCTCTCTCTCTCTCTCTCTCTCTCTCTCTCTCTCTGCAACAACATGGCCAACTATCTGACATTCTGAGGCTGACTCATAAAATTCAGCAACTTCATGACAACATCCTAATGAATTCTGGAAGTGATTTCAATCCAGAAAATAAAGATTTTATTCAAGAATTTTTACGACATGTGTCCGATTTGTGTGGTGAGGAATGTGGTGACGTTAGTAAATGTATACAATGAAATATTGAAAATGTGCACAATGTACAAAAGTCGTACGTCCGTGTTTTACTATCATTATTATAACAATACAGTAAAAAGAGAGAGAGAGAGAGAGGGGGGGGGGGATGTATTTATTTAGATTTCACAACATTGTAGAACAGCCCCATTTGAATCATTGTGCAAAATTTCACCTCTTTGTTAAATAGTTTTGAAGGTACATGAGAGTTTTAGTTTAAGTGAAGTACCCCCCACCCCCCATCCCTTAGTTCATGCAGATTAGCCAAAATATGC
The DNA here is from genome assembly GCA_030674185.1 of Monoplex corrugatus. Lineage (NCBI taxonomy): Eukaryota > Metazoa > Mollusca > Gastropoda > Littorinimorpha > Ranellidae > Monoplex > Monoplex corrugatus. The sequence continues at coordinate 50,580,028 of JAPXFY010000017.1, forward strand.
CATAAGCTTGGCAGTGTTGATTGGGTTAATTAACCCTCTGACTCCCGCACCCTCCCACCAACTGCAAAAAGTTAACCCTTTGACTCCCTCACCCTATCCACCAGCTTCCGACCAGCTTCCTGCAGGAAGCTGGTGGATAGGGTGAGGGAGTCAAAGGGTTAAGTTTTTGTTTTGCTAGCGTAATTGACAAGGCAGGATGCTAGTGGACAGGGTGCTGGAGTTAAAGGGTTATGTTTACTGTGTTTGTGCTTTATCCCTTGTAGGCTTATTTCTATAATATGCATTTGCTTGTTGTATTTTTTTTCCCACCGTTTCAACTTCTTTTCTGCCTCATTAGGATTGATCCTATTCCACTCATTACAGATCCACAACTCACCACTAACTCCCAGTTAGTATTATTCAATTGAAATCCTAGTACCAGGAATGCCATGGGAACCAGAGATGTCAAGTCACAATGCGTCCTGTCACCATGGGGAAGAGAGATGTCAAGTCACCATGGGGGCCAGAGATGTCAAGTCACAATGCAACCTCTCACCATGGGGAAGAGAGATGTCAAATCACCATGGGAACCAGAGATGTCAAGTCACAATGCGTCCTGTCACCATGGGAAGAGAGATGTCAAGTCACCATGGGGGCCAGAGATGTCAAGACACAATGCAACCTCTCACCATGGGGAAGAGAGATGTCAAATCACCATGGGACCAGAGATGTCAAGTCACAAAGCGTCCTCTCACCATGGGGAAGAGAGATGTCAAGTCACCATGGGGGCCAGAGATGTCAAGTCACAATGCAACCTCTCACCATAAGGAACAGAGATGTCAAGTCACCATGTGGCCTCTCACCACGGGGGCCAGAGATGTCAAGTCACCATGTGGCCACTCACTGGAGGAGATCTTGCTTTGCAGCCGGGTCACTTTGCTGGGAGTTAAGCAGTGCCTGTTCTGATCCAGCTTACTAAGGACATTACCTGTCTACTGAGTGCCATGCTTGCCAGTGATTGCTCAGTCAAAGCGAGACACCACCAACCCCATCCACCCCTCTCCCAGTAAGAAAATCACCACCACCACCCCCCAACCCCACCTTCCAGCCCCCTCTCCCAGTAAGAAAATCACCACCACCACCCCCTACCCCATCCTTATCCTCCCACCCCCTCTCCCAGTAAGAAAATCACCACCACCACTACCAACCCCATCCTTATCTTCCCGCCCCCTCTCCCAGTAAGAAAATACCACCACCACCCCCTACCCCATCCTTATCTTCCCGCCCCCTCTCCCAGTAAGAAAATCACCACCACCACCACCAACCCCATCCTTATCCTCCCGCCCCCTCTCCCAGTAAGAAAATCACCACCACCACCCCTACCCCATCCTTATCTTCCCGCCCCCTCTCCCAGTAAGAAAATCACCACCACCACCACCAACCCCATCCTTATCCTCCCGCCCCCTCTCCCAGTAAGAAAATCACCACCACCACTACCAACCCCATCCTTATCTTCCCGCCCCTCTCCCAGTAAGAAAATCACCACCACCACCACCAACCCCATCCTTATCCTCCCGCCCCCTCTCCCAGTAAGAAAATCACCACCACCACTACCAACCCCATCCTTATCTTCCCGCCCCCTCTCCCAGTAAGAAAATCACCACCACCACTACCAACCCCATCCTTATCCTCCCGCCCCTCTCCCAGTAAGAAAATCACCACCACCACCCCCTACCCCATCCTTATCCTCCCGCCCCCTCTCCCAGTAAGAAAATCACCACCACCACTACCAACCCCATCCTTATCCTCCCGCCCCCTCTCCCAGTAAGAAAATCACCACCACCACCACCAACCCCATCCTTATCTTCCCGCCCCCTCTCCAGTAAGAAAATCACCACCACCACTACCAACCCCACCCTCCGGCCCCCTCTCCAGTAAGAAATCACCACCACTTCTCTCCTACAACAATCCCCATGAACTATAGACACCAGAGACCCAGACTGGAATTTCTGTGGAGTTATTGTGTGTCTATGTCCATAACAGGAGAGCTTTTAGTGTTTAAAATCTGGTCTGTATCAGTGTATGTCTTCTTCTTGTGTGGCACCTGTTTATTGCTCGACTCTAGTTTTGTCTCTGAGACAGAACTTGTTGTTCTGTAAATGTAAGACAGTTCATTGAATTAAGTAGATGTGACTCATGATGTAGAATTTGTTGTTCTGTAAGTGTAAGGCAGTTCAATGAATTAAGTAGATGTGACTCATGATGTAGAACTTGTTGTTCTGTAAATGTAAGACAGTTCATTGAATTAAGTAGATGTGACTCATGATGTAGAACTTGTTGTTCTGTAAGTGTAAGACAGTTCAATGAATTAAATAGGTGTGACTCATGATGTAGAATTTGTTGTTCTGTAAGTGTAAGGCAGTTCAATGAATTAAGTAGATGTGACTCATGATGTAGAATTTGTTGTTCTGTAAGTGTAAGGCAGTTCAATGAATTAAGTAGATGTGACTCATGATGTAGAACTTGTTGTTCTGTAAGTGTAAGACAGTTCAATGAATTAAATAGGTGTGACTCATGATGTAGAACTTGTTGTTCTGTAAGTGTAAGACAGTTCAATGAATTAAATAGGTGTGACTCATGATGTAGAACTTGTTGTTCTGTAAGTGTAAGACAGTTCAATGAATTAAATAGGTGTGACTCATGATGTAGAACTTGTTGTTCTGTAAGTGTAAGACAGTTCAATGAATTAAATAGGTGTGACTCATGATGTAGAATTTGTTGTTCTGTAAGTGTAAGACAGTTCAATGAATTAAATAGATGTGACTCATGATGTAGAGCTTGTTCTGTAAGTGTAAGACAGTTCAATGAATAAAATAGATGTGAATCATGATATATTGACTTATTACTAATCTTAGTCATTCGTTTTTACATTAATGTCATGCACAGCATTTACACTGATTACATTTTACAGAATCTGTCTGTAATTTAACTTCATTTATCAGTTCTCAGATGTGTATAAATTATCTGTGTTGAGTATTTGTTGAGTGGTTGTTTTTCATTCCACCTTTTTTTTTCTTTTTGTTATTTATGAATAAGTAAATCCACATATTAATGAAGACCCCCCCCTCCCCCCCTTGTCCCCCCAAAAAGACTCATAGAAACTAAGCTAGGAGAGTGGGAACATTATTTTGGAAATGAGGGAGAGGGAAAAGAGACATAAAGAAACATCCCATAAAGATTGAAAAGCATGCATGAATAAAGCTCAATCATCACAATCCATTCCATAGTCACAGAAGACGGTAAAGAATCACATGGGTAAAGGTACGATAACATTAAAACACTCAGATCATAAAACAGTTGGGAGTCACAGTACTGCATGCAGGATGTTCTACTGTTGGGCACCTTCAAGGGCTCTGAGGCATAGACTATTCAGAGTTCACTCCTTTTGTATCTGTCATCATGTTTATGTTGCTGTACTACATGTATTTGAGAGCAAATTCCATGTGCAACATAGGCTGCTTGTTCTAGCATTATATTCTTCTAATTCATATCACTTACACCTCTCATGGGGATGCCCGAGGCTCTTTCAGTATGATAAGTTTCCCCACCTTCTGGAACTACTGTGCTAGAAATTGCCTCTTTTCTGTCATTCTGTCTGTTTTTGCCTTGTTCCTTTGCTTTCTGTCATTTCGTGGTGCAGTTTTGTGTCTTGCTGGTCCATTCAGGTGTACGTGTTTGATAAAGTCTTATGTATTTTCTCTGAGGAATAGGAGTGATAATTGGGTGTGTGTATTAAGTGCATTTTTGGCTCTATGGAAATGAGATATGCAGAAGCAATTTTAGATAATTTTGTCCTGTTTTTAATGTTTTAGTGTCCTTAGTTATGTTTAACTTTGTATTAAGGTATGTTTTTTTAAATCCCCTGTGTGATAAATTGGATGGAGTGGTCAGTGCCAAGGCGTCTCCTGATTATTTGTGTGAATGCATTGATATTCATACTTCATTTTTCTTTTCATTTTTGTTTCCTGTTGAAGTATTGTGTATGTTTTGAAATAGTTATAGTTCTGATATGGCCCCATGCAGTTAGCTGGGCTTTAAACAAACAGTAACATGGGCAGGCACATTCATAACTGCTGGACTAGAACCAGAAAAACACAAAAATAGAATCAGAACGCGTATTTAATATTACAAGACAAGACAGGCGCAAATTTTCGGCCAACTGGCCTTTGTCAAGCATGAACGTAAGATCACAAACAAACACCAAATATAAAATTAGGAGAAAAAGACTGAAACTTCCCTGCTGCTTTGTCCAGTGGGAGAAGAGGACTAAATGAAATCGCAATGTGTTTGTGAGTAATGGTAAGAAGTGGGGAGAGGGCAAATATGATGTCAAAGGTGGACTAGAGATTGCACACTCAAATTACTCAGTGGTTTTCTCAAGTCAGTATCAAACCATAGCAATCAGAGTGGAAGATAAGAGCTCTCTTTCTCTGCAAATCAGACTTCATCAGCTGTAGGTGTGTCTTGGCCTGATATTGAGTCCTGTCCAACACCTTTCCATAAGTGAATGAATGGATGAGTTAAAAAAAAAAAAAGAATAAACAGATAAATAAATGAAAAGTATAGAAAATAATGAATTGGACAAGTAGAGAAATTTGGCAGTTGCCCAAGCCAGCGTATATGAGTGTAAGCAAACCTGTTTTAATGATTCAAACTCTAAGTGGGATTGACTGCTGGGGGGCTACATTTTCGAGAAGTGTATTTGCGGGTATATGATCCTCAGTTCCAAGAGAGGGAAAGCAAGGTTTTCTGCCTTGCATTGTTAAGGACAATCATCATCATCATCAGGTTTCCTGCTGCATGGTGTTGACGATCACAGCCCTCCATATAAACTATCCTTTGTCGCTGCAAGTACTTCTCCCACCCTTTGTGTCTTCATCCACTGCGCAAGTCCCTCCAATATCTTATCCCTGAGTCTTTCTGGTGCTCTTTTTCCCTCCAGCTTCCCTATTTTGACTAGGTGCTCTATTTTTTCCTTTCCTCATAAAACGTCCTATAAATGTTGGTTGTCTTTTCCTTATTTTCTTCAGGACAAACAAACGGAAGAACAAACAACCAAACACTGGTTAGCATAGTGGGCTATTGACTAATCAGTCGTGTCAGAATCATTGTTAGATTTTTAGGCCTCAATCAGCTACTACCCAGAGCTGATTGTGCTATAGGCTCTATGGGAAGACTGGGACCACACATGCACATTTCAGTCTCATCCTCTTCATGCATATAATGTCATTGAGGATGTTGCTTATATCTCTTGACCAACACCACAGGTGTGTGTATCCTTTGTGCCTGGTTGACAACATGGCACACCCATACACATCCACACCCATTTTTTGGTTTTGTATTGCTTGTTGGGAGGGTTGTTGTTTGTTCTTCTCTTTTTCTTCTTCATCTTTTTTTCTTCTTCTTCTTCTTTTCTTCTTCTTCTTCTTTCTTCTTCTTCTTCTTCTTCTTTCTTCTTCTTCTTCCTCTTCTTCTTCTTCTTTTTCTTCTTCTTCTTCCTCTTCTTCTTCTTCTTTTTCTTCTTCTTCTTCTTTTCTTTCTCTTCTTCTTCTTCTTCTTCTTCTTTTCTTCTTCTTCTTCTTCTTCTTCTTCCTTCTCTCTTCTTCTTCTTTCTTTCTTCTTCTTCTTCTCTTCTTCTTCCTTAGCTGCTGCTTGGAATGTAAAGTGCAATAACCATGCTTTGACATGCTTTTAATGGAAATGGAATTATTGTATTATTTTATTATTATTATTGTTGTTGTTGTTGTTGTTACTATTATCATTATTATTAGTATTATTGTTGTTGTTATTGTGTTGTTGTTGTTGTTGTCCAAGTGTGATGAATCCCTCTTGAACAAATTCCAAATTTTGATTAGAATTTGACATAATTCACATGAAAAGCTGTTCTTCAGAGTCAAATGTTTTTGGTGTGTTAGAGAGCATTTTTGTTGTCTGCTGGTTGACTATATTTATATGTGCAAAAGTAATGGTGATGATGATGATAATCAACAGTGATCATGCTCTTAATCAGATAAAGGTCTAAGCATTCACAGTTTCAAAACACACACAACACACACACACACATACACACACACACACACACACAACATACTTAAACACACACACACATATATATACTTACACACGCACATAAACACACACACACACACACACAACACACACACACACACACACACACACACACACACACACAACTTACACACACACACACATACACACACACACACACACACACACACACACACACACACACACACACACACACCAAGCAAATCAGAGTGAATACATATCTGCATTATATGTGCAAGCATGAATTTTATACTTGTAGGCATACCAACATGTCTGCACACATATCTGATATTCAGATATGTGTTGGTTTGACTTGTAAAATCAAGGAAAGAAAGCATGTACATGATGTAGAATGCAGTTGTGGGAATCCATGGATCGGTGGGGAAGAAGACTGTGTTGTGTTTGACTCTGATCCAACTCCAAGAAGAGACATGAGCGGTTTAGCCTGGATGGAAATTCCAGCAACATACATGTTTAGTATGCTACACACACAGACATTGATATGTACAGACAGACAACGTGTTATGTAATGTATGCATGTACACTGTAGTGTTAGTGGCAAACATACATGTACATACACACACACATAGTCACACATAATCGCACGCACACACACACACATGTCACTCTCTCTCTCTCTCTCTCTCTCCTCTCTCTCTCTCTCTCTCTCTCTTTCTCCCTGTCTGTCTGTCTGTTGTCTGTCTCTCTCTCTCTGTTTCGCTCTCTCTCTCTCTGTTTCGCTCTCTGTCTCTGTCACTGTCTCTCTCTCTCTCTCTCTCCCTCTCTCTCTCCTCTCTCTCTCTCTCCTCTCTCTCTCTCTCTCTCTTTCTCTCTTTCTCTCTTTTTGCTTACTCGTTCAAAAAAAAAAAGCTCTTAAATCTGCTCTTAAGTCCAATATGTCAAACTTCTTGTTTGTAGCCATTTGTCGTTGTTGTTTTTGTTGCATTGCTTCTGCTGCTGCTGCTGCTCTGTATGTGTGTGGTCTGTGTGTGTGTGTTGTTGTTGTTGTTGTTGTTGCTGTTGCATTGCTTCTGTTGCTACTGATGGGTGTGTGTTGTTGTGTTGTGGCTGCTACTGGGGGTTGTGAGTATGTATTGTTATTGTCGTTCTTGTTATTTTTCCATAGCTGAAGATTTGAAGTATGTGCATTGGTTGCTGGACGATAATGATGGTGTATGTAATCTTGTGATACGTAAGATCATCTGCCCTGGCAACAAGCCAGTGACATTAGGAAAGCTGAGGAAAAAATGAAGATGTAACGCACGTCATGAGCAGTGGAATGAAAACGATATTGGGGTAGTTGGATGGGGATGGGGGGGGGGGGGGGCATCAGTGGTGGTTCAAAACTAAGATCATAGAACTGGTTAGGAAAACAGCCAACTCGCTCTGTTGTGCATTCTGTTGTCATCGCCTTGCTATCTGCCTGCCTTGCTCAGAAGCACAAAGAGCTGAATAATATTGCTGTGTCAATCATCTGGCTTCTGTTCAGTTTTTTAACATATTTCTGTTATTAGATTGGGAAAAAATACCAACAACAAAAATTAGAAGATGACTGGCATACGTATATATAGTATGTCTGTAAAACTATGTGTGTATAGATTATAAGTTTATAAATACATTTGTGTGTGTGTGTGTGTGTGTGTGTGTGTGTGTGTGTGTGTGTGTGTGTGTGTGTGTAGTTTTTTTTTTGTTTAAACTTTAATGTCTTAGAAATATGTTTTGTACATATAAACCGCATTTTGTTCTTGAAGTTTAGATTGTACGTATATGGCAAACTGAACGTATTTCAGTGTCATGATTCTCTTACTTAATTCATGAACCCTTTCGCCCCCTTATCCCAGTCACCAACTTCCTGCAGGAAGGGATGAGGAAATAAAAAAGTTAATGATGTAGTGTGAATGGAGTAAAGTGAACCAATGATATGCTGTTCTGTTCAAATTATGTATAAAAATTGAAAATAGTTTTGAACACAAGAGAAAAGAAAAAAACGAGATGAAAAGCATACAGCATACAACTTAGTGACATGTACTCTCAGGAGATTTCAGAGAAAGGCCCCCATTTTGATCAGTGACATATGTGTGTGTGTGTGTGTGTGTGTGTGTGTGTGTGTGTGTGTGTGTGTGTGTGTGTGTGTGTGACGCAAACTGTCACCACATCAGTATTATAATATTCTTTTCTGTCAGTCATGTCCAAATACACACTATTTACTAAGCAGCAATATATAACTTGGGTACAGGGAGCTTTTATACTCAGTAACCCTTACAGTAATATCAGGTAAGGTCAACTATACCAGACAGATCAAAGAGTAGAGACCACATGAAGCACTGCCCCTGGTCCGCCAGGTTGGGGGTTGAGCATAGGCATAGGGTTAGCACCCCTGTCTCATAAAAGAAAAAAAAATTCTTGCCACAAAAACGTCAACAAAAGAAAATATACGACTCTTATTAGTGGCATATAACCCCAAGAGGGGGCAAAGGGCCAAAGTAAATAAGTACTAATACATGACTGACAAACAAAAGGGAATCGATACTGAGACTATCATAGGCCAACAGTTTTACCGAGTTGTCAATCTGTATTAGTATAAATATCTACATCTAAGTTGATGAAAGAGAAGTGTGTGTGCACTGAGGTGAGATTGAAGGAAGCTGCTGCTTGTCAGTCTTCTCTGATGGGTGGCACCATGGCAACTAGACATTGCTGGCTCCATGAGCTTCCTGGCATTGGTACTTCAGCTGAATGAATGAATGGGGCTAGTGGTGTGTTGAAGAGCTGGGTTGTGTGATGGGGATCTGTGCCTCTGAAGCAACACAGAAGACAGGGCAGCAGAAAAGGAAAAAGTATATATTGTTTCGAAGATGGTCATGCTGTTCTAACTGTCCCCCTCTTTATGCAAACATTGTTACAGTAAAGATCCAGATCTTGTACTTTTCAAGGTCACTGTGAACTTGAAGAAGGAGCAGATGAGGTAAAATGTTGACATGAAACAAGGACAGTAGTAGATTGACAGTGGTGTGACAGTGAAAACAGAATGTAGATATTGTCAGAAGTTCTTTCAGAGAGAGTGCAGTTCAGACATCTTCCTCAAAGTGTTTTTTGTGGGCACTTTTTTTTTCTCTAACCATGGATCCTTGATTTTGCAGTTTGATGCCGTAATTTACAAACTTATGCAGATATGAATGATTTGATTCATATTCTTACTACTACTACTACTATATACTACTACTATACTACTACTACTACTACTACTACTATTACTACTGCTTCTCCTACTATTATACTACAACTACTGCTGTACTACTACTAGTACTAGTACTACTACTATGTCATTGTCTTTGTTGTCTTGGTCTTCTTTTTCTTCTTCTTCTTCAAGTTTTTCTTCTTCTTCTTCTTCTCCTCCTTTCTCCCCTTCTTCATCCTCCTCCTCCTCTTTCTCCTCCTCCTCCTCCTCCTCTTCCTCTCCTCCTCCTCTTCCTCCTCCTTCTCTTCTTCTTCTCCTCCTAACTAAATTCATTTCATGTTTCATTCCAGACCTAAAACAAAGAAAGGAAAAAATAAAGAACCACCACCACCAAGAAAAGAACTGTTAAACACCACCATCTGCCGAGATGGATCTAGCCATGTTTTCACAGATCGCGGACATCACAGACAGTCTGTTTCTGAGCAGTGCGGCAGCCGTGAAGGGGGAGAAAATCCGCACCATGGGCATCACGCACATCATCAATGTCACCATGGACATTCCCAACCTCAAGATGCACAATGTGGAGAGCATCCAGATCCACGTGGATGATATACCTTCAGCCCATCTAGGAGTGTACTTTGATCGCTGTGCTGACAAGATTTATCAGGTGAGTCAGGCTGTTTGAATTTTTTGCAATCAAAGAAAAGGTAAATGCTCTTGAACATGAACATTGTTCGTGACTTTTCTCACAAGTCCGTATGTGCAACATTTTAATCTGACAGTACATACAGAGGTGCCTGAGGCAACAAGGGATAGAAACGTGTGTGTGCGTGTATGTGTGTGTGTGTATATGTGTGTGTGTGTGTATCATGTATATGTGTGTGCGCATATGCATGCATGTGTGTGTGTATGCATGCGTGTGTGTGTGAGTGTGTGTGTATATGCATGTGCGTATATGCATGCATGTGTGTGTGTGTGTGTGTGTGTAACAGACAGAGAGAGAGAGAATATGCGAAACAAAGGAAGGTATCACACAAAGAGAGGCAGCTCATATGTGTGTGTGTGTGTGGTGTGTGTGTGGCGTGCGTGCGTGCATGCGTGCGTGCTTGCATGCGTGTGTGTGTATAGCTCTGGCATACTTGTAAAAGAAGGGAGTGAGGGTGTTGTTCTGTCATTGAAATGGAGTTGGCTTTCTGTCTACATTTTATTATTTTTTTCTTTAATTGTTTGTTGTTGTTTTTTTTCCTGTTCTCTGGGTAGTGTGGTTTCCTGCCTATTGTATTTGGCAATGTGTTACCTTCAGTAGTGATTTCCAAAATAACACACGTCAGCTCGTAATTCCGTAATGGAAAGCAGATTAGCTGTTCCCCTTCTTTAAGTTAACCAGGCATAGATGTCGAATTTTTGCCTCTCATTCTGACAACATAGATTTTGAGTCTGCTCAAGAAAGAACATTGTGCATGTAAGTTTTGTGATGTCAGTGCCTTAGGCAATGAGTTTCACTTATGTGGTAAATTCTGTTACGACTGATTGAAGTTTATTCCAGTGTAATATCTGTCAGTGAAGTCAGTGTTCTCATGGTGTAACTTCATTTCAGGAAGGGAGAAAAACTGAAACTAGCAAAAATTTATCAGATTTTCTAAAATTATGTAGTTGTCTTTAGAACATTTGAGTATTCTGCCATAAGATAATTTCAAATGCTTTTTTTTCTGTTTAACTGAATTCTTTCTGCTTCATGCTATATGATAATCCGGTTGGATTTTCACTTATTTGTTGTTATTCTCCATGCCCCTATTGGAGTTAGAGGACTTTTTAAAATATTAAAATATTGAAATATTGTTTGTGTGTGTGTGTGTGTGGTGGGGTTGGGACAGTTTACTGCACGATTTCAAGTCTGTCTTATCAGACAGCTTCTTGTTCTTGTTAAACACCAAGCAGGAGTTATTGGACTTGCTGCAAAAGACATCAAACAGAAACAGAATACCAAATGTTTCAACCCATATACTATTGTCTTTATATTCAGATGTGAAACAGATTGCGGGAAATGGAGATAAGGAGACAGAAGACAAAGAGACAAAACTCGAATCTTCCTGATCTTCAGCGGTATACAAAAGGAAAGCACAGCATTTTAAGAGTAAATCCTAGTTGAACAAATCTCTTTTTTTTTAATTATGGTATGCTGATATTTATTGTAGTTCAGTAGTTTTGGTGAAATTTGTATTACAGCACATACATGATTTTTGGATGTTGAGAATTCCATGGAAAGCAAAGAAAACAAATGAGACAGTCTTGAAGGAAGCAGACACGAGAAGAACAGGAAGCTGGAGGATAGGGCAGAGAGTCAAAGGGTTACATTTTTGCAGTTGGTGGATAGGGTGTGGGAGTGAAAGGGTTAAGGAACACTGACAGTGTAATCAAGATGGAAAAAATTTAGGATTAAACTGTTTTGAAATGTTCTGTAGGGAAATGTCAGGTCCCAAATTCATAGAGTGTCATGATCTGTTTCAAAGGTGGATCGTATGGGCGGCAAAACACTGGTGCACTGCGTAGCGGGCGTCAGTCGCTCAGCCAGCATCTGCATTGCCTACCTCATGAAGTACCAGCGCATGAGCCTGGAGCAGGCCTACAAGCACTGCAAGCACCGCCGGCCCGTCGTCCACCCCAACGTGGGCTTCTGGAAGCAGCTGGTGGACTACGAGCGGCGCTTGTACGGCCGTAACAGCGTGCGCATGGTGCAGTCATCCATCGGGTGGATTCCTGACGTGTACAGGAAGGAGGTGGATCAGAGCGTGTACCTGCCTGCCGCAAAGCGCAGTCAACGTTATGGGTACTATTAGGAGTCTGTAGTCGTCGTCAGAGACGTTGTTGTTGAGTCATTACGTGTTTGTTGTTAATGATGGTATGTGACGTCGTTATGGGTTGGTAGGGAAAGGATTGTTAAAGGGTTTTTGAAGGTTAAAGATTCCTGAGACTGAGCATTGTTTGCATGTCTGTGGATATTGTTAGAAGTCTGTGGTCATCAGAGGCTTCTTGTGAAAAGTCAAATGTCACAAATTTGTTATGATTAAGAGTCATGGGGTAGGGGATTGTTAATAAAGTTGAATGCATGTAATTTTGTACATGAGGAAATTCTGAGGGTTCCTGTGCAAATCTGTTACAGTAGGGATGGAAAAGAGAAAGAAAATAGTGCATGTTTTTGAAAATGTTTGATTTCCATGTTGTTGATTGGCGAGAGCAGCATAGTTTGTCTTTCATTGTCAGGCTTGGAAGGCCTGTCAGGGGAAATAAGATGGTGAGTGGGAAAAGTTGTCTCTTAAAAAGAGTTGTGGCGTCATGTGCCATTCGAGAGAAGGTATGAGTCGCTTACTACAGCCAGTATCTGCCCTTCCAATTCCACAAGCACTGTTGCTGTCATATGTGGAAAAGTTCACCAAAATTTTGAGTTAACTGGGTGTTTCTTATGGGGATATCAGTTGGAAGATTGGATAGATCACATCTTCACAGAAGGCTGGCTGGCTTTTGTGACAGAACCTTGGACGCCAGATCTGATATTTTGAGTTCAATCCCAGCTCACAACATAAAAACGCTGACCTTTTTGCTGCCCGTCTTAACCCTTTGACTCCCGCACGCTGTTCCACTGGCTGCAAAAACTTTAACTTTTTTGACTCCATCACCCTGACCACAAGCTTCCTGCAGGATGCTGGTGGACAGGGTGCGGGAGTGAAAGGATTAATGTTCGAATCATTTTTGATGGTGTCAGGTGAATGTCTCATAGGTCCTTGTTTCCCCTCCATTTCAAAACCTGGCCAGAGCATAGTGTTTTGTGTAGGCTTGAGGAGTCTTTCAGACAACAGATTGCAGATTAGGTGGAGCACTTATGGAATTGTCCGAGTGCAATAAACTACAAACTCCCAAACTTCCCTATAGAACTAACAGTGGAAAGAGTCCAGTCCTGAAACTTACATTCAACTGACTTTGGAAGCGTGTTAATTAAAAGTTCTGGAATTTTAGACTGCAAAATCAGAATGAGCCCTGTATTTTGAGTTGAATCAGGCGTAGATTTAAGCTCTGAGAGTCATCATGAATTTGTAAATAAAACTCATTTCATATTTATTAATGACATTAGTGTTTAACATTGTCAGTCCCAAGAGACCACAGACCCATGCCCTTTTGTGTCTTAGTTATTTGAAATAGAGGTTTGGTCATGGGGGTTAGTAGTAGTAGTAGTAGTAGTAGTAGTAGTAGTAGTAGAACAAGTACATCCCATGCACAGTGTTTGTTTGTTAATGTTTTGTGCAATGAAGCTAACCGTGTGATTTGTAGAAATTGGTGCTGTGATCCGTGTTGTGTGGTCGACAGTTATTATTCGTCGAATGAACCCGATTTCTAGATAACAAGCATAATACTTGTAGCGGAATGTATTCGTGTGTTCTCCTTCTTTGTTTTGTGTTTTGTTTTCTTTTGTCTGCTACATTTGTAAAGAGTTGGGAGTGCGATGTGCAGAGTGTTATATTTATTGCAAGTGATGAAAATGTGATGCAGCGATTTGTATTTAGCGTGTATATTTTGGTAAATATGTATACATATATATATATATATATATATTTTTGTATGTAATTTAATAAGCTATTAATTATACACGTTTTTTGGTGGGTGATTTGATAAATTTCTACAATAAAAACCTGGTGGATGAGAATGGCCACATTTTATGTACAACTTTTACTGAGATAGAGTGATGCATTTGACTTACGTGTATTTAATGTTTCATTCAAATGAAAATGGATGTTTGATGCTACTTTTACTTTGTGTCAGTTACAGATAAAAAGGGGGTTACAGTTTTGTCTCGTTTTCTTAAGAGAAGAAAGCAGATTGATTCGGATTGACTTGTGGTGTCTCCATGCGTGAACAAATAAATTTAGAAAGATGAGTTCTTTGTTTTGTTGCTTTTTTCTCTCTCTGTTTGTACCTGTATCTCTGCTACATTTGTACCAAATGTCTGGGCCTTTTGTAAATCAAGAACACTAGAGTTTGGATGAGCACAACTTAAGTTTTAATTCATAACCACCTGATCTGTGTCAGCAAGATTTGTCTGCTGTTGTGGATGGATTTTTATCGAATCTTGTCCAATTCATTAGGTCTAACAAATAGAATTAGACGTAACATGTAATATTGAACTAAGACTGATGCTGTTTCATTCGTCCCTACATCAGATGATGTCAGAAGAGAGAGTGTATCAATGTGGCCAGATCATCTTGTATTCACAAATATCTTTTGCAGGGACTTAACCCTATGACTCCCTGACCCTATCCACCAGCTTCCTGCAAGGAAGCTGGTGATTAGGGTGACGGAGTCATAGGTTAAGTTTTTGTTTTGTGAGCATGGTCAGACATTGCAGGATGCTGGTGGGAAGGATGCGGGAGTGAAAGGGTTAATTTTGTCTGTCATATTTGTGATCTTGAAAGCTGCAGTATTAGTCTGTTCATACTGAAAGGTATTGGTAGTTAGACCGTTGTGGGTGTTGGTACAATGTCTGTGTTTATAATTGTCAATTGTTTAGGGGGGAAACCCAGTTGTATGTGTTTGATGAAAATATATAGTGAAATAGGATTCCATTTATATTTTGGTCAGCATATGTTGATAAGGCCTGAGAAATCATCTCTTCAGTCAGGGGTTTTTTTTGTTTGTTTGTTTGTTTGTTTGTTTGTTTGTCTGTAAATTATATTCTAATAAATGACATCAACGTGAGGATTTTTTTTTCTTTTTTTTTTTTTTTTTTTGATCATCATGGTAAAGGTAAAACCACTAGATCAGAGAAAAAGCCAGGCAAGATACAATACAATACAATACATAAAAATTGGCTTATGTAGGATAGGGAAATCCTTTCACAGTGACTGCAGGTGAAGGTCTAGTCTGAGCTGGATGCTGGAGGTCTTAGGTCTTTCATCTGCTATTCTTCTCCTAGATTCTGGTCCTTCAGTTGTCCTCAAAGACGGTGGTAGCTTGGTGGAATATGTGTCTCCCTGCCTGGCAGTCAGATGCTGGAGTTGTCCAGTGGCAGTGATCAGTGTGACAAAATAGTAAGGGACTTTTTCAAAGAGTCTTTGTATCTCTTCGGTTGTGCTCCTCCGTCATGTTCAGTTCTTCGTACAGTGCAATTTTCAGCAGACAGTAATGTTCCATCTTGAATACATGCCCTGCTAAATGCAACATTTCAATCCTGAGGATCATGGCATTAATGCTGGTGGCTTCCACGCTGTGAAAACTTAAATGTTACGTGCTTGTTGCAACATTTTGTCAGATGCTAGAAAACATGGCGTCATCCTCAGGTTCAGTTTCTTAAGTAAACAAAAAGTCCAAATTTGTAGCCACTGCGCTCCAGTGTCTGACATTTTAATATTGTGACAGGCTGGCACAATGTGTTAGCTTCAGTATTCATTAAACTTTCAATAACTTACATTGAATAATAATGTTTTCTGTATAATTCAGAGAATATCTTTCTGTGATAAATTTGACTTTTCTCGAAGATCTCTTTTTCTTTGTTATGCCAGTGGTGTTAAAGATGGTGTGAGTTTCTTTGTTTGTTTGTTCTGAACTTGCAGCTGTGATATAGTGTTAACATTTTTTTCTTTATTTGATATTATCCGGTATGATTGATTTCAGTTTTATTACTTAAAATCATTCTCTATATAAAAAGACATCTTGTAAAAGCAGGATATAATGAGTTTATTCAATCTGTCGTGTTTGTGTACAGTATTGTCTGTGTTCATTCATTTACCAAAAGATTTTTCTATATTCCTTGAAACGAGCATTATGATTGTTATTCATTTTCTCATTCATTTACCAAAAGATTTTTCTATATTCCTTGAAACAAGCATTATGATTGTTATTCATTTTATCAACAGCACAGAAGATGAAAAGATGCATGGCAGGGGAAGATAGGAGTGGGGGTGGGTGGCTGATGTACTGATGAATTTTGGTAGATTTTTTTTCTTAGTGCAAGTGCCAGCTTAAGGATGGTTTCCTTTCTTCACTAATCCTTTTATTTCTGTTTTTTGTTTGTTTGTTTGTTTGTTTTTTCAGTCATTGCTTGACAAGAGAGGTAATAGTGTGTGTTACATTCTGGGTTTTTTGTTGCCTTTATTCTTCAGACTTTTGTTTCATTTCTTTGCATCTATATTGTAGAGAGGTGTGTAAATGTATGTCTCGGAAGGGGTACACAAGTGTTAGGAGAGCTGTTAGTTTTTTGTGTTTAAATGTTCATGAACTTAACTCTTTGACTCCAGCACCTTGTCCACCAGCATCCTGCATTGCTGATCATCCTAGCAAGGTAAAAACGTAACCCTTGGACTCCCTCACCCTATCCACCAGCTTTCTGTAGGAGACTCATGGATAGGGTGAGGAAGTCAAAGGGTTAAGTTTTTAGCTGTTGGTGGATAGTGTGCGGGCTCAAAGAGTTAAAACTAAAAAGTAATTATCTATGATCTATGCCATTATTGTAAAGTTTCTGTGTGTTTGTCTTGCATGTTTAAATGAACATGAATTTAAAAAGTAATATTTATGACCTACATAATTGTTAAAAAGTCTATGCAAGGACAGGGAGAGAACTGTTCCTTACAGATTGATGATGGCATATAAGAACTGTCTGTCTCACTGTGTTGAAATCAGAAGCTTGCCTGTATTGTAAAAGGTCAGTGTAATATTAAACAATTTTGTAAGCAAATGGTATGATCACAATTACCATTGATTTGGTGGGGGAGGGATGTTGTTGCTGCTGTTACAGTTTGTTTGATTTTTGTGTCGGAGAGGGCTGTTTTTTAACCAATTTCTTTCAGAAACATACTGTGGTTTGCCAATTTAACCGTCCATTAACTTGAACATTTTTGTTTTCATGCATGGTTAAAAGTTTTTCGGAAGATTGCAGAATCTCCCTTATGACTAGTAAGTAGTCCTGTGATGGTCAGTATTGGGTGATAGTTTGTGATGAAAGGTATACAGAATTGAAGCGGTTGATTATATTGGTATACGGATTTGAAGCAGTTTTTATATTTGATTATTCAGAATGGCTTTTAAACAACAACAGCACACTCATATGCATATGCATGAGTGTGAGTGCACACACACACACACACACACACACACACACACACACACACACACACACACACACACACACACACACACACACACACACACACACACAATCAGTGAATACTCTTGAGATTCTTTATGGTATTCAAAAAGTAATTGTGCGTCAACTATTCTTTCACTGATATTTCTATGCCATTAAGACCCAAAGCTTATAACTGTTAAAAGCATTTTTACCTGTGTAATAAATGTTAGTTATTGGTTCTATAAATTCTCACAAGCCAGAACCTGTCAGAAGAAAAAAAAATGTTGAAATGAAAGTGTAATACTTTTATTTATACACCAGACTGTCAACTGTTACACCAGTTTGTTTCATCGCATCCCTCTAATCCTGAATCGGTCACAGTGCTGAACAATAAAGAAAGGGAAGTAAGGTTCACACCTTGATGGTTACTTAGGTGTGAATCTAGCAAGGTGTTGTTTCACTCTAGGTGCCTTCATCTTACTCTTGGCCTCCCTCTCACAATTTATGGGAGCCTACTGGAAATGTATATAGACTGCTGGACACTCAATTCTTAGACGAGTGATCCAGGAAAAATAGCAGAGTGTCACATCCCTCTAGCTGCCCCTATCTTGAGTGTCACATCTTGAAACCTGCAGACCTGTTTACCTGTACGATCTTGATGTATTTTGTACTCTTGTTTTCAGGCATCAGTATGCAAAAGAAATATTTCAGTACACAGGAAAATACAATGATGGACCTCTCTCAAAGAAAAAAAAAAGATTTCTTGCAAGTTTTGGCTAGTCAAGAAACTTATTTAAGTGAAAATGTTCTAGTTCCACAACTCTTGGATGTTGAAGAAAATCTTTGGACAGAAATGTTTAGACTACGAAAAGCTTGCAGCAAAATGTTCTGATTCTAATTTTTTTGATCACCAGAAACGTCGCATCATCTTGGTTATGTCTGTATCTTTACAGTATGTTTTGATGGTGGTTCGTTTTTTTTTTATTTGTTTATTTATTTGTTTGTTTGTTTGTTTATTTGTTTATTTATTTATTTGTTTATTTGTTTGTTTATTTTTAGTTAGGTAGTTATTTTGTTTATTTACTTTTCTTTCTTTTTTTCTTTTTTATTTATTTATTTACTTACTTACTTACTATTTATTCATTTGGTACACAGTTTTGAGGAAGAGTACACATTTATTTACTTATTTGTTTAGTTATTTGGTACACAGTTTTGAGGAAGATTACACAATTTTTGAGGCAAGAGCATACAAGCTCCAAATTCAGAGCATACAGATCAGAATCTTCTACTGTTCCCTGAATCGCTGACGATACTGAGTAGCAAGAGGGGGAAGCGAGATTGAGGTCTAGATGACCACCAAGGTGGGAACCTAGCAGGGCATCATGCTCTTAACTGCCTCCCTGTTACTTATGGGCACCTCCACCTTGCTGGTTAATCAACTCGCAGGGGAGATAGGCTTCTGTTCCTTGAAGTGGCCACAATGCTGAGTGGCAGAAGTGGAGCAAGCAAAGTCCTTTCTTTGACGATGACCCAAGGTGGAACCATGATGATCACCCCTAGGTAAGTCATGAGTATTTCCCCAAACCACATGGATGAAGGTGACTCACATACTCTCTGCTCCCTCACTTCTTCCTTGCTAGAGAAGTCATATTTGGGAGAAGAAAAGAAGAACAACCTGTCATACTTGTCAATTATTTTTACATCAAACTGTTGTACATTACACTGATACTGTCTTATATTACACCGGTACTGTCTTACATTACACCAGTACTGTCTTACATTATGCCAGTACTGTCTTATATTACACCAGTACTGTTATTACATTACACTAGTTTTGTCTTAAATTACACCGGTACTGTCTTACATTACACCGGTACTGTCTTATATTACACCGGTACTGTCATATTACACCGGTACTGTCTTACATTACACCATTACTGTCTTACATTACACCAGTACTGTCTTACATTACACCAGTACTGTCTTATATTACACCGGTACTGTCTTACATTACACCAGTTCTGTCTTAAATTACACCGGTACTGTCTTGCATTACACCAGTACCGTCTTATATTACACCAGTACCATCTTATATTACATTACACCAGTACTGTCTTATATTACACCGGTACTGTCTAACATTACACCGGTACTGTCTAACATTACACCGGTACTATCTTATGTTACGGTAGTACTGTCGTGTATAACACCGGTTTGTGTCTTTGATTAAGGACAAAGTGTACTTGTATCGATACCAGTAATTTTGTATGTTGACTGTACAGTGTATAATGAAGATCTGAATTATTGTTTAATGTGGTCCCTAGTCTTGAGTGTTCCCTAGTTTCTGTACAAACACCAGCATTATATTTATATGTTTAATCAGCACTGCACTGAAAGTTGAATTTATGTATTCTTGTTTCGACTAACAGTCTGATGGTTACTGGTGAGCACATAGCTAGCTGATGCATGTTGTGTGTTGAATTTTGGTTTGTGTCTCTTTTTCTCTCAATCTCTCTCTCTCTCTCTCTCTCTCTCTCTCTCTCTCTCTCCTCTCTTTTCTCTCTCTCTCTCTCTTCTCTCTGGATTGGTTGAATCTATTCTGTCTGTCTCTCTCTCTCTCTCTCTCTCTCTCTCTCTCTCTCTCTCTCTCTCTCTCTCTGTCTGTCTGTCTCTCTCTCTCCTCTCTCTCTCTCTGTCTGTCTGTCTCTCTCTCTCTCTCTCTCTCTCTCTCTCTCTCTCTCCTCCCTCTCTCTCTCCTTCATCTTCTTCTTCTCCTCCTCCTCCTCCTCCTCCACCTCCTCCTCCTCCTCCTCCTCTCTCTTCTCCTCCTCCTCCTCCTCTTCCTCGTCCTCCTTTCTCCTCCTCCTCCTCCTCCTTACCCTATAAATTTAAAGGATAATTGTAAACATAAGAAAATGATTAGTATATAAATATCACCAAAACATACAGTAACCTATCAGTGAACCATCATCTGGTTGTGAACAGAATGTTAATTTAACCAATATTGTTCTTGTCTGTATCTTGAGAAAAGAGTATACAATTTGGTAACAATGGTAAATTTAAGTCATGTTTGCACGCAAATTGTGACTGGATATATAAAAGAGACATATTAGGAACCTTGACTGTGCTGGTTTTGTTGTTGTCGTTGTTGGTTTTGTTGGTTTTGGGTTAGTTTGTGTATTTGTTTTGGTAGTGTTGTAATGGTCTTTCATAAGAGTTATAATGGTCTTTGATTTGTCGTATCAGGTATTTTATAAATTCATGAAACACAAAGCAAATGCAAGTATACGTGGTGACAAACTTACTTATACCTCTTCAGTGGAGATTTCATTCATGATTATTTTCTGAAGTTTTTTTTTTTTTCTTTAATTTTTATTCTTAACCTTGCATATTTTATCTTGGAATATGCGTTTTTAATAATATACTGTGTTTTAACAAACAACCTGAAAACTTGTTTGTTTCTAATGCAAGAGGTGTGATAAATCATAGTTTTTTTGTGTGTATATACCGAAATAAAAAATATCGTTTGCAATTTTTGTGTCATCTGGTTTTTGTTTCTTTTACTGTTATATGTGTGTGTTCAGAGTTTGTTCACTTGGAACTTACAGCACTCAGATATTTCCATATGTGCTCTGCTCTGCCTGATCCACCAAGTTATTCTTTTCCCAGTGGGATTTTTTCCCCAGTGAGGATGGTGTACATTAACCCTATGAATCACGCACCCTGTCTACCAGCATTCTGCATTGCCTGCTGTGCTAGCAAAGCAAAAACTTAACCCTTTGATTCCCTCACCCTATCAACCATCTTCCTGCAGGAAGCTGGTGGACGGGGTAAAGGAGTCGAAGGGTTAAGTTTTTGCAGTTGGTGAATAGGGCGCGGAAGTCAAAGGGTTAAGAGATGGTTATAGCCCTGATAGGGCTCTGCACAGTCGGCTGGGCTTTAAAGAATGGTAAGAGTAACGGTAATAGTGACAGATTTGGGTTGAGCGCATATGGAGTTGTCCGAATACGATGATGAATTTTGCTGGAACAAAATCTCAACTCGATAACGGTATGCAAATAATGCAAGGCTGTTCTTGCACACAACGAACCAAGTTGATGATATGTGTCAGCTGCACACGCGCGCACACACGTACACATACACACACACGTACATACATACATATTCATACAACATACATACATACATACATCACAGACAGACAGACAGACACAGACATATACAAATATATAAATATGTACATACATATATAATATGTATATACATGCATGCATGCATATATACAGACAGACAGACATACATATATAAATATATAAATATGTACATACATGCATGCATACTTATATACATATATACATACATACATACATACATGCATACATAACATACATGCATACATACATACATACATGCATGCATACGCACATACATACATACATACATAGGCCCTATATACATATATGCATACATACATACATACATGCATGCATACATGAACACATACATAGGCCCTACATAAATATACATACACACAGGCTCACAAATACGCATACACATATACATATATACATAGACATATGTGTGCACATGCACACGCACATTCATGCATTGCGCGCACACAAACATAACTCACACAGGTACACACACACGTGCACACAAATATGCATCGCAATACGACATACACATATAACACATATAATACATCACAATAGATCACACAGCACCGCTCATGCACATTAGTCCACACACACACACACACAACACCTCACACATACACACACTACACACACAACACTACACACACACTCACACACACACACACACAAACTCACAATACTACCTCTCCGTCTCTGCCTGTGTCTCTGTCCTCTCTCCTCCTCTCTCTCTCCCTCTCCTGTCACAAAAAGAGAGAAAGAGAACTCAGGTGCTTGTTAGCACAGAAGATCAAAGCTATATATAACAAATCAACAGTACAAGTTTTATCAACACGCAAGGAGCCATGCTGTGACACTGATTAGTTGATAGTATTACCT
>JAPXFY010000017.1:50614956-50617456 GCA_030674185.1 Monoplex corrugatus
TCAATGTGACTTCCCCATAACGGGACAGAACGTTCTGTCGATAGATCTTCAGTGTGTCCATTCATATCTAAGGTTTTTGACACGGCTGTCGTCTTTGAAAACCAGACGTGTTTGACCTAAATCCAGGAGATTGACGTCATCCCTCGACAGAAAAATCACGCTACTCTGTTTGATTGATTGATTTCGTTCAGTTTTTACGTCGACACCCACCTCAGGTTATATGGCCGACGGGGATAACCATCCGGGATAACCATCCCGGGGAAGTGGGGGAAAGGGAACCTATCTAATCCTATACTGACACCACCAGAACAACAATGATGTTAAGATGGGGCAGTGAGATGGCCAGTTTTAAAATATAGCGCACCCCGGGATTCGAACCCACAACCATTAGCATGTGAATCCGACGCTCAAACCAACTGAGCTATCGAGGCCCGCTCACTACTCTGTTTACTTCTCCTTTCCTTTTTTAGGCAATACCGATAATTGTCCTGGCCCCATAAACCTACGCGAGCCATGTGGGAGTGTGAGGTGGTAGTGATTTGACAACTTTCTCTCGTCACCGTTTTCATGGCTGATTTCGCTTCTCTCCCTTGCCGCTTTCTCTGTTTTACACTCACGTCATGATAAACTGGAATGATTAATCATTTCGAGCAGATTACAGCCGCAAACAGATGCCATTATTGTTGAAGAACAGGCTGGATTCGGCAGAGGCAGAAGTGCTATCAAAATGGTTCAGACGTTCGCCTGCCAGCAACTAAACTCGAGGTTCCACGGTTCGTTTCCCGTTGAAACATTGACTTTTCTCCCCAGTTTGACCAGAAAATCGAATTGAACGTCTAGTATTTTGGAAGGAGACCAAAAAAAAAAAAAAAAAAAAAAAAAAAAAAAAAAAAGAAAGAAAGAAAAACAAAACAAACAAACAAACAAACAAACAAACAAAACCGACTCGGACCCGTGTACCCTCTGATCTGTGTACGCTAAAGATCCTAGAGCAATTGAAAATCGTGAGCAGCAGGGCTTTCGCTCGGCTGCCCTTGTAGTAAACATTGGAGAGATAGGTTTATTTACCAGGTACCACCCCTTTAAGACCAATTAGCCTTCTTGCCTTTCTAAACTCTTGTTGAAAAATTGGGTGGCGCTGTACTGCGGCGACGCGCTCTCAAAGGGGAGAGCATCCCAAGTTTCACATGGTAAATCCACTATGACAAAAGAAATGAATATGAATATGAATGTGAAAATATATTTTTATCCTGCACATCCTCTACGAAAAACACCTCCAACAACCGTAAGTATTTTTCCACGTCTTCATAGACTATAAGAAGGCGTTCGACAGAATCTCGCTACAGGCACTATGTGCCTCAATGAAAAAAAAAATTAAGTCAACTCCATCCAGCAAGTATGCTCTAAAGCAACCAGTGCGGTACTTACACAGGTTGTTGTTGAACAGTGCGCATTAGAGTGTGGAGCGAGTGGAACGATTCATCACATTCGATCAATTCATTACGCGTTGAATGCATACTTCAATTGGGGTTCGTCAGGGTTGCCTTCTGTCCCACACGCTTTTCAGCATACTCCTAGAATACATGACTGACGCACTTGAAGATCATGTCAGCACAGTTAAGCAAGGGGAAAAAATAACTCGAGCCTTTGCTTTGCAGATGACAGTGATGGCCTAGCATTCAGTGAACCAGAACTCCCCGAGCTTGTTATAAAGACTTTGATGATATATCGACAAGATATGACATGGAAAACAGCGCTGAGAAGACCAAACATGATGTCCAGCCATAAAGCCACTATTACTACTGACTTAAATGTCCATGGACTGAAGCTAGGAACTGCAGGAAGCTGATGTAACCTGGTAGATAGGGTGAAACAGTCAAAGAGTTGAGTTTTTTGTTTTTGTTTTCGTTTTTGATTTTGTTTTTTCAGTTGGTGAAAATTGTTGAATAGGGTGCGGGAGTCAAAGGGTTAAAACAGCCTGGTTCGTTTTTGTTTGTTTGTTTTGTTTTGTTTTTGTTTGTTTGTTTGTTTGTTTGTTTTTTCGATAGAGCCATAGACTCAAGATAAAAGCCAGGTGTCAGTTTCAGTTTCAGTTTCTCAAGATGACGTCTCCGCGCTCGGAATGAATTCCATTATGCACTAACGTCACAGGTGCCATGTGATGGTGATCATGGGACAACCCTTAAGCCTGCATATAAACCCATGAGCTGGCCAGGTCCCGAGGTCTTACCTAGATAGTTCCATAACCTGGGGGTCGTAGGGGAGTGAGGTGGAAGAGACCTCAACTTTTCCCGGGACCAGCACCACGAGGGCGGCGTCCATCCCCTCTCCCTCGTTTCAAATCGATATTCACATTCACTTTTTTTAACCAACACTTTGGAGGGCTCAAGTTTAATCCAACCCCAGCCTGCAACATAAAAACTGACCTGTTCTTAATGCTCCAATCATTCTGGTTCCCTCCGGGGATTCTTTCAATATAAATAGTATCCCCACCTTCTGG
>JAPXFY010000017.1:50622456-50627456 GCA_030674185.1 Monoplex corrugatus
GGTTGGTTGGTTGGTTGGTTGGTTGGTTGGCTGGTTGGTTGGGTGGTTGGTTGGTTGGTTGTTGATTGTTGGTGTTGGTTGCTGGTTGGTTGGTTGGTTGGTATGTGGTTGGTTTGTTGATTGATTGGTTGATGGCTTGGCTGGTTGGTTGGTGGTTGGTTGCTGGTTGGTTGGTTGGTTGGTTGGTTGGCTGGTGGCTGGTTGGTTGCTGGTTGGTTGGTTGGTTGGTTGGCTGGTTGGTTGTTGGTGGTGTGGTGGTTGATTGATTGATTGGTTGGTTGGTTGGTGTGGTTGGTTGTTGGTGTGGCTGGTTGGTTGTGGACTGGCTGGTTGTTTGGTTGGCTGGTTGGTTGACTGGCTGGTTGTTTGGTTGGCTGGTTGGTTGACTGGCTGGTTGTTTGGTTGGCTGGTTGGTTGACTGGCTGGTTGTTTGGTTGGCTGGTTGGTTGTATGGCTGGTTGTTTGGTTGGCTGGTTGGTTGGTTGGTGTTGTTGGTTGGCTGGTTGGTTGTTTGTGTTGACTGGTTGGTTGTGGTTGGTTGGTTGGTTGGTGGCTGGTGTGTTTGGTTGGCTGGTTGGTTGTTTGGTTGGCTGGTTGGTTGGCTGGCTGGTTGGTTGGCTGGTTGGTTGGTTGGTTGGTTGGTTGACTGGCTGGTTGTTTGGTTGGCTGGTTGGTTGACTGGCTGGTTGTTTGGTTGGCTGGTTGGTTGACTGGCTGGTTGTTTGGTTGGCTGGCTGGTTGACTGGCTGGTTGTTTGGTTGGCTGGCTGGTTGACTCGCTGGTTGTTTGGTTGGCTGGTTGGTTGACTGGCTGGTTGTTTGGTGGCTGGTTGGTTGAGTGGCTGGTTGTTTGGTTGGCTGGCTGGTTGACTGGCTGGTTGTTTGTTGGACGCACTGATCGTTGCATCACATTTTCAATGACGTCATACAATTAAACTCGATATGATGTGACATTACTATCATTTGTGCGTGTTAGCTACTGGCGCAAATATTATATTTTATTTCAGAACAGTACCAGTTTTAAAGTATTTACATCACACAGTTCAGCAAAAATCCAATACAAGTGCGACCTTCCGCAAAGAGGAACCAGAAAAACATGAACAAAGAATCAGAACGTGTATTTGATACAACCAGACCAGACATTCGCAAATTTTTGGTGCTTTTCGTCAAGCGTAAATGTAAGATCACAGAAAAACAAACAACAAATGCAAAGGAATTAGTTTCTCCAAATGGCGAAGCAGCAGGGAAGTTTTGGTCTTTTTCTCCAAGTTTTGTAATGAAACTGATAATAACATTACTGCTACTGATAACAAAACAATATAATGATAATGATAATACTAATAACAATAATTACAATAGTAATGATAATCCTCTGGTAATAGTAATAATGACAACGGTAGTGACATACTAGTAATAGTAATGATGATGATGATGATGATTGTGGTGGTAAAAATGAACATAAAAATAATGGCAATGATATTAATAATAATGAGAAGAAGAATGATGATGACGATCATGACGACGACGACGATGATGATGATGATGACGCCGACGATGATGATGATAGTGATAATGATGATGATGATGATGATGATGATGATGATGATGATGATGATAGTAGTAATAATAACAAAGATACGATGGTAGACAATAATATACAAAACCCATAAGCTAAACCTCAAACCTGGCAGGCATATAAAGTTTATGTACAAGCTTAGGGCATATGTCACGGATAACTGGGGATTTTATGCACGGTACCATTGTATCAGTTCCACCTGGGACTAATGTTCCAGCTTTGGCATTGATCTGTGTCCCACAATCTCACCTGTAAATATTTAATGTTTGTCTGCCTGCCTGTCTGTTTGTCTGTCTGTCTGTTTGTTTGTCTGTCTGTCTGTGTGTATGTCGGTTTGCTTGCATGTCTGTCTGCTTGCCCGGTTGTCTGTCTGTTTCTCTGTCAGTCCGTTTGTCTGTGTGTCTGCTTGCTTTCCTCCTGTCGTTTGTCTGTTTCTTTTCAACTCCTCTATTTACAAACTGAAAAGTTTTGCGTGGTCTGTCAAGTCAGTCTTTCCTTGATTGAACCTAAAACCCAGCAGCAAACTGTCCTATATGACACACACGTGTTTCCATACACAGCCATCAAATCGGCGTGGATTTTGAGCAGACTGTCTCCAAGTTTGGGCCTTGAGAAGACATGGCATCTGAGCTGCTTTTTTTTTTTTTGCTTTTTTTTTTTAGGTTTTGTTTTTGGTTGGTGGTTGGTTGGTTGGTTGATTAGTTGGTTGGTTGGTTGGTTGGTTGGTTGGTTGGCTGGTTGGTTGATTGATTGATTGATTAGTTGGTTGGTTGGTTGGTTGGTTGGTTGGTTGGTTGGGTGGGTGGGTGGTTGGTTGGTTGGTTGGTTGGATGTTGGTTGGTTGGTTGGATGGGTGGTTGGGTGGTTGATGGTTGATTGGTTGGTTGGTTGGTTAATTGATTGGTTGGTTGGTTCGTTGGTTGGTTGGCTGCTTGCTTTCCTGTCGTTTGTCTGTTGCTTTTCTTGACTGTTTGTATATTGGTCCATTGGTTTTTTCTGTCTGTTCGCCTGTCTGTTTCTTTGTGTCTCTGTCTGTTTACCTGTCTTGTCTCTTTGACTGCCTGTTTGTCTGTTTGTTTATTATGTTTGTCTGTGTGTCTGTTTGTTATTTGTCTGTCTGTGTTTCTCTGTCTGTCTCTGTCTGTCTCTGTCTCTGTCTTTTTCTGTTACTGCATCTCTCTCTCTCTCTCTCTCTCTCTCTTCTCTCTCTCTCTCTCTCTCTCTCTCTCTCTGTTTCTCTTTGTCTTCTTTCTGTCTGACTCTTTCACTTTCTCTGTCTCGTTCTCTTTCTCTGGCTCTGTATGTCTGTACACCTGTCCTCTGTCGGTGTCTCTTGCTTCCTTTTTGTGTTTGGGGTAGAGGGTGTGTGTGAACGTGTGTGTATGAGTGTGTGAAGTGCATGTGTGATGAAGTACGTGCGGCGTGGTGTGTGTGGTGTGTGTGTGTTGTGTGTGTGACGTGTGGTGCGTGTGTGGTGTGTGTGGTGTGTGTGTGTGTGTGTGTGTGTGTGTGTGTGGTTGTGTGTGTGTGTGACGTGTGTGTGTGTGTGTGTGTGTGTGGTGTGTGACGGTTGCGTGTGTGTGTGTGTTGTGTGTGTGTGAAGAGAGGAGAGAGAGAGTTGTGTGGGTGTGTGGGGAGAGAGAAGAGAGAGGGGGTTGGGGTGTGTGGATGAAGTGTTTTGTGTGTGTGTGTTTGTGTGTGTGTATGTGTGTGAATTGTGCGTGTGCGTGTGTGAGTGTGTCTGTGTCTGTCTGTGTTTCTGTCAGTCTGTCTATCTGTCATTACATATTTTTTTCCAAAAGTCAATGAAAGATCGGTCTATTTCGAGTTCAGTTTCGAAATGCTATTACAGCCTATTCCTTGTGATGTACCAAAAACCCTCTCTCATTACAATACATGTGGTCTTCTTGCGTGCCTGCAGGCAATTCTGAAGAAAAAGTACCGGTGGAGTATTTCCGTTTGAGATTCGACTAGGTTACCCTACTGCCTGCGACTGAGGACATTTTGCATCGATTTTCCCAAACGCATTCAAGTTTTGGAATAAGTTCAAAAGGGAATCATTGCGCTCGGACAATTCTGTATGCGCTCCACCCGAGTCTGTAAATTTATTCTTTTTCTTATTGTTGCTTAAAGCCCAGCCAACTGCGTAGAGCTACACCAGCATACATACTACTTCAACAGGTAAAAATGGGGAAAGAAAATTAAGTACACACATCATGCATTCGCGCACATAATCTAAGGAGATGCCCCTGTCGTTGACCACTCCGTCCAATTTATGACTGAAGACAGGGAGGGTGGAAGAGATCCTTGAGGCAACAAGAGATAGAGACAGATGGAAGTCCATAATCGCCAACGCCATGCGGCAAGGCACCTGATAATTATGACGATGAATTAATATAAATAAGTAATGAGACAGGAGTGTTGCTGAAGATGTCGACAGACAAAAATAAGGTTCCAGTCAATGTACAAACGCTCTTAAAACCAGAGCGTCAATGTGACAAAAGAAATGAATATGAATATGAATGACTATGAATCGAATATGAATGAGTATGAATATGAAATGAATATGAGTGAATATGAAAAAGTAATGAGACAAGAGTGGTGCTAAAGACGTGGGCAGAGAAAAATAAAGTTCCGGTCGATGTAGAAAGGCTCTTAAAACCAGAACGACAATGTGCCATAAATGCAATGACCCTTGTCTCACTGCAAGAGTTTACTGCCAACCTGTTCCCTGCTCTGCCATTGTTCACTTCCACGCTTAATGGCCACTCTGGGTCGTTTCGCCCTGTTGATTGCTCGCGCATACGCGGGCGTGCGCATGCATACACACACACACCCCACACACACACACACAACACACACATACACAACACACCACACACAACACACACACACACACACACACACGCGTGCACTTTAACGCACACTTACGTACACATACGCGCGCGTGCGCAAATACAAACACATAAAAAATGCACACAAACACATTCATACACATACGCATACACGCACACAAACACATTTATACTCACACACACTCACACACACTCACACACACACACACACACACACACACACACACACACACTCACACACACACACATACACATACACACACATACACACACAAACACATTCATACACAGAGACATACACACACACCCGTCTAATATCACTCATAGTGAAAAGACATTAAATCAAAGACACACACACACACACACACACACATACAGACACCACACACCACCACCACCACCACCACCACCCATCACATCATCATCATCATCATCACCACCAACCACCATCACATCACCACCACCACCACCACCACCACCACCACCACCACCACGACACCACACCACACATACGCTGACACCCGCGCGCACACACTCACCATACAAACACGTAAGGGGGGGGGGGGAAGG
>JAPXFY010000017.1:50632456-50642456 GCA_030674185.1 Monoplex corrugatus
TATGAAATATAGGTCTGTCTATGACTGATATTAAATATATGTCTGCCTGTGAATGATATTAGATATATGTCTGCCTGTGACTCATATTAAATATAGGTCTCTGTATGACTGATATGAAATATAGGTCTGCCTGTGATTGATATGTAATATATGCCTGCCTGTGACTGATATGAAATATAGGTCTGTCTATGATGATATGTAATATAGGTCTGCCTGTGATTGATATGTAATATATGCCTGCCTGTGACTGATATGAAATATAGGTCTGCCTGTGACTGATATTAAATATATGTCTATGACTGATATGAAATATAGGACTGCCTTTGACTGATATTAGATATAGGTCTGCCTGTGACTGTGATTATGAAATATAGGTCTGCCTATGACTGATATTAGATATAGGTCTGCCTGTGACTGATATGAAATATAGGTCTGCCTGTGACTGATATGAAATATAGGTCTGTCTATGACTGATATTAAATATATGTCTGCCTGTGAATGATATTAGATATATGTCTGCCTGTGACTCATATTAAATATAGGTCTCTGTATGACTGATATGAAATATAGGTCTGCCTGTGACTGATATGAAACAATGTCCTCTTTATAAAAGGATCTTTAAGTGGTGAAGTTGAGGCATAGCGGGTGTTATTGTTGTTATTGATTTGCTTCGGAAAATCTCCCTTGGGGAGACAATTTTCTTTCATTTCCTATCATTCTATGGATTTTCGTAATTCCAATCTAGCATGAAATTGTTATGGCTGGCATCTAACGAGATTCTTCTCTAATCTTTGAAATGAGGGGTGATTGATTTATAAATTATGGTCTACTGGTGCTTGTCCGTCTGTCCGGTCATGGATTTTATCATTCCAATTTACGATGAAATGTCATTGCTGGTATCTAAACAGATTCTTTTTATTTTATTGAATGAGGGAAAGATTTGGTTTGTGTCTTCGTTTGTTTGTTTGCTTGTTTATTTGTTTGTTTATTTGTCTCTTTGTTTGTTTGTTTGTTTTGTTCCATAAGTTTCTATGAAAGTTTAATGGCGTCAGAATCTGTGACAATTTTTTTACAATGTTATGATTACAATGACGATGAGGATGATAATCATGATGCTATGGAGTTCCATCTAGAATTGAGACTGCGTGACAGGGCTGTATACCCTACGCACACTCTTATGATACATCCTGGCATCAGCCAGGTCCGAGACATACAGACATCTGCGGTGTTGGTCAGAAAATTTGAACTATACCCTCAATGACGTAGCCGTAAAATCAACGAGCCTCGCCTGTGTGGTCCCATTCTTTCCAATAAGCCCATACCACTTTGAATTCCAGGTGGAAATCCGGTGGAACCGAAAAATCTCACACTGATTTTGACAGGAAACTAGTGAGATTCGAACCGACAACCTTCCAGTTGTTAGTCCATTGCGCTAACCGCTGCACGACAGCGGCTGCACAATAAGAGAACATTGATTTTATGTGGGCCAATTATGTCTCTTAATCTGTCGGAGATTATTTCTGTCCAGTTTATAGTAAAATCTCAATGGTAGCATACGAACTTCCCAATGCAATGTTATATAATATGTACGAAAATGTCGTAATATTGATTTCTGTGGGCCACTGATGTCTGTTTGTATGCCTGTAATCTGTCTAATTCTTCTGCTGTTGTTTGGCGTTCTTTCCTGTCCAATTTACAGTAAGTGCCTGTCTGTCTGTCTGTGCCTGTCTGTCTGAGCCTGTCTGTGCCTGTCTGTCTGTCTGTGCCTGTCTGTCTGAGCCTGTCTGTCTGTCTGTGCCTGTCTGTCTGTCTGTCTGTGCCTGTCTGTCTGTGCCTGTCTGTCTGTGCCTGTCTGTCTGTCTGTCTGTGCCTGTCTGTCTGCCTGTGCCTGTCTGTCTGCCTGCCTGTCTGTGTCTGTTTGTCTGTCTGTGCCTGTCTCTCTGTCTCTCTGTGCCTGCCTGTCTGTCTGCCTGCCTGTCTTTCTGTGCCTGCCTGTCTGTCTGCCCGTGTCTGTCTGTTCATGTCTGCCTGTGCCTGTCTGTCTGCCTATCTGTGTCTGCCTGTCTGTGTCTGCCTGTCTGTCTGTGCCTGTCTGCCTGCCTGTGCCTGTCTGTCTGCCTGCCTGTGCCTGTCTGTCTGTGCCTGTCTGTCTGTGCCTGTGCCTGTATGCCTGCCTGTGCCTGCATGTGTCTGTCTGTGTCTGCCTGTCTGTGTCTGCTTGTCTGTCAGTGCCTGTCTGCCTGCCTGTGCCTGTCTGTGTCTGTCTGTACCTGTCTGTCTGTCTGCCTGTGCCTGACTGTGCCTGCATGTGTCTGTCTGCCTGCCTGTGCCTGCATGTCTGCCTGTGCCTGTCTGCCTGTGTCTGCCTGTGCCTGTCTGCCTGTGCCTGTCTGTCTGCCTGTGCCATCTGTCTGCATGTGTCTGCCTGTGCTGTCTGTCTGCCTGTGTCTGTCTGTGTCTATCTGTCTGCCTGTGTCTGTCTGTCTGTGCCTGTCTGTCTGTGTCTGCCTGTGCCTGTCTGCCTGCCTGCCTGTGCCTCTCTGTCTGTCTGTCTGTCTGCCTGTGTCTGTCTGTCTACCTGCGTCTGTCTGTCTGCCTGTGTCTGCCTGCCTGCCTGCCTGTCTATGTCTGCCTGTGCCTGTCTGCCTGCCTGTGCCTGTCTGCCTGCCTATGCCTGTCTGTCTGCCTGTCCGTCTGTCTGCCTGTGCCTGTCTGTCTGATTGTTTGTCTGGGAGAATGAAAACAGCCAGAAAAGATTTCTGTAAATGTCAGACCATTACAAAAAAAAATCACATCAATATTGAGAAGTTTGTCGCCAATAGACGTTTTCTGCAAACACCAAACCTTTAAATGGATGAAGGCAAATGTTGACATCAAACATGATTTTACGTCATCACAGAAGGCAAATGTTGACACCAGAAATATGTAATTAACAGTGGAAAAATGGCATGCGGCTACATCTCGAACCGAACCGGACAATGATTGGTTGATATTTGGGTTGATGCAGCAGACATTTTGCTTTTGCATATGTATCAACCATGACCTGAAGGAACAGAGTCGCATGAGCGAAAGAGGTATGTTGAACTCTTCTTTGCCGTCACTCTGAGCAAAACTGCTGAGGAACAGCGGCAAAAAATGCGGGATAGATCTAGCCATCGGAACAACCGGACACAATCACGAAGGAAAGATGCGCTTCCACACTTACCAGGAGATAAAACAAGAATACATTCAAGACATAATGATACGCAAGTGGGGGATATTGGTTTTAGGTTTTCAGTCGTTTGATTCCGTTCTCTCAGGTCATGGTTCATACATGTGCATAAACATAATGTCTGCTGCAGCAACCAAAATATCAACCAATCACTGGCCGGTTCGGTTTGAGGTGTAGTCGCCTGTGGAAGAATACTGATATCAGATACCTGTTACTTGTCGGCGACATCATTCTTGATGGTAGCCGCTAATGCATGCCCCGTCAGCTGTCTCCATCCCCTTCTGTCCACAGTCCTGTAGATTTCATCTTTAGGTAACTTCGTCCACTTGGCTATGTTCTCTACATAGGAAGTCGGCGGTCTTCCTTGTCGTCTCTTGACTTCCATTTTGCCCTGGGCCACAGTCTGCATTACATAGCAGCTCTGATATTTCATAATATGTCCAAAGTATATCAGATAAGCCATCAAAACCTGAAGCAAATATTAAGTTAGAATTTTGTCATCATACATGGCAGCTCATACTGACCTCAGAAAAAGAAAAAAATAATAATTTACGTTTTTTGAGTACGGCGGCAAATGATGTCAGAAATACGTCATCGGTTATGGAAATTAGTAAACAATTCCGTGTATGATAAGAAGTCGGAGTTTGGTCAAGAAGATTCATCACAATCAGGAAATTCCATACGCTGTCCGCCTAAACCTACCAGCAATTATCTATCTTGCAAACACCCTGTGTCTGCACAAAACTATGCACCAGCAAATTCTTGAAAGAGGGAGAGAGGGAGGGGTGAGAACCTATGAAGTAGTCAGCTGACTCCACCAGATCAATGGTGATATAAAAAAAATGGGCATACTGCGGCCTTGGATTGAACTCGATATCTATCTAAGCTACGCACAAAAAGTTAAGGATCACTATGAGAAAACAGGTGCGTAATAAACTCAGTTCGCTACTGTTATTTATTTCTCAGTCCAGTCAAATTGTTATGAATTCTTGTTCAGCTGTAAGTGGGCGATGTTGTGTTAGTGCGAAAATTGCACGGGATTCTCTACTACTGAGCTTGGCCGCAAACGGAAAAGCGGAAACTTGCGAAAAAGGACCTTGTTTTGGACCGTTCTGCCTGAACACATTGCACAAGCCAGATGGAAAAACCATTATGCACGTGCAAGCACTGCTGTTTATGTGTGAGATGCTGTCTCTTGCTTGGCTTTATAAGAAGACATTCCACCAGTAGTAGGCCTGATCTGACAATGCCTCCACGACGAAAATTGATCGAGTTTGAGAGGGGACGAGCTGTTGCATGGTTCCAAGATGGTGTTCCCAAGCGAGAAGTAGCCAGGTGACTTCAGGTGTCCATCTCAGTCATTGTCAGACTGATTCAACGCTTCTCAGCCACTGGGAGGGTCCATGAAAGACGCAGATCTGGTCGACCGAAGAAGACAAACCCACGTGAAGATCGTCTCATTGAACGACAAGCCCTGCAGACAAGAACAGCCTCTTCCAGCATCATTCGAAGGCAGCTGAGGGTGGCTACTAACATCAACATCAGCCAGCAGACCATACGGAACCGCCTTCATGGGTTTAACCTCCGTTCTCGTCGCCCAGCTGTACGGCCACGCTTAACTCCAGCCCATAGGGCAGCACGCCGCGCCTTCTGCAGACGTCACGTGAGGTGGACACGTCAGCAATGGTCCCAGGTCCTGTTCAGTGATGAATCACGCTTCACCATGAACCACAACGACGGCCGACTGAGGGTCTGGAGGCGCCCAGGGCAACGCTTTATTGACACCACTGTCCAAGAAAAGGTGGCCTTTGGTGGAGGTTCTGTAATGGTCTGGGGGGCCTTCAGCCTTCACCACAGAACACCCTTGTATCATGTACAGGGTAACCTGACTGGCCTCCGATACCGGGATGAGATCCTTCGACCGCTGGCTGTGCCTACACTGCAGCAGATGGGACCAACGGCTGTCTACCAGGATGACAACGCTCGCCCCCCAGGGCAAGGGTGGTCAACGACTTCCTGCAGCAGTCTGGAGTCAACAGAATGGAGTGGCCAGCATGCAGTCCGATCTCAACCCGATTGAGAACCTCTGGGATGAGCTGGATCGCAAAGTGAGGAGCAACCACCCCCCTCCCAGGGATGCCCAACACCTCTACCAGATGCTGCAGGCTGAGTGGCAGGCGCTTCCACAGAGGATCTTCACCAACCTGGTCAACTCGATGAGGACTCGCTGCGTCGAGTGCCAGAACAGCCATGGCGGTTACACGCATTACTGAACTTTTGGGAGCATCAGAATGCCCTGTCTTGTGATTTCAATGACTTTGGGAAATCAAATTTCGATACGTACCCACTTTGATCAAATGTACACACCAAACGATTGCTCGAAATTGAAGGCAATTGTGTATCGTTATCACTAAAGCATGGAATTAAATGTTTGCCAAACTTCAACAAATTGGCTTTCTTATTTTGAAAGTTATGAATTTTTGTGCAAGTGATCCTTAACTTTTTGTGCGTAGCTTATATATATATATATACATATTAGATAGATAGATAGATAGATAGATAGATAGATAGACAGACAGACAGACAGATAGATAGATAGATAGATAGATAGATAGATAGATAGATAGATAGATAGATAGATAGATAGATAGATAGATATAGGCCTATCTGCGTGTGTGAATACACGCACACACATTTAGATAGATAGATAGATAGATAAATAGATAGATAGATAGACAGACAGACAGACAGATAGATAGATAGATAGATAGATAGATAGACAGATGGATGGATGGGTCGATGGATGGACAGATATAGATAGATAGATAGATAGATAGATAGATAGATGGATAGATAGATAGATAGATAGATAGATATATAGATAAATAGATAGATAGACAGATACATAGATACATAGAAGACGGACG
The DNA here is from genome assembly GCA_030674185.1 of Monoplex corrugatus. Lineage (NCBI taxonomy): Eukaryota > Metazoa > Mollusca > Gastropoda > Littorinimorpha > Ranellidae > Monoplex > Monoplex corrugatus. Next base: position 50,638,595 of record JAPXFY010000017.1, read on the forward strand.
GATGGACGGACGGGCAGACAGACAGACAGATAGATAGATAGATAGATAGATAGATAGATAGATAGATAGATAGATTCAATTCAATTCATATTGCTTATAGCCCAGCCGACTACTAGAGCCATATCAGGGCAGATAGATATAGATAGATACATACATAGATACATGCATAGACAGACAGATAGATAGTCGACGGACGAATGGACGAACGGACGGACGGACAGACAGACAGACAGAGAGAAAGATACAGACAAAGACAGAGACGGAGATAGACAGACAGACAGACAGACAGACAGAGAGACAGAGACAGAAACAGAGAGAAAGACAGAGATTTTAAAAATGCATACACAAACAGACAGACAAGAAAACAGACAGACAGACATAATGTGTGTCTTATATAATATAATCGGCACACCAAGAGACAAACAGAACACAAGAGGCCCAAGATCAATGAATCGTCTCACGCCAGTATCCCTGAACCGTGGCGGCGGCACTGCCAATCCAGTAGTTTGTCTCCCTTGCCTCCGCCATGGCTCATTAGCGAAATTGCACGAGCTGTGGCTGCCACGTGGTTTGCTCGCATGCGCTGCCTAGCTATCATCTCCTCTTCCTGCCCGCTTCAACCAATCCTTTCAGCCTCGCCCCCACCCCTCCCAAACCTCGCTGGAATGGGAGTTTTTCTTGGTCTACCTCTTTTCCCGATTAATGACACGCAACAAAACAAAACAGAACCCTAAAGCAAGATGGTCGAGCCACGCCAATTATCTCCTTTTTTTAAAATTAAATACATGAAGTGTTTCCTTCCCACCAGAAACTCCAGATTTTTAACTTCTCAAGGTCACTGTGACCTTGAAAAATCCTCAGGTGAAAGAAGACTTGACGTGAAGCGAGAGCAATAGTAGACTGTCACACCTGTGAGAACTGAATGTGAACATTGTCAAATTCTTGAGAAAGTGCTGTCCACAAAACAATATAAAAAGAGCGCTGATTTCAGGATTTTTTCTTTCTTTTTTTTTTTTGGTCCAGGTGACCTTGACCTTGGCGTCATCATTTCCAAACCTTTGCTTTTGTGATTTCTTTGATTAGCAATCAACAACTTTGGTTCTATTTTGGTAAAGATATGTCCAAAACAGCTGAGAAAATGTTGCTAGCACATTGTGATACATACACATCCACCCTCCTACACACACACACACACACACACACACACACACACACACACACACACACACAACACATACACACTACACACCACACACTCACACACATACACACACACACACACATAAACACACACTCACACCCACACCCACCCACACCCACACCCACCCACACCCACACACACACACACACACACACACACACACACACACACACACACACACACACACACACCGAGATGAAGTAATCACTCTTGTCTTTTAAGTGGAAATTAAAATAGTAGCTAGCAATATGAAGTACAGCTACTGTCGATTCAACAACCGTTACCCAAGTAGTTTAATAATGATCAAGTAATGATGTGTTGACAGCAACAGTTGACACTGTAGTGTGTTGTGTTGTGTTGTGTTGTGTTGTAATGTGTTGTGTTGTGTTGTGTTGTGTTGTGTTGTAATGTGTTGTGTTGTGTTGGGTGTTGTGTTGTGTTGTATGTTGTGTTGTGTGTTGTGTGTTGTGTGTTGTGTGTTGTGTTGTGTTGTGTTGTGTTGTGTTGTGTTGTGTTGTGTTGTGTGTTGTGTTGTGTTGTGTTGTGTTGTGTTGTGTTGTGTTGTGTTGTGTTGTGTTGTGTTGTGTTGTGTTGTGTTGTGTTGTATTGTATTGTTTATGATAATCTGTGGACTGGAATCAACAAAAACATTGAGGGAAGAAACTCGCAGATAACCAAACCACTCTTTGCATGTCATTTATTTAAAATAAAGATTTTAGGCCAAATGTTTTAAAAAATTCATTTTCAAACTGTCGAACAATTTTAAAGAACTTACGCCAGCTCTTTTATATTACATTTTAAATCTAAGTACTGTTTGTATTTGAAGATTTTGGGCAAACTTTTTTTTAAATCTGCGTTTTATATTTAAGCACTCGTTGCATTTGAAGGGCTTAGGCCAACTATTAAAAATGCAATTTCGATTTGTCCACAGACGGGGCTTAGCTGACCATGGAGTCGAGCAGCGTGACGTCACCGTCTGGTCAGCACGCGCTGACCCGCAGCCATTCCATGGCCCTCCCTCTGACAGACATAGACCTGACCGTGCCCCTAGATGACCACACAGGCACCGGACAGTGTCCACTCTCCGCCACAAGCAAACGCAATGGTCTGGTGTCTTCCATGCTAATAGCTGGACACGGTCAGTTTCACAATGACGACTATGATGACGTGGTGTCTTGCGCTCTGGCAAAGTCTGGGAGCAAACATTCCAATCTGCCCCTAAGACGTCAGAGGTCTCTGGCGGAGCTGTTTGGTGTGGTTTTCTACAAGAGCAGAACTCAGCTGCACGAGTTCTTTTCCAGACGTGACCGACCCAAAGGAACCTCCAGGGATGACAGGGATCAGTCTCCTGTGTCTTTTTATCCTCCGTTTGAAGCGTTGATGTCTGAGGACACCGCAACAGAGACAGAATGTTCCGCAATGAATAGAAAAGTCAGGATGAAGACGTCTGCTTCGGATTCTTCTGTGGTAGGCCCAGAAAGTGCCAGACAGCGAAAGCTGGTGCCGAGAGAGCCCGTTTTGATGGACTGTGCAAACGGGGATTTGTCATACACCAACCACTCCGTGAAAATACCTTGCAGGGTTCCAGCAGAACTGTTCTGCGTGACACAAGGAGTTAAACACGATGAACGATCCATGCCCACCTCTGAGCCGAATAATGTTCATTCGTGTGACCCTCACAGAACGAAATGCAGATCATCGTGTAAAACGGACAGGAATTCTATACAGGATTCTGACAGCCACACCAAAACCAAAACCGCGTTAGTAAAAAGTAAATCAGACAGTTTATGTCAGCTTTCTTCTTCTCGGCACGGTGGCTATTTCGCCAAAGCGTCTTCCAATAATAATTCTCGCTTTGTTCTAAAATCCCCAGGATCTTTACTGTTGTCCAGAGACAGCAGAGTTGGGACAATCAGTGATAATGATACTTCGCCTGCGTCCAGCGTGGAGTCACCAACCTGCATCAGCTCTATCGTAGACTGGTTGTGTGTGGGTAGCGTGGAAGCCGCTTACAACGAGCCCCTGCTCTGCAGCCTCAAGGTGGACGCCATCATCGACATCACCAACATGGACGCCCACCTCGTGCCCGCTGACAAGAAGACCACGTGCCCTTGCATGTGCGCCAAACCGCACTTCTGCACTAAGCTGAAACTGGCGGTGGACGACATCGAATGGGAGAACATCGAGCAGTATTTCCAAGACGCCAACACCTTCATCAGAGGCTGGAGACAGCGTGGCAGCCGCGTGCTGGTGGTCAGTTACCATGGCAAGTCGCGCGGGCCCGCCTTCGTAGTGCAGCATCTAATGCATCATTACCGCATCCCTTTGCAAGGAGCCTTGGCGCACGTGCGTTCTCGATGGCCTCAGACTCGCATCAACCCTGGCTTCCTGAGAGTCCTGCAACGGCTGGAGAAACGTCTAGAATGCCAGAGCGAGGGTTCTAAGATCTTCAGGCCGCAGTCTCCTGACCACAACTTCGGACGCCCAAAGACTGCTTGGGATGAACGCTAACATTATGGGTAAAGAAGAAGAAAAAAAACCCCACCAAGCTCAGGACACAGAAGATACACAAAAAGTGTTCTCGCCCAGCTCGGATGATTCAGAGATGTGCACCATCGTTTGATAGGCTTCTTCACATCCTGAACTCAATCATCTTGTCTC
>JAPXFY010000017.1:50647456-50687456 GCA_030674185.1 Monoplex corrugatus
GATGTTTTTGTTTTTGTTACTGATGGTGTTGTTTTTTGTTATTGATGTTGTTTTTGTTATTGATGTTGTTTTTGTTATTGATGTTGTTGCTTTTGTTACTGATGTTGTTGTTTTTGTTATTGATGTTGCAATTTATGAGATCGGGTTTTTTTGTTTTGTTTTTGTTTTGTTGTTGTTTTGTTGTTGTTGTTTTTTGTGTGTGTGTTTGCTGTCTCTCTTTCAACGCTGCATTGATAGTCACAAAATCTGGGACTATTTTCTCACAACGCTACGTCGATGATGGTGACTTTGGCGGTGATAATCATGATCCAAACAAGAGCGACTGCCCGCGTTCAAGCAAACAGGAACCAGAAAAACACGAAATAGACTCAGAACGCGTATTTAACTTAATACAACCAGACAAGACAGGCGCAAATTTTCGGCCAACTGGCCTTTGTCAAGCATGAATGTAAGATCACAAACAAACACCAAATACAAAATTAGGAGAAAAAGACTGAAACTTCCCTGCTGCTTCGTCCAGAGGGAGAAGAGGACTCTGTTTAGAATTGAGACTGCGTGACAGGGCTGTAACTTTATCGTAATGTATCTTGGCGTCAACCTGGGCCAAGAGACATAGCATCTGTTTCGCTGGTCGGGAGATTTCAGCAACACCCTCAGTGACTCATCTGTGAGGTGAATGAGATTTGACAGTGTGGTTCCAATTCTTCCCCCATCCATCCATCTGTCCGCGACATACCTGCCCCGTCAGCTGTCTCCATCCTCTTCTGTCTACAGTCCTGTAGATTTCATCTTTCGGTAACTTCGTCCACTTGGCTATGTTATCTACATAGAAAGTCGGCGGTCTTCCTTGTCGTCTCCTGCCCTTCATTTTGTCCAGGGCCACAGTCTTCATTACATGGCAGCTGTGATGTCTCATAGCATGTCCAAAGTATTTCAGTTTCCTTTTCCTGACCAAGTCTTCCCCATCATCATCATCAGGTGCCTTGCCGTATGGCGTTGGCGATTATGGACTTCCATCTGTCTCTATCACTTGTTGCCCCAAGCATCTCTTCCACCCTCCTTGTCTTCAGCCACTCTGCAAGTCCGCCTAGTATCTTCTCCCTGGGTTTACCCGGTGATCTCCTTTCCTCCAGCTTTCCCGTTGTGACCAGGTGTTCCAGTTCCCCTTTCCTCATAAAATGGCCTATGAATGTTGCCTGCCTTTTCCTAATCTTCCTTATGAATGATCTACTTGTGTCTGCCTCCATCAAGACTGTCTCGTTTGTTTTCTTTGCTGTCCATTAAACTCTCAACATCCTTCTTAGAAACCACATCTCGGCTACCTCAATCTTGTTCTGGCTTTGCTTGTTGACTGTCCACGCCTCGCAACCGTACAACGGTATTGGTTCTATATAACATTCAAGAAGTCTCTTCCTGATGTTAATTGATAGGCATTTGATGGTAACAATGCTCTCCATCTTCTTGAATGGTGTTTTTGCTTGGCCGATTCTGCTGGCTATTTCTGATGTGCATCTGCCATCTGGTGAAATGATCATCCCCCAGTGATCGCAAAGCACGCTCAAGTCTGGGTACGAGCTGGTTGGGGCCCAAAAGTCCTACAATGCTTTGTGAAAGGACTGGTGGAAGTTGAACCCAAAGCCTTCCTGTAGATATTCCGTTGTCCTAACCATTGCACCACTGCCACTGGGCGGTTTTTGTGGTACTTAATTAATCCTTTGACTCCTGCATCCTATCCACCAACTGCAAAAACTTAACTCTTTGATTGCCTCACCCTATCCACTAGTTTCCTGCAAGGTGAGGGAGTCAGAGTTAAGTTTTTGCTTTGCTGGTACAACGTAGGATGCTGGTGGATAGGGTGAGGGAGTCAAAGAGTTAAGTTTTTGTTTTGCAAAATGGTTGACAACGCAGGATGCTGGTTGGACAGGGTGTGGGAGTCAAAGGGTTAAGTTTGTGCTTTGCTAGTACAACGTAGGATGCTGGTGGTTAGGGTAAGGGAGCCAAAGAGTTAAGTTTTTGCTTAGCAAGCTTGGTTAACAACGCAGGGTGCTGGCTGGACAGGGTGCAGGAGTCAAAGGGTTAAAAGATTGCAACACACCTGTGGGTTTCAGACGACAAATGCTACAGATATTAGACGACGCATCGCCAGTTGTACTGACCACTGGCACCACGCCTTATCTCGAAAGAGGAGGACATTAGTACGGCAAATACATGCCAGCCCCTACTTGGATGATCAAAGAACGAAACACAAAACATGTACTGTTTCAACAACACTAACAACAACAATAACAACAACAACAATTACAACAACAGCAACAACAACAACAACAACAACAACAACATCAAAATCTATGATCTCAAGTACAATCGCTACTATAACGATGATAACAAACGATTGAAAAAGTACACAAAATCATATGCATTTAAACGAACAAAACAGTACACCTCTCTGTCTGTCTGTCTGTCTGTCTCTCTCTCTCTCTCTCTCTCTCTCTCTCTCTCTCTCTCTGTGTGTGTCTCTCTCTCTGTGTGTGTCTCTCTCTCACACACACACACAAGCACACACACACTCTCTCTGTCTTTGTCTCTCTCTTTTTCTCTCTCCCTCATATCCACACATACATTTACCTGGACACACACAAACACACACATACACACACTCAAACACACATGCACACATATGCACACACAGGCACACAGACAACAACAACAACAACACACAACACACACACACACACACACACACACACACACACACACACACACACACACACACACACACAACATATACACACAGAGAAAACATTCGATTAGATACCAAACACATACATACACTCATGCATAGACACAGAATTTTCGCAGAGATGTGGTCTTTTATCCCTAACTTTTCCAGAGTCCAGCATGATGAAGGCGGAGTGCCCACCTCCTCTTTCTGGCTGCTTTATCTTCTCCTTCATTAACCCTTTGACTCCCGCACCCTGTTCAACCAGCATCCTGCATCGTCAACCAGAAATAACAACAACAAGAAGAAGAGCAACAACAAAAACCCAAACAAACAAAAGACAAAAACAAAAACAAAAACTGGCCAATTTGCCGACCTTCTGAATACTCCAACCAACTTTCTGTAGAAAGCTGGTGGACAGGGTGAGGGAGTCAAAGGTTAAGTTTTTACAGTTGATGGGTAGGGTGAGGGAGTCAAAGGGTTAAAGGTGTCATTGGCAGCTAGGTGAACTGAGCCATGTGTTCAGTACAAGGCACGAGCTCGGTCTCCATACATTCGGTAGCCACAGTCAAGCGTGGTTACCAGGGCTAGTAACATCAGACTTCGTGAGCGAGCGCTTTCCATCAGAGGCCCTACGGTCATATCTAAAAGCTCTGTTGCTATTACACAAGTAACAGCAGACTTCGTGAGCTAGCGCTTTTCATCAAAGACCCAATCGTCATTTCGTGAGCTAGTGTTTATCATCAAACGCCCGATGGTATATCTAACTGCTCTGCTACCATTATACAAGGTAATATCAGACTTCGTGAGCTAGCACTTACCATCAAAAACCCTACCATCATATCGAAGAGCTCTGTTGCCATTACGCTAGATAACATTAGACTTGTGAGCGAGCACTTACCATCAAAAACCCTTCGGTCAGTCGTATCTACTAGCTCTGCTGCCATTTTTCAAGTAATACCAAGCTCCTAGTACTCATACAACGGAGGAAACTGAAATATGTTGGACACGCAATCCGTAATGAGAGAACAGACTTGATGTCCACTGTCCTCCAGGGTAAAGTGGAAGGAAAGAGAAATAGAGGACGGCCACCTGCATCACTTGCTAGAAACATCACAAACATCAGTGGCAAGAAACTCCAGGAGGTGGTCAGACTTAGCCAAGATCGAGAGTGCTGGAGGCAGCTTGTGAGGACATCATGTGCAGCGGCCAACACTGTTCCCGGTGACGCCGACGGGTGAGACGGGTGAGACCAGACTGGAAACAGTTATCTCACCAGACGGCAGATGTACATTAGAAATAGGCAGCAGAATCGTCAGGCTAAAACAGCAATTAAGAAAATGAAAAACATTCTTGCCAACAAATGCCTATCAATTATCACCAGGAAGAGAGTTCTTCAGTGTTATATAGAACTGATATTGTTGTACGGATGTGAAGTGTGGACAGTCAACATGTAAAGTCAGAACAAAATTGAGGCAACTGAACAGTGGTTTGTAAGAAGAATGTTAAGAGTTCCATGGACAGCAAAGAAAACAAACGAGACAGTCTTGAAGGAGGTAGACACAAGAAGAACATTAATGAAGAACAAACAAACAACATTTATAGGACATTTAATGAAGCAATAGAAATTAGAGCACCTGGTTACAACAGAAAAGCTGGAGGGAAAGAGAACACCAGGTAGACTCAGGGAGACAAGATTGGACGGACTTGCGCAGTGGATGAAGACAGACAGGGTGGGAGAAGTACTTGCAGCGACAAGGGATAGATTCATATGGAAGGCGATGATCTCCAACTCCATGCGGCAGGGCACATCATGATGATGATGATGATGATGATGATGATGATAATGATGATGATGATGATGATGATGATGATGATGATGATGATGAAGAACATCAGACTTCGTAAACGAGTGCTTACCACCAAAGACCCTACCATCATATCTAAGAGCTCTGCTACCATTACACTGTCTCGTACTGAATGATGAATAAACGCTGAAATACTTTGAAGATATTTCACAAGATTTTTACCTCTCTAAGCGCTTTACATAAAATCGTTTCAGTTTGACGTCACATCAAAAGTAAATAGTAATACGGGTGTCGTTAAAACTGGATATAGTTCTCAAAGTTAATTTGGTTATCTAATGATGGTTTCACGCAGCTTGAGTTGTCATTTATTGATCTAATACATTGCATTATGATAAAAAATATGTAAACAGATCGCCAACTCTGTGTCCTTTGGATATATGATAACCACAGCATTGATTCCTACTTGTTGTCTCCGATGTTCCATCGAAATATTATTATGTTACGCCAAGGAAAGTTTATTGTTTGATAAACAATAAATGCTGTGTTTTACGTGGCGATATTTTGCTCCTATTTCTATATCACTGACCTAAAAATCATCAGCAAAAGTGGCATAAGACTAGATATAATACTCCTCTCTCATTCATCAAAACAAATGATTCTGATCGAACTCATAGTGCGGTATGAACAGAGAATAGTGGAAGTTCATTTCCAAAGGCTGAAAATTATTCCACTCTAACCAGCAACTTGCGGAAAAACGTGTACAAATCAAAGTCTTCGCCATGGAGGTGTGAGCGAGGGGGTCGATGGGCATATATGCCGTCATATGACTGCATGAAACAGCTGTCGATGTCTGCAAAAGAAGAGGACTACAACCCTAACGGCAATGGCAGAAGCAGCGGAAAACAGTTCCAGCTGGATCTGATTAAGGAGAAAGAACAAAAGTGAACTTCATTAGGCTTAAAATTTCCCTGTGTATAGAAGTTGCCCAGTAGCAGAGTGATTAAGACATCCATTAAGGAACCAGAAAAAAAAAAAAAAAAAACACGAAAAAAAAAAAAAGAATAAGAACGCGTATTTAATACAATAAGACAAGACAAGACAGGTTGTATTAAATACACGTTCTTATTCTTTTTTTCGTGTTTTTTTTCTTCTGGTTCCTGTTTGCTTGAACGCGGGCAGTCATACTTGTTTTGGATTAACACATCCCTCTGATTCCCTCACCCTATCCACCAGCTTCCTTGCAGCAAGGAAACTGGTGGACAGGGGACGGAATCAAAAGGTTAAGCCTTTACTTTCCTAGCATGTTTGACAGTACTGGATGCTGGTGGACAGGGTGAGGGAGTCAGAGAGTTAGGGTGGGCATGGCAGCGCAGGCCAGCTTTTGTGTTAGTGGCTTGAAACTGAGCAATGCAACCAACCAGCTGCCGGTCACATTGTTTTGGCCATAACTGTGCACCGAAAACATCCGTCTTAGCGTCATGATTTCCTCAGTTCTTGGGGGATTTAAACAGATCTATCTAGAAAATGTTGGCGATGTATGTATGTATGTATGTATGTATGTATGTATGTATGTATGTATGTATGTATGTATGTTGATGTGTGTGTTGTGTATGTGTGTGTGTGTATGTATGTATGTATGTATGTATGTATGTATGTATGTATGTATGTACGCATGCATGCATGTATGTATGTATGTATGTATGTATGCATGCATGCATGTATGTATGTACGTATGTGTATGTATGTATGGATGTATATATGCATGCATGTATGTATGTATGTATGTATGCATGCATGTATGTGTGTATGTATGTACCTATGTGTATGTATGTATGTACGTATGTATGTATGTATGTATGTTGATGTATTATTATATGGATGAATTATATATGCATGTATAATGTATGTTATGTATGTATGTATGCATGTATATATGTATGTATGCATGCATGTATGTATGTATGTATGCATGTATGTATGTATGTATGTATGTATGTATGTATGTATGTATGTATGTATGTATGTATGATGTATGTATGTATCTTGTATGTATGTATGTATGTATGTATGTATGTACTTTGATTCTTCAGAGGTTCTCTGAGTGGGAGACTGATAACACAGCTCTTCATGCCACTGCCTGCTCTTTCGTCGTGTAAAGATGTTGAAGTCCATGTAAATCTCTTTATCAATTCACATGGCGGAATCTTTCCTCCTTCTTCTGCGTAGCTGGACTTCAATTATATGCATACATACATACGTACAAATATATATATATATATATATACACATACATACATACATACATACAGGCAGATAGATGGATAGATAGACAGATAAATAGATAGACAGACAGACAGACAGATAGATAGATAGATAGATAGATAGATAGGTAGACAGATAGACAGACAGGCAGACAGATAGACAGACAGACAGATAGACAGACAGACAGATAGATAGATAGATAGATAGATAGACACAGATAGATGGACAGACAGACAGACAGATAGGTAGACAGACAGACAGAAGTAGATAGATAGACAGACAGACAGACAGATAGATAGATGGACAGACACAGAGATGCATGTATTTGTGTGTGTGTGTGTGTGTGTGTGTGTGTGTGTGTGTGTGTGTGTGTGTGTGTGGTGTGTGTGTGTGTGTGTGTGTGTGTGTGTGTGTGAGTGTAAGTGTGTGTGTGCAACAAAAAGTCTTGCAAATTACACACAAATACACCAAAAGGGGTCTCATTTTTTTGTTTATTCAGAGCCATGCAGTTAAATGCATACACCTAAACATACATTACACAGTATACATGCGCTGTTAATGCAATAATGGATGAATCATTACAGTAAAAACTATCATACTACAAGCACAAAACGGTGGGCTTTCAAACTCTCGAAAAGTGTATAAAAAAATCACATCAAATATAATTCACTCACAAACGTATGAAGAAGAAATCCATGAAGAGCTTAGCATTGCACATAGAAAAGATAAAAGGTTAAAAAAAAATGTTTGTTCAAACTTCAAATAATGTCATTACCATTCTGAAAAAGGTACAGTTTCATTTAAAAAAAAGTTTCTGCTCTAATAAAAATTTTAAAAAAAGATTTTTTTCATTCAATTCAAAATGATGCAGAAGGCCAGTCATACAGAACTATTCTTCAATGGAGGAGTGACATAATAATCAACAACAAAATTGTTTTTAAAACAATAACACAGGATTTTGTTGTTGTTCAGTTTTAAGATGATGTAGCGGCCAATCACACAAAATTATTGTGACATATCATAATAGGAAAATTTGGATCCAAAAGCAAAATAAGAGGGAGAGACAGACAGACAGACAGACAAACAGACAGAGTGGGTAAAGCATAAAGACAGACAGACAGACAGAGAGTAGGTAAAGCCATACAGAGAGAGACAGACAAACTGAGAGAGGCAGAGAGAGAGAGAGAGAGAGAGAGAGAGGTAGAGAGTAGAGAGAGAGAAGGTAAAGCATACAGACAGACAGACAAAAACACAAACGGAGACATTCAGAAAAACTGGCAGATGGACCAAGAAAACCAGAAACTGTTCTGTAACAAAAATGGTGTCTACTTGGCAATGTAACAAAAATTTGGCATAACTCCACTTATCCCAAAATTCAGTTACTTAAAACAACAGCAATATATCCACAAAAACTGTCAAATAATGATATGAAAATGTTTATCAACAACCAACCACAGAATGCATAATAAAAACTACTTGCTGTGTGAGTGTGTGTGTGTGTGTGTGTGTGTGTGTGTGTGTGTGTGTGTGTGTGTGTGTGTGTGTGTGTGTGTGTGTGTACACGTAGATGCTATTCATCATCATAGTAGGCCTACTTTGTATTACCGCTGACCTATTAAAATTGACCATTCAAACTAAATCACACACACACACGCGCGCGCGCATATACACACATACCTAACAACTAAATATGTATTCTATCATCCACTTTAAAACAAAAGATGTCCATCAAAAGTCATGCACACAGAGACCTGTATACCAAATGTATATCTGATGTGAAGGTTTCCCCAACTGATGTGCAATACCAGACGTTGAGGCCTCTATGCCCTATGAGAGACTTCCATGTTGTTCTACATTGACTGAGGCCTCTATGCCATATGAGAGATTTCTGTGCTGTTGTTCTATACTTATTGCCTCTATGCCCTATGAGGACAGACTTCTATGCTCATGTCCTATACGTATTGAGGCCTCTATGCCATATGAGACTTGTATGCTGTTGTTCTATACTTATTGAGGCTTCTATGCCCTATGAGGACAGACTTCTATGCTCATGTTCTATACTTATTGAGGCCTTGATGCCCTATGAGGACAGACTTCTATGCTCATGTTCTATACTTATTGAGGCCTCTATGCCCTATGAGGACAGACTTCTATGCTGTTGTTCTATACTTATTGAGGCCTCTATACTTATTGAGGCCTCTATGCCCTATGAGGACAGACTTCTATGCTGATGTTCTATACCTATTGAGGCCTCTATACCCTATGAGGACAGATTTCTATGCTGATGTTCTATACTGACTGATGCCTCTATGCCATACTTCTATGCTGATGTTCTACACTGATAGAGGCCTTTATGCCATATGAGGACAGACTTCTATGCTGATGTTCTATGCCTGTTGAGGCCTCTATGCCCTATGAGGACAGACTTCTATGCTGGTGTTCTACACTTATTGAGGTCTCTATGCCCTATGAGGACAGACTTCTATGCTGATGTTCTATACTTACTGAGTCCTCTGTGCCATATGAGAGACTTCTATGCTGATGTTCTATACTTTGTGAAGCCTCTATGCCCTATGAAAGAACTCTATGCTGATGTTACACATGCCTGATGTTGAGGCCTTTATGCCAGGTCAAGGAAGACCTTTATGCTGGTATTATGCGTCTGGTGTTGAAGCTTCTACGTCCCCTCAGGAGAAAACTCTGTGATAATGTTATAATAATATTGAGGCATCTACGCCCTGTGAGGGTAGACCCCTATGCTGTTATACTTGCCTGATGTTGAGGTTTCTATACCCTATGAGGACACTTCTATACTGATGTTATAAAAAGTAAGTTCCTGATGTTAAGGCTTTTACGCTCCATGAAGACAGGCGTCTGTGCAGATGTTACATGTGCCTGGTGTTGAGATATCTATGCCCCGTGAGCAGACTTCTAAACTGATGTTATACAAATGATATGCCTGTCGTTATGTCTTTTACGCTCCATGAAGACAGACCTCTGTGCAGATATTACATGCGCTTGGTGTTGAGATATCTATGCCCCGTGAGGAGACTTCTACACTGATGTTATACAAATGATATGCCTGTCATTATGGCTTTTACGCTCCATGAAGACAGACCTCTGTGCAGATATTACATGCGCTTGGTGTTGAGATATCTATGCCCCGTGAGGAGACTTCTACACTGATGTTATACAAATGATATGCCTGTCGTTATGGCTTTTACGCTCCATGAGGACAGACCTCTGAGCAGATGTTACATGTCCTGATGATGTTGAGGTCTCTATGCCCTATGAGACTTCTACGCTGACGTTATAAACATTATGTGCCTGATCAACATCGGAGAGGCATTTATGCTCTTTGAGGAGAGACCTCTGTGCTGATATTAAAGTCTCTCTATGCCTGAATTGGACCGACTTCTTCACTGCCATAATTACGAGCCTATGTTCTGATAGATACATCGTTATTTCTGCACTCGAAATTCTGTGACTGACTACATACCTCTATGTCTGATATTCGTCTCTATGCTACTATTATTCTATGCCCAAAGTACAGAGCTCAACGCTCTACGCTTAAGGCAGAAGCCTGGGTGTGTCCATGCCTGACTTGAAGACCACAGACCAAGTTATCCCTCTCTCTCTCTTTGTCTGTATCTCTGCGCACATGCAATGTGGACGTACATACATGCGACATGGAGACTTAGCTGTCTGCTGCAAGGTCCTCCAGTCCTATAAGGCTTTCTATGTCAGATGAAGAAATGCTTCTTTCTATGTCTGATGAAGAAATGCTTTTTTCTGATTCAGAGGCCTCCCTGTTGATGTCTATTTCAGAGTCGGTGGCCTCTCTGTTGAGGTCTATTTCTGATTCAGAGGCCTCTATGTTGATGTCTATTTCAGAGTCGGAGGCCTCTCTGCTGATGTCTATTTCTGATTCAGAGGCCTCTATGTTGATGTCTATTTCAGAGTCGGTGGCCTCTCTGTTGATGTCTATTTCTGATTCAGAGGCCTCTATGTTGATGTCTATTTCAGAGTCGGAGGCCTCTCTGCTGATGTCTATTTCTGATTCAGAGGCCTCTATGTTGATGTCTGTTTCAGAGTCGGAGGCCTCTATGTTGATGTCTATTTCAGAGTCTTCTTTCCCTTCAACTGGAAGAAATAAGAAAAGAAAGATAACACTGTATGTTAGTATTTAATTAAGAACACTGTACGTCAGTACTTAAACTCAAACAAAACAAAACAAAACAAAACAAAAAACAAATGAGAAAATTATATACTGAATGTATATTAGTATTTTAAGTGGGAAAAAACAACAACATGAAAACACAAAAGTACATATTGCTATTTTAATGTATGTACCTGATTGGAAGAAAAAGGAATGAAATTAGAAAATCAAACAGTATTGTTCTATTACACCTGAGTGCAAACACAACACAGCACTGAGGGAAAACAATCAAAACCTTGGGTCCAGCGATGCATAAATATACCCTAAAATTTTTGCTAGACGTAAATAAACATACAGTTAAATTGAGAACTTGGTTGAAATTATTTAACATGTATCCACAGAGTTTGGTTGAAATTATTTAATATGTATCTGCATTTACACAGCCTAAAATTACCCATCAAACCACGTAACAAGAGAGAAGGAAAGAGGGCAAGGGGGAAGATTACAGCTGAAACAGGGAGACAGGGTGATTAAGGAGAGAGGGGGAGACAAAAGAGAAGAGTGAGAGAAGAGAGGATGGATTACAATTATTGAAACACAAACGCATTGAACCTTACAGAAAAGAGACTGAGAGTGCACAGAAGGCAGGCAGGATAGGGGGGAGAGAGAGAGAGAGAGAGAGAGAGAGAGAGAGAGAGAGGAGAGAGAGGAGAGAGAGAGAGAGAGAGAGAGAGAGAGAGAGAGAGAGAGAGAGAGAGACAAACAGATAAAGACAGACAGACAAAACAGATAAACAAGTAAACAGAGAGAGAGAGACAGAGACAAAGAGGTTAAGTCTGAGACACAGAAACGAAAGGACTAAAGGGGGAGGGAGAGAGAGACAGACAGACAGGAGGGAGAGGGAGAGAGAATGAGAGAGACAGAGGACAGGAAAGAATGAGAGAGACAGAGAGAGAGAGAACAAGAAAATTTCTTTTTTCAAGGTTATTTGCTTTTCAGATCAAGAGAAAGTAACAGACAGAAACAAAGAAAGAACGAGAGAGAGAGAGAGAGAGAAAGAGAGACAGAAAGAGAGAGAGAGAGACGGAGAGAGATAGAAAGAGAGAGAGAGACAGAGAGAGAGAGACAGACAGAAAGACAGACAGACAGAGAAACAGAGAAAGAAAGAGAGAGAGAGAAAGAAAGAGAGAGATGGAGAGAAAGAGAGAGAGAAAGAGAGAGAGAGAGAGAAAGACAGAGAGAGACAGAGAGAGAAAGAGACAAAGACAGAGAGGGTTTGTTCAAGGAGGATTCATCTCATTAAGACAATTCCATAAACATGCGCTCCATCCAAAGTTGGCCAGTTCTTATCTGGTCACATCTTCAGCCTGCACAAAATCCAATGTGCTGGCACAGTCTTAAAATAGGGACAGAGGGGGGGGGGGGGGGAGAGGGAGGGAAGGGGGGAGGGAAGAATACAGGACCTACGAGACACTAATACCGAATAATAACAGAATAAAACCAAATTTATACACAATGTTCCTGTCATGTTTCCAAACCCTTTCTTAATACTTCGTTAGTGTGGAGAAGCGGACCTATGGAACATTTAAGCAAACACCTCCTGAGAAAAAGAAAAAAAAAATATGTACAGCCAATAAATAAGGACTCAAATTTATACAGAATATTCCCTGCATATTTCCAAATCCATACTTATAATTTTGTTGTTGATGTGACCGTTAAACTGAAAATATACTGTACAGAAAACAATGAGAAGAAAACAAACAAACCAAAAACTTGAAACAAAAAACAAAAACAAAAACAATTTGCATCAAATGTAAAGCCACAATGCTCAGTAATATAAATAAATATAACTGAATGAAAATCACATATACAGTGCACTTTTTTATATGTTCATTTTTGTTGCAGGAATTAGTAACTATTTTTCATCATTCTCAGTTACAATAATGGACAAAATCATAGTGATGAATAAAATCACAGATACTGTAAATAATGGGGCAAAAAGAAAAAAAAAGGTAAATCTGGCCAGGGTTTTTTTCTTCCTTTTCTTTTTGAGAAGGCATCTATAATTATATTAAAGGATAATCCCATTCGTACAATTATGTACACATAAATGATAACAACATACAAAAATACAACTAAATAGTGTGGTTTACAACTATGTAAAAAAAATTCATTTGTACTGCAATAGGTAAAGATACAATTCAGAACATTTTTTTTCAGAAAAGAAAATATAAATGGGTACATAACTTCATCTGCACAGGCACGTACACAATACTGTAGTAGTAAGAAACTCTGGGGAGAGCCAGACAGCAGAAGGTCCTCAGAGGAGAAACCCCCGTCAAGCAAGTGTTTCAGCCCTTAACTCCTGACACAGGTACTTACACAATAATGGACTCGATCATGGAAAAAGTTTCTTTTTATCAAATATTGTAGTAATCTATCACGTACTGAACAGAAAATGGATGCCATAATGTTATTTACATCCCAAAAATGGATGGTTAACAAATCTTCAACTCACAAAACACTGTGTTTCTATGAAACACATACTACCACTTACATTTCGTTTGTGTTTCCATAAAACAAAACACTTACATTAACCCTTTGACTCCTGCAGCCTGTCTACCAGCGTCCTGCATCGTCTACTATGCTAGCAAAGCAAAAACTTAACCCTTTGACTGCCTCACTCTATCCACCAGCTTCCTGCAGGAAACTGGAGGATAGGGTGAGGCAGTCAAAGGGTTAAGTTTTTGCAGTTGGTGGAAAGGGTACGGCAGTCAAAGGGTTAAAGAGAGAGATCCTGATAGAATACAAACATCTCCCCAAAAAAAAAGGAAGAAAGAAAAAAGAGAACCTGTACATAAATAACTAAAACAAGAAGTACAAAAACATTAACTAGCTTTGTGTTGAGCAAAGTTTTATCATGATAACAAAACATGCACACTTACATAAACTGATAATGTTAACAGATTATATGATAAGATAGTAAAGTGATATATATATATATAACAAAGTGGGATGATAAGATAGCATACAAACTGATAATGATAGCAGTGATTATAGAAACAATAACAAAAGAATTGATATACAGTGATCATGTCAATATTTAACAACAGAACTGAGCAATGCAGAAACACAGTCAAACATCACATGTCTGGTTACAGTTTAACAGTTTAATAAACATCCAGACAATACAACATGCTTTACAACTTTGGTATATCACTTTACACGTCCTCAGGTAATGAAAAATAAATGGTCAAGCCATATTAGCAATCTCCCTTCTGGAAAAATAAACGACTTTTCTATGTACCTGACAGCGTTTTCAAAAACGGGTTTCAGTTTCAGTTTCTCCAGAAGATGTCTCCGCGCTTGGAACGAATTCCATATGTGGTCATGACCATGGCACAAGCCTCAAGCCTGCACATAAACCCATAAGCTGGCCAGGTCCTGAGGCCCTACCTAGACTATGTTTTACCTCGTCCTAAAAACAGGAGCAACGAACAGTGATGAACTAGTGTCAATTTAAAAAAAAAACGGTTCCTTGCAAGATCTGTGCATAACTGAATAACTTAAAAGCTGGTTTTCTTTTGAGTTTTGTTTGTTTTTAACTTCTAGGAAACACCAAACTTGAGCCATTTTCACTGAAATACTCTTAACTCACAATTTTGTCAAGAGCTAAAAGTATGACAAAATCATACACAAATTGCTTTTTTTTTTTTTTTTTAGTTTGCTTATTCATTTGTTTATTTTTTAAATATTTTGGCATTTTTCATTGTTACTGGGAATGTAGCCTAAATATTCAAAAAATGTCCACAAAAGTCAAGACAGAGCCATTTGGAAGTATGCAGCTGTATCTTGGAGTGCGGTGGCCAATGCTGAACCTGGCTGATGGCGACAGACGACAAGTGAGGCGGTGAGTGTTGTTTTTAATTTGGGTCTATCTCATGACAGTCCACGATAGATTACGCTCTTCAAACTTCAGCATTTGCTGTCCAATTGACTTCACCTCTGACTGGAAACAAGCTACAATCTATGCATAAACAACACAGAAAAAGCACTGCAAGATGTTTTGCAAAAAAACATCTTACATCTTGCAGTGCTTTTCCTGTGTTGTTTACTGGTGAAGTTAAAATACATCCACAATTACAGACTCACCTCATGCCAATCAAAATCAATCACGTTTTTTTTCCTCCTATATAAGTTTTCATAGGGACACAGAAAAAAGTCACCATGAGCAGTACAGATATGATGTAGGCACCCAAAGAAAGAGGAAGACGATATGCAAAATGTACAAAGTCAAGTTCCACCAACAGATATTTACACACATGTAACACTAAAGAGGTAAGAAAAAACAGTACACATTAACACATTTATGTGATGCCTGCCTTTGAAGCTTTACAAATAAGTATTAATTTGTTTATTCAATGGCCATGCACATCATTTATATTAATTTGTTTATTCAACAGCCATACTAATCATTTGCATTTCTGTTCTTTGCCTTTGGAACACCATACAAATAGAAACCATTAGCTTCAAACCTGTAATTTTTTTTATTTCTCTTTCAAATCTTCAAACCAATTTTGGTTGAAACAGATATATTTTGTTTCCAAATGGATTCATTATCTTTATTGTATGGGTCAGATTTTGTTGAAATTTGCCTTTGTTTCATTCGAAACTGCTTTATAGACTACCTTTTCAATTATCTTTTTTTTAAATTCACTAACTCCAAAGCTCTGAGCTGCAATCATCATCTAACCTATCAAAAATGTCATCCACTATCTAACCTATCAAAACTGCTATTCATCATTTAACCAGTTGTACAGTTCCATCCATCACTTTCCCTAATAGATTGTCATCAAACATTTAACATGTCAGACAATGCCATCTATTCTTTGTCCTATGAAAAACTACCACTCACCCCCAAAAAATGCCTCTCAAAATTCAACCCATCACAGAAAACATTAGGGTGAAAACTGCCATTTCACCATCACAAAATGCCATCCATCATTTAACCCACCAAAACAGCATTTCATCATTTAATCCAAAACAGAATGCCGTTCACCATGTCACTTAGCACATAATGCTATCCATTCAATCTTCTTTTCTTCTTCATCTGCCTGCTTGTAAAATCCTGGACATCACAGAGGAGAGATAAAGAGTTGACATGACAGACAGCAGTGAAGAGAAAAATTGCTGTGTGACATCAAAGTCTCCTTCACAAGTCAATCCAGGTCTTCCTCGATCTGCCTCTTGTTTCAAATCCACATGTTCTTTCACTGTATGCCTGTTGACCTTCCTCTCTTGTTTAAAATCCACATACCCTTTTACTGTATATCTGTTGAGCCAGCAGGTCAGGTTGCATACTGGTCATCCATTTATCGAAACTCTTTTGCTGCAAATGTGGGACGAACAGCAACAAACTGACAGAAGGTGTATGGTCACAAAAAAACAACCTTACACACATGAAAAAGGACGACAGATATGATGCTTCCAAAGAGCGGAGAAAATAAAAGTTGAGGACATGGACAACAGATATGGTGTACCCACAAAGTAAAATACATCAAGAAAATTGACTACACACAGATATGAACTAAACCCAAATTGTGGAACAAACATTATTCACACTGTTCTTTTATGCTACGACAAATGAATTTTCATATCTGAATAAAAAAAAGTCAGGTACTATATTCAGGCTAGTGTGTGTTTGTGTGTGCATGTATGTGGTGTGTGTGTGTGTATGTGGGGTTGTGTGCATGTGTGTGCGTGTGTGTGTGCATGAGTATGTGAATGTGTGTGTGTGTTTGCATGTGTATGTGAATGTGTGTGTGTGTATGTGTGTGCATGCCTGTGTCTGTGTCTACATGTGTGTGCCAGCATGTATTCATGCATTTGTGTACATATGTATTTATGCAGTCACATTTGTGCTTGTCTGTAAATAAACCAGAACCTGAAGAGGGCCAGTTTGCTTGAATGGTAAAATCAAATTTACGCAAACATTTACAATTTGGTACAACTATTCTGAAGTTCTAAAATCAACTTTACAAAGAGCAGCTGCGTTTCAAAAAAGCTATCAAAAACATCAAATTGTATCTCAAACAGTCAATACAGATATTTTTTTCTTTTTTGGCAAAATCAACTAGAAGATACAAAGAGCTGTCTCCTTCATGGCAACTGAATGAATAGACCTAAAAATCACATACTGAAAACTTTATCATGATTTACATGATACTGCTGCATAAGAAAGGCAAATGTAAAATTGTCTAAACCATCAAATATATATAATAGTCAAATTAACGGTAACTTGATAAATATATGACAATCAAATTAACAGTAAGTCAGTTCACTTCTTATGAGAAAGTTACTTAAACATACCAATGCTAGCAAGAAATTATCTGAAATACAACTTACAGAATCAACAACATCGTGAATGTTGCGCAGACACACACACACACACACACACACATGTACACACACATGCACATTTTAATGTCACACATAGCACACAAAATACGAAGCAGCAGAAAACGAAGATTTTTACAATGTCTGGCTACTGTTCGACTTTTATACATGCGGTAGGTAAAAAACAGCACCATCACCACAAAAATTGACAACTCGAAAAGATATGCAGAATAGCTGCAAGAGGGATTTCAAGCAAGCAGACACTGATACTGGACCAAAAGCTTATAAATTAACAATTTTAAAACACACAAGCAGAAATGAAATGATAAAAATAAAAACTAATGACAAATTACAATAAAAAAAAAACAACAACCATAAGTCATCACTCTTTGATATGCACAATTAAAAACAGATTTTTTAAAAACAATAGTGAAAAGCGCATGGAAAAAACAATTAGAACTATGAACACAAAATGTAAATGGAAACTTTAGAACTATGACATTACAATAAGTTACATAGTTATGATGAATACACATATATGCATGATGTACAGGGAGAAACAACAAAAAAATTACATGTGTTGGCAGAAATAAGACATGTACTACAGGAAAAAAATTCAGGAATAAAATACAACCACACAGAATACTGTAGAAATGACCCACACTATATACATTTTCACAACAAAGTCGTCCTTCTTCACAAGCAAATTCATTTATACGCAGGGTATATATCATCACAATATAGTTATGATTTCTGCTTATTTTGTCTCTATGTACACTCCATCCTAAACCCACTCCCACAGTTTAACATTTGAAATGCAATAAGAAATGCCAAGGAAAGCTAATATGAAATTACCATGTGGAAGGTATGTTCATCGCAGAAATGGAAAACTCACTTTTTTCCAGAATTTACATTATGACTGCAAAGAGAGGTATCCCATTGATAATAATAGTTCCATTTGTATATCTTCTTCTAGATAATTAACCTATAGATGGTTGAGTTATTTTCTTAAATGAAGTTCACTATTTCAAGCGCTGACATTGTTAATTGCCTATACAATAATACTATTTTTGCCAGTTTGGAAGATCGGTGACCAAAACAGAAACCATGCACACGCAAGAATGCCACACTCTACCTAAGTAAGTCTGTATTTTATCTTTTCTTCCAAAATGGGAAACAAAAACAAAAACAAACAACCACAACAGGACACAACAATCCCCTTCCCCTCTCCCCACTTAACATCTGATATAAAATATCCAGAAATGGCTGCACATTCTGAAAGACAAGTCTACACCTATAAAGTCAAAACCTCACAATCGGGCTGACTTTCATGTAAACAAGAAACGAAACTTCTGTAACATGTTGACAAACAACGTCATGGTAACAAGTCTTGGTAACATGATTACCCATTCTCAGAACTTGGACAAAAGAAATGAATGCTGACAGGACACACAATCACTCTAAGTATCAGAGAAAAAAAAAATCAAAAACACAAAGAAAAATGGCTGAGGTCCAGGAGCCACTATATAGCGAAGTAAGAGTTATCAATTATACTCAGGCAGGCCCCAGTAGCTCAGTTGGTTTGAGCATTGGATTGACATGTTAATGGTTGTGGGTTCCAATCCAGGGGTGAGCTATAGTAAAACTGGCTTTCTCATTGTCCCATCTTGACATCATTGTTGTTCTGGTGGTGTCAGTATAGAATTAGATAGGTCCCACTTCCCCCACTTCCCTGGGATGGTTATCCTCGTCGGCCATATCACCTAAGGTGGGTGTTGTCATAAAAACTTTGAACCAAATCAATCAATCAATCATACCCAGCTCTAAAAACTGGGAAAGAACGATGCTTTCAGGAATCTAAGAAATTGTTAAAACAACAGAAGCAATACAGACAATCCGTTCTTATGATATGACAAAACAAATGATACAACTGCATGCTTCTACAATACTGATATTACTTTAAATTTTTTTTACAAAAACATTAATTTCAGGCTGCTTATAAACTGTGTCTCATAACTTAGGAACACACAATCACTCGGTTTTCCCTTCAATAGAGTTCAAAGCATGAAGTCATTTCTGATTTTGTTGTTTAGACTTTTCTTACCTTCACAGTCTAGCAAGATTTTATAGTTTTTGATTTTTTCTTCTTTGAAGTAATAAATACCTCAAGGACTCAAAGAAGGAAATACTGACATACAATTTCTGATAACACAACTCAAAACTCACTAACATCTACACTAGATAAAGTTTGAGAAAAGTACAGCATACAATCATGAAAACCCAGCAGTCAATGAGGATGAACCTGAGACCATTTGTTCTGTACTAATGCATGGCACAGACGACAACAATAATGCATGCAACAGCCACTTCCTGTACCCATGAACAAACATTACATGTCTTCACCTATCACAAAAGCCATGAAAAAAGAGCTTGGCTCTGAGAACTGGAGTGTGTCTTTTCTATACAATTTATCACAAACCAGGCAAGCTGGAGTACACTAACTGGGTGTAATTTCCACCGGTCTGATACAATGACATCTATTATAATGATATGAGCTAAACAACGTTTTAAGCAGATAAGCCACAGCTGGCCACAAAGATTAGATAAGAAAAGGAACTTATTCCCAGGAAAATCATCACATTTGGGAAGTTCCATGCATGCTTCACGCAAATCTGTCATCACATTTGTGTAGTTCTACTATGCATGCTTCACGCAAATCTGTCATCACATTTGGGAAGTTCTATGCATGCTTCACACAAATCTGTCATCACATTTGGGAAGTTCTATGCATGCTTCACGCAAATCTGTCATCACATTTGGGAAGTTCTATGCATGCTTCACACAAATCTGTCATCACATTTGGGAAGTTCTATGCATGCTTCACGCAAATCTGTCAGCATCTATAAGGAAGAATCTTCATGTCTGTACAACACCCCCTTTGCACATGCAAGATAGTGAAATGGGAGGCAGACAGAACCTTTAACTCTGACTTCTGCACACTATCCACCAACTGCAAAAACGTAATCCTTTGACTCCCTCACCCTATCCACTAGCTTTCTGCTGGAAACTGGTGGATAGGGTGAGGGAATCAAAGAGTTAAGTTTTTGCTTTGCTAGCACGGCTGACAATGCAGGATGCTTGTGAACAGGATGCGGGAGTCAAAGGTTAAATTAAACATGAAGCTGATGCCAAAAAAGTGTGAGCACTTAACAAACATGAAATATCAATTTCTACGTTCCAAACTACAGCTGAATTCTAACACATGATAGCTTTCTTCCCTCCCCCTCAACCCACATTTTCTTTTCAGTTAAAATGATCCAAAACAGTCCTAATTAGGAAGAAACTGTTTTCCTAACTCACTAAAGGAAAAATTATTGTTTTAAAATCCCTCTTAAAGAGAGAGAGAGAGAGAGAGAGAGAGAGAGAGAGAGAGAGAGAGAGAGAGACAGAGAGAGGAGAGACAGAGAGAGAGAGAGACAGACAGACAGACAGAGACAGAAAAATTATTATTTTAAAATCCCTCAGAGAGAGACAGAGACAGACAGGAAGAGACAGACAGAGATAGAAAAATTACTGTTTTAAAATCCCTCAGAGGGACAGTGAGAGTGAGAGTGAGAGAGAGAGAGAGAGAGAGAGAGAGAGAGAGAGAGAGAGAGAGAGAGAGAGAGAGAGACAGACAGACAGACAGACAGAAAAATTACTGTTTTAAAATCCCTCTGAGCCAGAGAGAGAGACAGACAGAGAGACAGACAGAGAGACAGACAGACAGAAAAATTATTGTTTTAAAATCCCTCTCAGAGACAGAGAGAGAGAGAAGAGAGAGAGAGAGAGAGAGAGAGAGAGAGAGAGAGAGAGAGAGAGAGAGAGAGAGAGAGAGAGAGAGAGAGAAAGAATCCAATTTCTTTTAATGTATGCTAGTCAGATAAGAACTACTGTCAAATTTGCTAATCACGAGATATTCATTCTTGTATTATCACTCATTCAGTAGACAGCAAAAATCGATCAACAAATCTTCAGCCTTTTCACTAAATGCTACATGAACATGAATTTAGAATAAACTTACGGTCTGATTATAAAATCATCATAATCTGAACCCTGAAGGTTTTATATAAAATACATTTACATGTTTAAAAGGCACGGCCACTGTACTTGACAATTTGAGCAGATGTTACTGTGCAGTGCAAACACAAAACATGTGCCAGTGACAGGCATATAGAAGATGGTATTACTTGTGCTGATAGTACATGATATTATAAAATATATCGTACGCATGAGAAAATTATCACTAATATAAATTTATGACATGTGCTAATAAATTTATGACATGTGAAATGTGCTCGAAATATGCAACATAAAAAAATACTGTACGCACTGGAAAAATGGAAAAGGGTCAATTTAAAAATCTGTAAAAAATGACACTGGGAAAATAAAAAGGGCCATTTCAAAAATCTGTGAAATAAGCAGTAAATCTGACCAAAATCAGATTCTCAGTCATATATTCTACTGTGATTCAAATCATTAAGCACATAATCTCTAAAAATTAATTTTCAATGGTGACAGTACAGAATCAAAGACTATGACTGAAATAATCTTTCTTTTTTTTCCCGCATAAACTTTACAACAGATGATGAAAGAAATCAAACCAGCTTTTAAAAAAAATGTTTACGAGAGGTTTCCTTTTCTTCCAAGACAAGCTTGTTATAACTCTGGTAAACTTTATTTTACTCAAAAATGGACTAGTCTCATGATCTGACAATGCTCTGTCACATCTACATAACCCCAAGTATAGCTGTGCAGACAATAATGTAATTTCAAATCAACTGCAAACAATATCATTACTGTTATTATGCTGGAAACGTGCTTGTACATATTAGTATGCATGTAGTAGAGCAGAAGCTGGTTTATCTGGTCTTCAAAACAAGGATTTCATGTGCATCTTTTTTTTTCAAAATGAGTGACTTTAATAAAATAATCACAGAAACGCTCAAAGCTGGGACCTTGCAGTGAGTGTGTGTGTGTGTGTGTGTGTGTGTGTGTGTGCATGCTTATTGTATCTTAAGAAACCTGTAGTAAAAGAGATACAGAAAAGAAAACAGACACACAGACAGACAGAGATAGAAAAAGCAAAAATAAAAGTAAACCATGTACCTTTCTCAGCTGAAATGGCAACCCTTAATGGTAGAGTACAATTCCTTTTATCAAACTAAATAACTAGTAAAAAGACGTAAATTCCTTTTAACAAACTAAATAACTAGTAAAAAGATGTAAATTCCTTTTATCAAACTAAATAACTAGTAAAAAGATGTAAATTCCTTTTATCAAACTAAATAACTTGTAAAAAGAAAGGCAAAGTCTCATACTGATGAAAAGGCAACCATAACGTATGGTACAAGTAAAAACTAAACAACAACACTAACTTTTTTAAAACCATTTCTTGGTCACAACAAACAGTAAATCAGTATCTCCCTTTTATAAGAATGAAATTGTAGAGCCTACATATTTCACGAATGACAGCTCACAAAACACTTACAATTTATTTACCCGCTGAATTTTATCCAATTTCATTACATAGTCAATTTTCTGTTTTCTAAGCAGTTTTTCATCTGAAAAGAAGAAAGAAAAGAAAGATATAAGGGAAAGCTGTTGCAGTTAATAATGTACTATGTGTCTCTTTGATGTGTCACTGTACCATCTGAAAAAAAGAATAATGGGGGAAAACAAGAACGTGTTGCGTGAAGCTTGTAAGCTCTATATTTTCAGACATATTTGCTTCTTAAAATTATTGCCACATTCTGCTGCTAAAAAAAGCCCTGATCATTGCATAGAAAGCCATTTTCAACTCAGCCAAATGGTCACCTCAATAAAACAATTTCAGTATAATGATATCACAGAAATACAAGAACACACAAGAGACACAAATTTAAAAACACATGTATAAATAAATAATTCATCAAGTGATATCACTGTGAAAATATCATTCTCAGTATGCCTATGCATTTCAAAACAGCACAAGTAACAGAAATACACAGGCACAAATTACTGGTTCAAAACTGCTGCAGGGTTTTGCAGAACAAGATGTTACAAAAATGATGTTTACTTGTTTCTTAGTGGAATACGAAATGTCTGCATACACTTAAAAGCAATAAGCTAGCTTTTTTTCTAAAATACTTTTTAAATTTCTGTTTAACATCAAACACATCAATCAAATGCAAAAGCTAGTTTACCTCCCTCCCCATCTTCCACAGCCACTAAATCAAACAAGTATAAATCACAAATATACAGAAAGCCATAAGATTTCTTTTTTTTTTAAGAAAATAATTCCAACCAAAAATTGAAAAACATTCAAACAGAAACAAAACCAAGTTAAAAACAAAAACAGTAAATAAAACATAAAATCCATGATAATTAGTGATTCAGATGTCAACCATTCCTGGATATTACCCATTTACTGACAATTATTTTGTAAACGTCCCCAAACAAGCCACTGAAGACTACAATACTTCATGTTTTACACAGTAAAACCAATACAATTTTAACAATACTCATTTCCAAAACAGATCCTATATTTTCAACAAAACTTCTTTTCAAAACAAGAATTAATACATTTTGAACAGCATTTCTTTTTACATAAGAAGATCAATATGTTTTCTGCGATACTTGATACGACACATTTTTGATAATCCATCACATTTTCAACAAGAACCAACACAACATCTTCAACAAGAACCAGAACATATTAAAATTCAGAACTACACGAAGCAACAGAATCAAATTCCTAAGCTAGCAGTAAGTGTAATCAACTTGTTACCATTTAGTTTTTCTAAGTAACCCACTCAAATCAACACAAGACATGTTGATGATATTCAGCCTTAAAAGCTCAACGAGACCACTCCTCAATTAATCAAATACCAAACCAAGCAAGAAGATTAATCAACAGTTACCAGGTAACTTATCCAACCACTTAAATGCCTGGTCAACACTTTATCACTGGTTCCCAGACAAACCCTTCAATCAATAAACCTTTTCATACCCTCAACCTGTCCAACAACATTCTGCAGAAAGCTGGTAGACAGGGAGAGGAAACAAAATGGTTAAATGCTGTCAACATCTACTCAACGTGCTAAGTCTAACTCTTTGCCGCAACAGCCAGGCAACGTGCTCAGTGCAACTCGTTGCAACATCCAAGCTGCATGCTCAATCAACTCATTGCCGTCAGCTCAGTATAGCGGCTGATCTGGCGGGCTTGAACCTTTGTTGGGTCTGAGGGATGCTGGTGAACGATTCACTGCCAGGTTACTGCTGCTAGCACCCCCAAAGCGATCGCGCCGCAAGACCTCGGCGGCCAGGATGGACTCCTTGGCCAGGTGCTTCTCTCGCAGCATCTGCATCTTGACGGCACGTGGGACATCGTCCACCAGGAAGGAGATGAGCCACTGAAGGAACACCACCACCATCTGCACACACAGCATAAAGAACAGTCACCACCATCTGTACACAGTATAAAGAACACACACACTACACATATGTAACTACCAGTATAAAGACACCACACATCTGTACACAAGTATAAAGAACAGTCACCACCATCTGTACACAGTATAAAGAACATCACCACCATCGTACACAGTATAAAGAACATCACCACCATCTGTACACAAGTATAAAGAACAGTCACCACCATCTGTCACACAGTATAAAGAACACCACCACCATCTGCACACAAAGTATAAAGACAGTCACCACCATCTGTACACAGTATAAAGAACACCACCACCATCT
The DNA here is from genome assembly GCA_030674185.1 of Monoplex corrugatus. Lineage (NCBI taxonomy): Eukaryota > Metazoa > Mollusca > Gastropoda > Littorinimorpha > Ranellidae > Monoplex > Monoplex corrugatus. Next base: position 50,672,580 of record JAPXFY010000017.1, read on the forward strand.
GCACACAAGTATAAAGAACAGTCACCACCATCTGTACACAGTATAAAGAACACCACCACCATCTGCACACACAGTATAAAGAACAGTCACCACCATCTGTACACAGTATAAAGAACACCACCACCATCTGCACACACAGATAAAGAACAGTCACCACCATCTGTACACAGTATAAAGAACAGTCACCACCATCTGTCACACAGTATAAAGAACAGTCACCACCATCTGTAACACAGTATAAAGAACAGTCACCACCATCTGTACACAGTATAAAGAACATCCACCACCATCTGTACACACAGTATAAAGAACAGTCACCACCATCTGTACACAGTATAAAGAACACCACCACCATCTGCACACACAGTATAAAGAACAGTCACCACCATCTGTACACAGTATAAAGAACACCACCACCATCTGTACACACAGTATAAAGAACAGTCACCACCATCTGTACACAGTATAAAGAACGTCACCACCATTGTACACACAGTATAAAGAACAGTCACCACCATTGTACACACAGTATAAAGAACAGTCACCACCATCTGTAACACAGTATAAAGAACAGTCACCACCATATGTACACACAGTATAAAGAACAGTCACCAGTACACAGTATAAGAGTCACCACCATGTCACACATTAAAGAACATTTCACCCATCTGTACACACAGTATAAAGAACAGTCTACCACCATCTGTACACACAGTATAAAAACAGTCACCACCATCTGTACACACAGTATAAAAACAGTACCACCACATCTGTACACACAGTATAAAGAACAGTTACCACCATCTGTACACCAGTATAAAGAACAGTCACCACCATCTGTACACAGTATAAAGAACAGTCACACCATCTGTACACAGTATAAAGAACAGTCACCATCCATCTGTACACACAGTATAAACAACAGTCACCATCATCTGTACACAGTATAAAGAACAGTCACCATCATATGTACACAGTATAAAGAACAGTCACCACCATCTGTACACACAGTATAAAGAACAGTCACCACCATCTGTACACAGTATAGAGAACAGTCACCATCATCTGTACACAGTGCAAAGAACAGTCACCACCATCTGTACACACAGTACAAAGAACAGTCACCACCATCTGTACACACAGTATAAACAACAGTCACCACCATCTGTACACACAGTATAAAGAACAGTCACCACCATCTGTACACAGTACAAAGAACAGTCACCACCATCCGTACACACAGTATAAAGAACAGTCACCACCATCTGTACACACAGTATAAAGAACAGTCACCACCATCTGTACACAGTATAAAGAACAGTCACCACCATCTGTACACACAGTATAAAGAACAGTCACCACCATCTGTACACACAGTATAAAGAACAGTCACCACCATCTGTACACAGTATAAAGAACAGTCACCACCATCTGTACACACAGTATAAAGAACAGTTACCACCATCTGTACACACAGTATAAAGAACAGTCACCACCATCTGTATACACAGTATAAAGAACAGTCACCACCATCTGTACACACAGTATAAAGAACAGTCACCACCATCTGTACACACAGTATAAACAACAGTCACCATCATCTGTACACACAGTATAAACAACAGTCACCATCTGTACACAGTATAAAGAACAGTCACCACCATCTGTACACACAGTATAAAGAACAGTCACCACCATCTGTACACACAGTATAAAGAACAGTCACCACCATCTGTACACACAGTATAAAGAACAGTCACCACCATCTGTACACACAGTATAAACAACAGTCACCACCATCTGTACACACAGTATAAAGAACAGTCACCACCATCTGTACACACAGTATAAAGAACAGTCACCACCATCTGTACACACAGTATAAACAACAGTCACCATCATCTGTACACACAGTATATAAGAACAGTTACCACCATCTGTACACACAGTATAAAGAACAGTCACCACCATCTGTACACACAGTATAAAGAACAGTCACCACCATCTGTACACACAGTATAAAGAACAGTTACCACCATCTGTACACATAGTATAAAGAACAGTCACCACCATCTGTACACACAGTATAAACAACAGTCACCACCATCTGTACACACAGTATAAAGAACAGTCACCATCTGTACACAGTATAAAGAACAGTCACCACCATCTGTACACAGAGTATGAAGAACAGTCACCACCATCTGTACACAGAGTATAAAGAACAGTCACCACCATCATGGCTGCATTTTCCCAGCCATTCTGCCACCCTTTAGTTGCGAGCCGGCATCACCTGTGTGTGCTATTTTTAGCCAAGCAGGGTCAACCAAAGTCCATCAGTGTAGCGCGTCTTTGTGCTCCCGCACTAGTGATAAAGGGACGGGTGAAAAAGGTTTGGGGAGTGGAAGGGAAGGGACGCGCTATTAATAGCCGGCAGAAAGTGGCCAAACTAAAGTATCTCGGTTTTGTGCCCGCCGTCACAGTGTAAAAAAGACGCATGAAAGATAAGAGTCACCCATGTAGGAAAGGAAAGACGCCTATTTAAGCCCAGAAAGTGGACCAACATCAACAGTAATCCGGATTTGGCCGCATCTGTACACAGGTAAACACGTCACCACCATCTGTACACAGTATAAAGAACAGTCACCACCATCTGTACACGTATAAAGAACAGTCACCACCATCTGTACACACAGTATAAAAACAGTCACCACCATCTGTACACGTATAGAGTCCCACCATCGTACACAGTATAAAGAACAGTCACCACCATCTGTACACACAGTTAAAAACAGTCACCACCATCTGTACACAGTATAAAGAACAGTCCACCACCATCTGTACACGGTATAAAGAACAGTCACCACCATCTGTACACACAGTGTAAACAACAGTCACCCATCTGTACACAGTATAAAGAACAGTCACCACCATCTGTACACAGTATAAAGAACAGTCACCACCATCTGTACACACAGTATAAAGAACATCACAATCGTACACAGTAAAGAACAGTCCCACCATCTGTACACACAGTAGTAAACAACAGTCACCACCATTTAACGTATAAAACATACACCACGTAACAGTATAAAGAACAGTCACCACCATCTGTACACACAGTATAAAGAACAGTCACCACCATCTGTACACAGTATAAACAACAGTCACCACCATCATGCATTTCCATATCCTTCTGTTTTGTGTTATTTTGTTTTGTTTCTTTTTCTTTATACTGTTGTTGTCTTGTCTTGAACTTGCACACTCACTTCAACCGCATTTGCTTGCTTCCGCACAGCCTTTATTTGGTTCTTAACCTCTAACCTTTTAACTGCTTTCATCATATCCACGATTAATCCTTTCATTTCCTTACCCTAACCACCGACCTATGAAATGCCACACAATGACAACACAAGACTGATTGGAATATTAACCCTTTGACTCCCCCACCCCATCCACCAGCTGCAAAAACTTAACCCTTTGACTCCCTCAACCTATCCATCAGCTTCCTGCAAGAAGCTAAGCTTGTGGATAAAACGAGAGAGTCACAGTTGACAATGCAGGAGGACAAGGTGCAGGAGCCAAAGGGTTAAGACGGCCAGAGAACATGCCGTTTTTATGCTGCAGGCTGTGACTGAGAACATGCCAGTTTTATGCTGCAGGCTGTGACTGAGAACATGCCAGTTTTTATGCTGCAAGCTGTGACTGAGAACATGCCAGTTTTATGCTGCAGGCTGTGACTGAGAACATGCCAGTTTTTATGCTGCAGGCTGTGACTGAGAACATGCCAGTTTTTATGCTGCAGGCTGTGACTGAGAACATGCCAGTTTTTATGCTGCAGGCTGTGACTGAGACATGCCAGTTTTTATGCTGCAGGCTGTGACTGAACTTGACACGTCAGATCTCAAGTCCATGTCGAACTCATGACACCGCCGGCATTATCAGTGAAACGCTCCAACCAACTTTCTTTTTCCTTTTATTGTTGTTTAAAGCCCAGCCAACTGTGCAGAGCCATATCATGGCTATAACCGCTTCAAAACACACAAAACTTCAACAGGTAAAAAAAGAGAAAAGAAAATTAAGCACACATATCAATGCACTTGTGCACACAATCCAAGGACATGCCCCCGGCATAGGACCATTCCATCCGATTTATCGCACAGGGGAGATTTAAAAAACACACCTGAATACAAATATAAGCAACATAAGGACACCCAAACATATATAAAAACAGGCATGAATTACCTAAAATTGCTTCCGCATATCTCGCCTCCTTAGAGCCAAAAATGCACTTAATCCGAAGAAAAAGCATGTAAGACTTTATCAAAAAAATACAAGTGGATGGAACATTAAGGCAGAAAATAAATAGAAATGACAGAAAGCAAGGCAACCTCCAACAAACTGACACACTGGGAATCTGCTGAGCTGGACTTCCAAGAATCAGCTTGTGTGCAACCATTCCCTCGCTGCATGGCCAGAAAAGAATGAAGCTCGATGGGAACTATTCAGCACTCGATGAGCATGGGGAATATTGATTGGTCAAGGTGGATCGCATGCTGATCACGTGACAGCCATGGATAGCTACGCGAAGTATGACTGATGACTGAGAGATAAACTGGTCAGATTAGCTACAACTTTTTTTATTTGGTGTATACAAAGTTAAAGTGATACACAGTTTCAGTTTCAGTTTCTCAAGATGATGTCTCCACACTTGGAACGAATTCCATATGCACTGTCAAAAGGGTCATGTGTATGGTGATCATGGCAAAAGCCTTGAGCCTGCACATAAACCCATGAGTTGGCCACGTCCTGAGGTCCTACCTAGCCTGTATTTTACCTAGTCTACATTTTTCATACTAGTATTGTGAAAAAAACAAATAACTGTGTATCAGTTTTTTGTTTAAAATTCTGTTTTATGCATGAATGCATGAAACAATTCACTTTCGCACATGCTAACTGTACAAGTCATGCATCAGCTTAACTTCATTTTTTGATTTGAAGATAAAAGGCTTTCAAATGTTTCCTTAACCCTTTGACTCCCACACCCTGTCCATCAGCATCCTGCTTTGTCAACCATGCTAGCAAGCAAAAACTTAACCCTTTGACTCCCTCACCCTATCCATCAGCTTCCTGCAGGAAGCTGGTGGATAGGGTGAAGGAGTCAAAGAGTTAAGTTTTTGCAGTTGGTGGATATGGTGTGGGAGTCAAAGGGTTAAAAGAAAAAGACAAAACAGAACTCACAATGAAAATGATGACAAAGGCCAGACGTGCGGTCAAGACATGCCAGTACATCATGTTGAATTTGTAGTCAGGTGGTCCGCCTCTGAAGTCCCGATATCTGAAAGATATACATACACACCATGCATATTCAGTGGTGACTTTCACCATCTCTTTCATGTAGACAGACTTTATTATGGCATACAGGCAAACAAACAAACGCATTTAAGCAACATACACCACATACTTTCCCATTTTTATCAAAGCAGTGAACTAAAGCACAAGCGCACACACACACACACACACACACACACACAAACGCACACACTTACATACACACACAACAACACATACACACACATACACGCACACACACACACACTCTTACATATAAACACATATACACACAATACATAAAAAACACACACAAAACACAAACACACAAACACACACACACACACACATAAACACAATACACACACAACATGCATGAACACACACATACGCACAAAAACACACACACACACACACACACTTACATATAAACACATATATGCACACAACATGCATGAACACACACACACACACACACACACACACACACACACACCATTTACTGTTCAAATCACAAACATTTTGATTGCTCTGTTCAATGTTTTACACCCTGAAATGTGCTATTTTGTCGTTCAAAGTATCCATCTCCTCCCCTGTGGCTCAAGAAACTTCCCTGGATGCATGGGTACATTTACCCAAGACTAAGGCAAATACCAGGGTTTTGAAATCAAAGTGCAGTTCATGGGTTTTGATGTCAAAGTGAACTTCATGGGTTTTGATATCAAAGTACACTTCATGGGTTTCAAATCAAAGTATGTGGGAGAGTGCATAAAAACTTTAGAGGCCGTTTTCTTAAAATGGCCGTCATACAACTTTATGACTTTAAACATACACAACGTCCACATTTTTTTGAGTACAAGCTTCATTCAAGTACCAAAATAATCAGCAAAATGTACACTTTCCACTGATATGTATATCTCAAAATACCCAAAATAATAGTCAAGACTGATTTCGTGCTGGGAGGTCACAAATACAAAAACACAGCGTGTCAAGAAAAATGAGGCCAACATGGTACAGCATATAAAGACGTTATTATTCACAGTAAGGCAACCATATTCATACACTCACCTGCACTCTGTAACATTATCAATTCTGGGAGTTTTCGGCAAACTGTTTGTCTCAAAGTCGCTGACGTTAAAGACAGACAGGCTGAAATCAACATAACCTTCCACCTGTTTGTCATTGTATCCAAAGCGATACACCAACTTGGGTATGAACTCGGACGTAAATGCAATGATGGCAGCCTGGAGACAAAAACAAAAATAGATAGAGAAATTGAATAATCAACTGAATTATTTTATGAAATAAGAAACATTTTTCAGAACACATTCCAAAGTCTTGAATAACGCAGGACATGAAATACAACAGGCATCTGTCACTCTTTCCCTGCCTAACAGTATAGTACCTTATCCCCAGACCATTGCAATCCAAATATACAAAAATTAACTTTTTGCAGAAGAAGCCAGCAATGATGGAAATACCTGGTGATGTACCATTTTTGATTACTTTTACAAAATTGAAAAAATACTAAAAAATATGCAACTCACAAATAAGAAATACATTTTTTGTAACGTTTGAAATGCTTTCCAGATAATTAGAACTCAGCCTGATTGCATGCATTCAGTACTAAACATGTGACGTTAAAAACAGTATCCAATAAAGGGTACAGAACATTTTTTCACAATGTGCATAACTGAATAGTCACCCATATTCAGAAAATAATATTTACCTTAGATACAGTCCATGGATACAGCCACAGAAAGCTATCATAAATGCAATTTTTTTTTTATTGTTACAGTTAGTTTTATTCGGGTTATAACCATTTCAAAACATACAATACTTCAACAGAAAAAAAGGAAAAGAATAAATTACACATATGAATGCAAATGCACACATAATCTAAGGATATGTCCTTATCGTTGATCACTCCGTCCAATTTATCACAGAGGGGACTTAACAAACATACCTGAATACAAATTTAAACATAACTAAGGACGCCAAAACATATAAAAAACGGGTCTGATTACCTAAAATTGCTTCTGTATGTCTCATTTCCCTTGAGCGAAAAATGCACTTAATACATACAACCAATTGTAAATCCTAAGAGAAAATGTGTAAGACTTTATTGAACACATGCAGGTGAACGGACCAGCAAGGCAGAAAAAAACGAGAGGAAGAAATGAAAGAAAGCAAGGTAACAAGGCAGAAATAAAGAGAGTGACAGAAAAAGGGAAATTTCTAGCACAGAATTTCTAGAAGGTGGGGATACTGTTTATACTGAAAGAGCCCCTGGCATCCCCATGGGTGGCAGGGATGAAAAATGTGATCTACTAGGAGAAATCTTGCATGATGTGGTAGATAAAGCAAGACAAGCAGCCTTTTTGCATGGAACCTGTTCTACATCTGTGAGCCCTGCTCTCTTTCTCTTCCCAATTGAAAAACACAAAGTGAGAAAGCACACCTAGACATCAGGATGTTCTGCATAGGGGAATTAACGGCGATGACTTTCAGCTTTCGAAAAATATCAAAGGTGCTGTTCTTTAACCTTCTGACTCCCGCACCTTACCCACCAACTGCAAAAACTTAACCCTTCGACTACCTTACCCTATCCATCAGATTCCTGCAGGATGCTGGTGGATAGGGTAAGGGAGTCAAAGGGTTAAGTTTTTGGTTTGCTAGCATGACTGACAATGCAGGATGCTAGTGGACAGGGTGCAGGAGTCAAAGGGTTAATGTCTTGTGCTTTCTTGGAGAAATCAATGAAAAATCATTTGTTTGCATCAGCACATCATCAGGGGATTTCTGAGCATCCACACGCAGGCACTGGCATGTCAGTAACAAGTTAACCCTTTCAAACCGGCAAGGGTCAAAGACTGAGCAACTTCCCCAACCTGGCAGATTTTTGCTGTTCTGTATGAACTGAAAGGGGTGATTCACTTTCAAAATCCTCAAAACGCTTCAACCATGAGTTCAGCCACTTCAAACACTGATCCAAAAGGAAAGTCTACAATGCAATTAATTTTCAAAAAATGCACTTTTTTTTTTCTTTCTTTCTTTTTTTTTAATATAAGTTTTGGATTCATGATTTTGTATGCATACTTTTGCATTTTCATTCTATAGTTCACCAATGTGACCATTTTCAACAGCATCAAAATCAAATATATTCTGAGATGAACTTTTAATGAAATCTTTATTTTTGAACTGAAGTCACTTCCAAAGTCCATCAGCATTTTATCCAGAACTTACTGTACAGCCAGCCTTACATATTTGATCATACCAAACCAAATATCAGCAGGAAAAATATACTTATCATTAGAATTATGCAGCAAAACTGGTGTTTGTTGACTGCAGAAAGCAGTTCTGTAGAGTTAGTTCCCTTTACGTGTGCTCGCGCGCTCTCTCTCTCTCTCTCTCTCTCTATATATATATATATATATATATACAGTATATACCATAGAAAGAAAGATAGATAGATAGATAGATAGATAGATAGATAGATAGATATAGATAGACAGATAGATAGATAGATAGAAAGACAGATATGTATGAACCCTAAAATGAGCGGTGAGGATTGACATCCGAGACCGCTCACTGGTGGCAATGCATTACACAGGCACAGGGCTGAATATGTTGAATAATCTGGCACTTGATACATCAAGTACTACAACTAACAGGTGCAGTTTTCAAATGGATAAATGTCGAACTTCCAATCAGAAAGTCTTGGATTCAATTCACCTCCAGTCTTTCAGATCAAGAACCAGAAAAACACGAAAATAGAATCAAAACGCGTATTTAATTCTTCTACGACAGCCAGAGCACAAAGCGGTAAGTTCCCAGCTGCCAGGCCGTCGGCGTTTGTTTTCTTCCCTGCTGACGCTCCATTTTACTGCTTTTTATTTCATTTCACAGCTACTAAAGAATGATTAATGGTGAAGTATTTGATACTACCAGAAAGCTCAAAACATGATTTTTGTGGGCATACTATTTTCACATAAGTAGGTCAGGGAGTGTACACCAGATGCATGCTCACGTTTCAGTTGTAACTGCATTGCAATGAAGTCTAGAGAACCTTTGAAACCCTCTCTCTCTCTCTCCTTTTTCTTCTCTCTCTCTCTCACACACACAGAAAGAGAGAGAGAGAGAGAGAGAGAGAGAGAGAGAGAGAGAGAGAGAGAGAGAGAGAGAGACAGAGAGAGAGAGAGAAAGAGAACGAACGAACGAACGAACGAAAATTTTTATTCAAAAGGCCTTGGCCACATTTGAAGGGGGAAACATAATCATAATTATATCAACACACAAGCTCAATTCTATTGATTTACAAATGTATCTCGAAGTTTAAATGCCTTGTATAAATAAATAGCAAACTGCTTTACTACAGATTCATCTTTGGATGAGAGTAACATTACCAATCTAAACAAACATGAACGTCTAAAAAAATTAATAGGTATAAATTTCGCTCTGAACTGAATCAAATTTTGACAAACCAAGGCAAAATGTAGTTCATCATCAACATCCATACTACAAAGGGGACATAATAAATCATTTTCAGCAACTTTCCTGTGATAAAAGTGATGTTTCTTCAAATCAGAAATTCCAAATCTAAACTTGGTCATAACCCTCTTAATATGCCTGTCTATTGGTAATGACAAATACAGTGGGAAGCAATGCGATGGATTAATCAAACGGTACATACTGTATCTATTACTGTCCTCCATATTTGAATGCCAGTTTTGCCATTGGTTGTCAATTAATCTATCACGAAGAGAGCGTAAAAACACACCTTTACTTCCAACACCCTGATTAATCCAAGCATAACCAAATCCATTTTCAAATAACATCCGTCTGACTGTTGATACCCAGTTTGCCTTTCCTCTTTCATCTAATAAGCAAAGCATGTTATAAGCCTTTTGGGGTAACCCAGATCGGTTCATTTGAGTTAGCTTTATCCAATAGCGAATGCATCTAACTGCTCAAAGAATATGCAAGGGATATCTGTTAGTCTCAGCATAAACAAGATTATTTGGTGTTCTTAAAGATACTCCCAGAAATTTTTTGAGCGCAAATAAATGTATTTTTTCACAATGCGTAACTGCAGCATCTAGACCCCATATTTCTGCACCATACAATATTATCGGTTGGATTTGAGAATCAAAAAGTTTAATAAACAAGTGGAAAGAGCTATTGTTTAACCTCCTCAAATTCTGCATAATAGATAATAAACCTCTTTTACCCTTATCTGCAATATCTTTACAGGCAAAAGTGAAACTTAGACGAGTCGAAAAATAAATACCTAAATATTTGTACACATTAACAACAGACATCATAACACCACTGAAAAACCATCTTTCCCTTGCAGCCAGATATCCACCTTTTCTGAAGACAATGATGTTGCTTTTAGACATATTAACTTTTAACTGAAGCCGAGAAGCAGATCTGTCTAAGCTATCCAACTGTCGTTGAAGACCTATCACTGTTTCCGCTAATAGCACAATGTCGTCTGCAAAAAGCAAAATAAATAATTCTAAAGCATCATTCAAAAAACAGGCTCCATGACGACCGTTTTCAGTAACTTCTCTTGTAACCTCATTAATGAATAAAGAAAATAAAATAGGACTACATACATCCCCTTGCTTCACACCAGCTGTACAGTTGATACAATCAGACAAAGCACTTCCACATCTCACTCTTGCCTTAACACTTTCATACATACTCATAACACATTTAAACAGTTTTCCATTAACGCCATTTTTTAACAAAATAGGCCATAATAAACTTCTGTTGATTGAATCAAAGGCTTTCTCAAAATCAATAAAGGCAACATAAAGTTTGCGATTTAATGTAAATTGCTTCTGAACAAGTGCCATCAGTGTAAACATATGATCTATAGTAGAATAATCTCTCTTGAAACCAGCCTGAAATTCCTCAGTTATATTATTTGCCTCGACCCATTTTTGCAGTCTACTGTTAATTATTGTGCTATACACTTTACTGGTTATGTCACAAATAGATATGCCTCTATAGTTATTAGGATCATTAACATTACCTTTTTTATAGAGAGGAATAACAATGGATTCGGACCAGTTCTTTGGGAAGATGCCGTTATCAAACAAAAAGTTATAGAATGTCACTAGAAAACCAACAACATGATCGCATCCAACAGCATTTTTCAACAATTCACCGATGACTCCATCTAGACCAGCTGATTTGCCATTTTTTAATTTTCTTAGAGCTACTAGTACCTCATGTGTGGAGATTGGTTCATTTAAATGCTGTATTTCTTCATTCGCTTCATTTTCTATTTCTTCTAAATTATTAACATTATTCGAAGCATCTTTCTGCAGCAAGTCTTTGAAATGCCTAAACCATGTTTCAATACATACTGTATTTCTAGGCTGTTTTCTTTTCGAAGAAATCATACTGATGGTGCTCCAAAAGCCTTTCTGGTCATTCATTGAGTTTACTAGCTTGTCTATCAAAGCCATATTGTACTGCTCTTCCTTAAACTTTTTAAACTTATTGTATTCACGTCTTGCACGGCAATAATTATATCTATCATTTGCAAGTAAAGTGCGTCTAAAAATCTGCAATGAATTTCGAACTTTCTTCTTTAGAGTAACACATTCCTTGTCAAACCAGGGATTCGCTTTTTTACGCCTACCAATAATAACACTTTTTTTCATACACTGAGCTGCGTCTTTTATACAAGAATTAAACAATTCTAGAGCAACATTTATATCAGAGTACACCATGTCTCTAGCTGTCTCTAGTCTTTGGTTTAGTTCCCCTGATCTTAAGTTATGAGTGTATGTTCCTTGAAAATCTTCATCCCAAACAAACTTATCTAATGAATGCGAAAAATCCTCTTTTTGTTCCAATACGCAGTTGCTATCTTTCATGTGAAGCCTAAACTCTACAGGCATGTGGGTGGATTCTATCCGATCTGCAACGTTAAGATGACAACAATCAGCTATCCTGCTATATAAATCACAAGACATGATAAAATAATCATTAACACTGCACCCAGAATCAGAAATAAACGTGTAACGTCCATGAGAATCGCCATGGCACTCACCATTTAAAACATGTAGATCAAAAACACTGCACATGTTCAGTAATAGTTTGCCATAATTATTTAGTTTGTCATCCTCAGAGTGCCTATTTGTATACACTGGCTGACTGTTCAATCCCAAGACAGAATCATTATCATGATCTTTACATACATGGGAAATATTTGCGATTCTACTATTCAGGTCTCCACATATCAAAATGAAAACATCATCAGACTCAATCAAAAAGTCACACAGAAAATCTTCTAGCAAAGAAATGCCATTATCACAATCAAAAAATGAATAATAAGGAGAACCTTCTGGAGGACGATACGTGCATACAAACAACACATCTTTCTCTGTACCAAACAAAATTTTGTTTATAAGAAAAACACACGTGTTATGAACATTGGTTTCAATTTCCTTTACATATTTACATAGATTTCTTTTAATAAGACACACAACACCTCCAGATCGTCTCCCCTGCATAGACAACTTCTGAGCAGGTTTATAGAACATTTCAAAATCAGTGAAGCAATTGTTATGAAAAGTATCAAGAAATGTTTCAAAAATGCAAACAAAATCAAATGATTGAATGTAATTAACAAATTCATTGTTATGTAACTTTGACAATAAGCCATCAACATTCCAACTAAGAAATGAAAAGGAGCAATTTATAATACTTTGTACAAGGGACTGAACCCCATGATCAACCACACTGTCAGTGTCACTCCTAACATTTGCCACACTTGGCCTATCTAAGCATGTTTGGCTTGACACATAGCCAGGTGAAGCGACCACCAAGTTAGCAACATCGAGTGCGCTGCCAACATAGTTTGCACGTGAAGGTGACGGTTCACTATAACTGTCGACCTGAACCGGGAAAACCGGTGCTAGGGCAATTTGTCTACCCTCAGCAAAAACTGTCACAGGCCGGCCACACCCCTATCTTAATTCTACCAGATTATTCTTATCATCTAAATAGTACTTCTTGCCATCAACAATCAAATGATCATGTACAAGCATTGCTCTTTTGCCCTCTTCACGAGCCTTTTTAAGATATGGTGTTAACAGTTTCCTGACATTTCTTACTCTCACAGTAAAGTCTTCACTAATGAATAGGGTTGTTCCTTGCAGCTTCTTTCTGGCTTTCAGGATGGCTTGTTTTTGTTTATAGAATGTGCAGCATGCCATAACTGGAGAGTCCATTTTTGAATTTATGCGATGCACTCGCTCAAATCGGATGTCATCAGACAGTTCTAGCTTAGTGATAATGTCTTTCAGCATGCCTTCACACTGATCACTGGTTTCATTTTCCTGTCTTATCATATCGTGGATGACGATGTTGTTTCTCCTGGAACGTCCCTGCAGGTCGTCCACTCTCCTGGCCAGGTCTTGGTTCTCCCTCCTCAGGCTCTGCACCTCCTCCTTCAGCTGCCCCACCTCCCCCTGCAGCTTTGTGTACTGATCACGCAACATGATCACTTCAGCTTTCACGTCGTCCATTTTCTTATACATATCATCACGTATATCGTCCATCTTCTGGTTCAGTGAAACGTTCATGGAAGTTAATGTGGTCATAATGTCTACCAAAGATGGATTTTGGTGATCGAGCCGGAGAAGAAGTACTACTATTCTTCTGAGTGTAGCTTTGCATCCTGGTTTGTCTTGTATTGGTGGTTTTGCTGCTTTTATCACTGTCCACTGGGCCGGGGTGGGGGTGAACGTCTCCTGCTCGTTGCAATAGGTCGCAAAAAACAAATTGAACGAGGAGCAAACCTACTGTGACACCGGCTTGCATGTTACGAAGTATCAATGTCCGTATAAACACTTTGTTTTTCATTCGCCGATACATATAATTTACGTATACGGACAAGAAACTGCCACATTTCGCCCTGAAATCGATGCCCTCCGCTGGCATGGCTCTCCACACTGCAGTCCGCAAAAATTAGGGATCCAATATGGTGCAACAACGTCGTAGTATGCAGAAATTCGGCCAACCGCGCAGACACCGACCATCACTCTCAAGCCGCCATCTTGTTCCCCCGAGAGAGAAAGAGAGAGACAGAGAGAGCAGTCAACTTAGATTGTAAGGTTTATAATGACTCATGAATTTCCATGCCCAGTACCTAGCAGACAGTTTATCAAGGAAGATAGTGCAGACCTAACACATGGCATTGGAATTTCCTGGTCAGGGGGTCACTTTATTCCGTTATCAGTCAGAGCATCAAGTGTAAAGCTCACCAACTACACAGACTCAGTCCCTTAGCTAAAACTTTCTGCTAAACAGTACTGATAGTTGTTCCAGATATTCTTTACAGTAAAAGCTACCAGAATTTTTCAAAACTTGACCGGCACTATGCGGCCGGTCCGTCTGTAGGGAAGAGATGCCTTACTGGCACCAGGGGTATGGTGCGGCAGGAAGAAACTTTTTCAGCACCAGCTGCCAGTGGCCGGTGCGTCACGAAAAGGTTAATACAACCAGACAAGACAGGCGCAA
>JAPXFY010000017.1:50694956-50737456 GCA_030674185.1 Monoplex corrugatus
AACCCTTTGGTCAGTATATGTACAGATATTTATTGTGTAAAGCCCAGCCATCTGCACAGAGCCATATCAAGGCTCTAGTCATTTCAAAACACTCAGAACTTCTGGTTGGAAAAAAAAAAACAAGTGGAAAAGAAAATCAAGTACACGATGCATGTGCACACATAATCTGAGGATAAGCCCCTAGCATTGACCATTCCGTCCAATTTATCACTGGAGGATTTCAAAAAACAAACCTGAATACTAACGTAAACATAACTAAGGACACTAAAGCATACATAAAAAATGGCCTAAATTAAAACTGCCCCTGCACAGTATATTTGCTTAGAGCCAAACATGCATCAATCCATATGCCCAATTAACCATCCTAAGAGAAAGCATGTAAGACTTTACAGAACACATACAGATGAATGGACCAGCAAGGCAGAAAATGACAGGAAGAGATTACAGAAAACAAAGGCGGAAGGCAGAAACAAAGACAGTGACAGAAAAGAGGAAATTTCTAGCACAGAATTTCAGTTTCTGCCGAAATGTCCTTTGTGTGTATACGCATGCAGACCATGGAACATGCAAGTTAAAGATCCTCTAAGTCATATCACTCTCTGGTGGCTTATGATAAGCATGAAAGCAGCCAACACACACACCCACCAGAATACTCAGACAGTGCAGCAAAATCCACTTGCACAACGTGGGCAAAACAACAAGCATATAAGCGTGACAATGACAACAACAACAACAACAAAAACAGCATCAGTGGATTTACCTCCTCCTGTCTAGATCCGTTAATGTCACGATTGTAATCTCCAGGTCGCCCAGTGAATCTGAAACACAAGTCACATCCTCTGTGGTACAACAATCTGATCCGTGTGTCAAAAGTAAACAACAGATTTCAATCTTGCATTTAACTTTTAAACCCTGAAATCCATATTGTTTTACCTACTCCACACTCTGAACAGTCTACATCCACATCTGTAGTCAGTTACTATTGACAGTCTATATCCACATCTGTAGTCAGTCTATATCCACATTGGTAGTCAGTAACTATGAACAGTCTATATCCACATCTGTAGTCAGTTACTATGAACAGTCTATATCCACATCTGTAGTCAGTTACTATTGACAGTCTATATCCACATCTGTAGTCAGTAACTATGAACAGTCTATATCCACATCTGTAGTCAGTTACTATGAACAGTCTATATCCACATCTGTAGTCAGTAACTATGAACAGTCTATATCCACATCTGTAGTCAGTTACTATGAACAGTCTATATCCACATCTGTAGTCAGTAACTATGAACAGTCTATATCCACATCTGTAATCAGTAACTATGAACAGTCTATATCCACATCTGTAATCAGTAACTATGAACAGTCTATATCCACATCTGTAATCAGTAACTATGAACAGTCTATATCCCCATCTGTAGTCAGTCTATATCCACATCTGTAGTCAGTCTATATCCACATCTGTAGTCAGTCTATATCCACATCTGTAGTCAGTCTATATCCACATCTGTAGTCAGTCTATATCCCCATCTGTAGTCAGTCTATATCCCCATCTGTAGTCAGTCTATATCCACATCTGTAGTCAGTCTATATCCACATCTGTAGTCAGTCTATATGCACATCTGTAGTCAGTCTATATCCCCATCTGTAGTCAGTCTATATCCACATCTGTAGTCAGTCTATATGCACATCTGTAGTCAGTCTATATCCACATCTGTAGTCAGTCTATATCCACATCTGTAGTCAGTCTATATCCACATCTGTAGTCAGTCTATATCCACATCTGTAGTCAGTCTATATGCACATCTGCAGTCAGCAACTATGAACAGTCAGTTATATGACCAGTCTATATCCACATTTGCAGTCAGTCTATATCCACATCTGTAGTCAGTTACTATGAACAGTCAGTTACTATGAACAGTCAGTTACTATGAACAGTCAGTTACTATGAACAGTCAGTTACTATGAACAGTCAGTTACTATGAACAGTCAGTTACTATGAAGTCAGTTACTATGAACAGTTACTATGAACAGTCAGTTACTATGAGCAGTTACTATGAAGTCAGTTACTATGAACAGTCAGTTACTATGAACAGTTACTATGAACAGTCAGTTACTATGAGCAGTTACTATGAAGTCAGTTACTATGAACAGTCAGTTACTATGAACAGTCTATATCCACATCTACAGTCAGTCTATATCCACATCTGCCGTCATCTATATCCACATCTGCAGTCAGTCTATATCCACATCTGCAGTCAGTCTATATCCACATCTGCAGTCAGTCTATATCCACATCTGCCGTCATCTATATCCACATCTGCCGTCATCTATATCCACATCTGCCGTCATCTATATCCACATCTGCCGTCATCTATATCCACATCTGCCGTCAGTCTATATCCACATCTGCCGTCAGTCTATATCCACATCTGCCGTCAGTCTATATCCACATCTGCCGTCAGTCTATATCCACATCTGCCGTCAGTCTATATCCTCATCTGCCGTCAGTCTATATCCACATCTGCCGTCAGTCTATATCCACATCTGCAGTCAGTCTATATCCACATCTGCAGTCAGTCTATATCCACATCTGTAGTCAGTCTATATCCACATCTGCCGTCAGTCTATATCCACATCTGTAGTCAGTCTATATCCACATCTGCCGTCATCTATATCCACATCTGTAGTCAGTCTATATCCACATCTGTAGTCAGTCTATATCCACATCTGTAGTCAGTCTATATGCACATCTGTAGTCAGTCTATATCCACATCTGCCGTCATCTATATCCACATCTGTAGTCAGTCTATATCCACATCTGTAGTCAGTCTATATCCACATCTGTAGTCAGTCTATATGCACATCTGTAGTCAGTCTATATCCACATCTGTAGTCAGTCTATATCCACATCTGCCGTCAGTCTATATCCACATCTGCCGTCAGTCTATATCCACATCTGTAGTCAGTCTATATCCACATCTGTAGTCAGTCTATATCCACATCTGTAGTCAGTCTATATCCACATCTGCCGTCAGTCTATATCCACATCTGTAGTCAGTCTATATGCACATCTGTAGTCAGTCTATATCCACATCTGCCGTCATCTATATCCACATCTGTAGTCAGTCTATATCCACATCTGTAGTCAGTCTATATCCACATCTGTAGTCAGTCTATATCCACATCTGTAGTCAGTCTATATCCACATCTGTAGTCAGTCTATATCCACATGTGCCGTCAGTCTATATCCACATCTGCCGTCAGTCTATATCCACATCTGTAGTCAGTCTATATCCACATCTGTAGTCAGTCTATATCCACATCTGTAGTCAGTCTATATCCACATCTGCCGTCATCTATATCCACATCTGCAGTCAGTCTATATCCACATCTGCTGTCAGTCTATATCCACATCTGTAGTCAGTCTATATCCACATCTGTAGTCAGTCTATATCCACATCTGCCGTCAGTCTATATCCACATCTGCCGTCAGTCTATATCCACATCTGCCGTCAGTCTATATCCACATCTGCCGTCAGTCTATATCCACATCTGCCGTCAGTCTATATCCACATCTGCAGTCAGTCTATATCCACATCTGCTGTCAGTCTATATCCACATCTGCTGTCAGTCTATCCACATCTGCTGTCAGTCTATATCCACATCTGAAGTCAGTCTATATCCACATCTGCTGTCAGTCTATATCCACATCTGCAGTCAGTCTATCCACATCTGTAGTCAATTACTATGAACAGTCAGTTAATATGAACAGTCTATATCCACATCTGTAGTCAGTTAATATGAACAGTCTATATCCACATCTGTAGTCAGTTACTATGAACAGTCAGTTAATATGAACAGTCTATATCCACATCTGTAGTCAGTTAATATGAACAGTCTATATCCACATCTGTAGTCAGTTATTATGAACAGTCAGTATCCACATCTGTAGTCAGTTACTATGAACAGTCAGTATCCACATCTGTAGTCAGTCTATATCCACATCTGTAGTCAGTCTATATCCACATCTGTAGTCAGTTACTATGAACAGTCTATATCCACATCTGTAGTCAGTCTATATCCACATCTTTAGTCAGTTACTATGAACAGTCAGTTACTACAAACAGTCTATATCCACATCTGTAATCAGTTACTATGAACAATCAGTTACTATGAACAATCTATATCCACATCTGTAATCAGTTACTATGAACAATCAGTTACTACGAACAGTCTACATTTACATCTGTAGTCAGTTACTATGAACAGTTACTATGAACAGTCAGTTACTATGAACAGTCAGTTATTATTAACAGTTACTATGAACAGCCAGTTACTACAAACAGTTACTATGAACAGTCAGTTACTATGAACAGTTACTATGAACAGCCAGTTACTATGAACAGTTACTACAGTCAGTTACTATGAACAGTTACTATGAACAGTCAGTTACTATGAGCAGTTACTATGAACAGTCAGTTACTATGAACAGTCAGTTACTACGAACAGTCTATATCCACATCTGCAGTCAGTTACTATGTGTTCTCATTTCCCCTGACAAAATAGGAAATCACACACATGACACAGACATCTCAAACAGCAATACTGGTTAGTTGTTGTGTGCTTACTTGACAGACCCACAAACCTCAAAATCTCATCATCATCATCATGTGCCCTGCTGCATGGCGTTGGCAACCATGGCCCTCCATCCATTGCTGTCGCAAGCACATCTTCCACCCTCTCTCAAAATCTACTGTCATGAATACGGTCCAAGCCCAGGACCGACCTACACGCGGCCCCATCTTAATACACCAATCGGGAGTGAAAGGATTAATTTGGAAGGGGGGTGGGGGTGGGGAGAAGGAATTATACAGAATCCACAAACCCAAAACAACTTGCAGTGATGGTTACTTACTTTCCCTTGAAGAAAGCGATGTAAAAGAGAGAGGAGTAGTGGTTGACAAACTGGAACAGGAACATCTTTAATGTGAAACTGTCCTCCCACTCTGTAAGTGTGCGGTGAGTCTCTGCAACAGTTTGACACATCACTTGTAATAATAAAAATAATAATAATTACAATATTTACATGTATATAGCGCAAAATCTTGATATAAATCAAATCTAAGCGCTGAGCATACACATATGTATGCATGCATACACACGCACACACACACATGGCTATAAATGGGAAAAAGAAGAAAAGCAATGGAAAATTATGGAAAACATATTATATACAAATATAAATTACACTGTGATTCCACACCGAGAGGAGACAGGCTGCAGTGGGGGTTGAGTGAGGTCAGGATTTTATGCAGAGGAGAAAAGGTGAGTTTTGAGAGAGGACTTGAAGGAGACAAAAGTAGGTTGCTGACAGACTGAGAGAGGAAGTTTGTTCCAGGAGAGTGGACCAGAAACAGAGAAGGCTCAAGGACCATAGGTACTGAGCTTAGTGCGTGGAAAGCAAAAAGGGAGAGGATCAGAGGCAGAGCGGGGGGTACGTGAGAGAACATAGATCTCAAGTAAGCTTGACAGGTAATCGGGAACTGTGTTATTGAGGCTTTTGTAGCAGATGGTGTCTAGTTTGCACTGTATGCGCTTTGATACAGGGAGCCAGTGAAGTTGTGCCAGGAGAGGGGAGATGTGGTCAGCTTTTTTCTTTTTGAGTACAAGGCGTGCAGCATTGTTTTGAATGCACTGTGGGGTGTGAATGGTGGAGGCAGGAAGACCAGACAGGAGTGAATTGCAATAATCAATGCGAGACATTATGAAGGAGAGAATGAGTTTTGCAGTTGTTTTGACAGAAAGATACTTCCTGATCAGGCTCATACGATGGAGACGATAGTAGCAAAATCTGGCAGTACTACTTGTAAGCTGTTATCTGTCATTGTTGCTTAACCCTCTGACTCCCGCACCCTATCCACCGGCTTCCTGCAAGAAGGTGGTGAACAGGGTGAAGGCGTCGAAGGGTTAAGTTTTTGCTTTGCTATCAAAGATGATGATGTAGGATGCTAGTGGACAGGATGAGGAAGTCAAAGGGTTAAGTTTTTGCTTTGCTGTCACAGATGATGATGTAGGATGCTAGTGGATAGGGTGAGGGAGTCAAAGGGTTACGTTTTTGCTTTGCTATCACTGATCATGATGCAGAATGCTAGTGGATAGGGTGAGGGATCAAAGGGTTAAGTTTTTACTTTGCTACCACTGATCATGATGCAGGATGCTAGTGGACAGGGTGAGGGAGTCAAAGGGTTAAGTTTTTGTTTTGCTATCACAGATGATGATGTAGGATGCTAGTGGATAGGGTGAGAGAGTCAAAGGGTTAAGTTTTTGCTTTGCTATCACAGATCATGATGCAGGATGCTGGTGGATAGGGTGAGGGAGTCAAAGGGTTAAGTTTTTGCTTTGCTACCACTGATCATGATGCAGGATGCTACAGGATAGGGTGAGAGTCAAAGGGTTAAGTTTTTGCTTTGCTACCACTGATTATGATCATGATGCAGGATGCTAGTGGACAGGGTGAGGGAGTCAAAGGGTTAAGTTTTTGCTTTGCTATCATAGATCATGATGCAGGATGCTGGTGGATAGGGTGTGAGAGTCAAAGGGTTAAGTTTTTGCTTTGCTACCACTGATCATGATACAGGATGCTACAGGATAGGGTGAGAGTCAAAGGGTTAAGTTTTTGCTTTGCTACCACTGATTATGATCATGATGCAGGATGCTACAGGATAGGGTGAGAGAGTCAAAGGCTTAAGTTTTTGCTTTGCTATCACTGATCATGATGCAGGATGCTACAGGATAGGGTGAGAGTCAAAGGGTTAAGTTTTTGCTTTGCTATCACTGATCATGATGCAGGATGCTACAGGATAGGGTGAGAGTCAAAGGCTTAAGTTTTTGCTTTGCTATCACTGATCATGATGCTACAGGATAGGGTGAGAGAGTCAAAGGGTTACGTTTTTGCTTTGCTATCACTGATCATGATGCAGGATGCTACAGGATAGGGTGAGAGTCAAAGGGTTAAGTTTTTGCTTTGCTATCACTGATCATGATGCAGGATGCTACAGGATAGGGTGAGGGAGTCAAAGGGTTAAGTTTTTGCTTTGCTATCACTGATCATGATGCAGGATGCTACAGGATAGGGTGAGGGGGTCAAAGGGTTAAGTTTTTGCTTTGCTATCACTGATCATGATGCAGGTGCTAGATAGGGTGAGGGAGCAAGGGTAGTTTTTGCTTGCTATCACTGATCATGATGCAGGATGCTACGGATGGTGAGGGTCAAAGGGTTAAGTTTTTGCTTGGCTATCACATTGATGCCAAGATGATTTGTGCACAGTCATGCATACAGGATAGGGTGAGGGAGTCAAAGGGTTAAGTTTTTGCTTTGCTACCATGATCATGATGCAGGATGCTACAGGATAGGGTGAGGGAGTCAAAGGGTTAAGTTTTTGCTTTGCTATCATGATCATGATGCAGGATGCTACGATAGGTGAGGAGTCAAAGGGTTAAGTTTTTGCTTTGCTACAGTGATCATGATGCAGATGCTACAGGATAGGGTGAGGGGTCAAGGGTTACGTTTTTGCTTTGCTATCACTGATCATGATGCAGGATGCTAGTGGATAGGGTGAAGGAGTCCAAGGGTTAAGTTTTTACTTTGCTACTATTGATCATGATGCAGGATGCTACAGGATAGGGTGAGGGAGTCAAAGGGTTAAGTTTTTGCTTTGCTATCACTGATCATGATGCAGGATGCTGGTGGATAGGGTGAGGAGTCAAAGGGTTAAAGCCCAGCCGACAGCATAGAGCCATATCAGGGTTATAAACATTTCAAAACATGCACAATACTTCAACATGAAAAAAAAACAGGAAAAGAAAATTACATATATCAATACATTTGTGCACATAATCTCAGGAGATGCCCCTGACGCTGATCACTCTGTCCAATTTATTGCACAGGGGACTGTATACCTGAATACAAATTTAAACATAATTAAGGACACTAAAACATATAAAAGCATGCCTAAATTAACTAAGCAACATAACTCTTGAGAGTCACGGAGTTATCTCCCATGTGGAATTTCTCAAATCCAACACATTCAGCTAGCACAGACGCAGCCACAAAGCATAAAGTTGTTTATAAGCACATCAAATGTAAACACATTATTTTTGAGGAATGTTCTGAGCTTACAACTTTATGCTTTGTGGCTGTGTCTATGCTAGCTGAATGAGTAGCGCAAACTGTGTTGGATTTGAGAAATTTCACATGGGAGATAACTCCGTGACTCTCAAGAGTTATGCTGCTTAGTTAATATTTAAAAATTCTTCCGCATATCTCACTTCCCTAGAGCCAAAAATGCGCTTAATACTCAGTTATCAGTCCTAAGAGAAAGTATTATGACTTTATCGAACACATACAGGTATAAGGACCAGCAAGGCAGAAAATGATAGTTAGAAATGACAGAAAGTAAAGGAGGAAGAAAGAAACAAAGAGAGTGACAGAAAGGAGGAAATTTATAGCACATAATTTCCAGGTCAGGATTCTATTTATACTGAAAGAGCCCTGGGGGGGGGGGGGGGCACTTGTAAGCACAGTGGGCTCTTAGATTACTTTTGATGTGTTTATATATTTTTTCAAACAATGCTTTACTTCATTATGGGCTTTCATTGATATATCGCTTCATCTTGGGTGTACATCAAATGTACTTGTCAAGCAAGCTTCATGGAAACAAGAGCTGACTGACTCCAATTTCTAATAAGTCATATATTTCTATAATGAAGTGTGGTGTGTGGAATATGTGTGTGGTGTGTGAGAAAGTTGTGTGTGTGTGTGTGTGTGTGTGTGTGTGTGTGTGTGTGTGTATGTGAGAATGTGTGTGAGAGAGTGTGTGTCTGTGTGTGTGTGTGTGTGTGTGTGCGCGTGTGCATGTGTCACATGTGCACATGCATGCGGGGGGGTGTGTGTGTGTGTGCACATGCGTGTGTGCGTGTGTGCTCGTCGTGCGCACGCACTTGCATGTGTATGTCTGTGCATGAGCACGCAGTTGTGTTGTTAATACGCTTTTCTGAGACAGAGGCAGACAGCAAGACAGTGACAGATGGACAGATGGATGGATATACAAATACACAAGCATTCTTATGCCATTTCTATGCATTGCTATGCATGCTGTATCTTTTCTGTTCAAATCAATTTGATTATAATGCCTTTAAGAAAATCAATATTCAATAACGAATGAAAGCCATACCATTAGCATAAAATAAATTCAATATCAAAACTAAGACTTATAGTGTCAGAATAATCAATGTGTTGATTGTGGACACTAAACAACAAGAACAAGAACAAGACACACATGCTTTTAATAAAACCATGTCTTACCAAAGTTGGTGAGAACACGAGCCAGAATCAGATAAATCTGAAACATACAGAAAATGTTCAATCACCATCAATTAATACTGAACAAAACTAGTCTGTGTTCAAAGTATGGTCAAAACATTGAAAGTATCAAGTATGCGGATAAGAGTTGTTTAGTTTGTATGCATACCATAGTCACACACTTGAGACCTTCCATAAAACTTGTACCTGTAAAATAACAACTACACTTCAGAAAATGTGAATGTGCAACCATATGTGTGTGAGAGTGTGTAAGTGTGAGTATGATATGAGTGTGAGTGTGAGTAGTGAGTGAGTGAGTGAGTGAGTGAGTGAGTGAGTGAGTGAGTGAGTGAGTGAGTGAGTGAGTGAGTGAGTGAGTGAGTGAGTGAGTGAGTGAGTGAGTGAGTGAGTGAGTGGGGTGTGTGTGTGTGTGTGTGTGTGTGTGTGTGTGTGTGTGTGTGTGTGTGTGTGGTGTGCGCGCGCGCGGCGCGCGCACACTTGTGCATGCACAGGGTTTCTCAAAATGTACATGCAATAACTGTACATATATACACATACCTAAACAAAAATGGTCGGTCATGCATGAAATTTACCATTCAAACTACACACTGAGGCTCAGATTTCAAATTAAAAGCCTTTCAAGGAGTGAGATACATGTGTGCAATTTCCAACAAGGCCTCCAAATAGATTCTGTCTGATCAATAACTCGTGTGACGTGTTCTCAGCACAGTGAACCTTGTGACTCACAGACCACACACCCTATCAACAATGCCAGAACTGATAACAGCCCTAGGGCCACAACACACCCTCACTGTATCATAGTGAACAAGGGGAAGTTTGGATTTACATCTCCGAAACTAAGAAGAAAGATTGATCCCCACAATGAACCTAGCTCAAGTTCAAAAACGCCCATTATCAGTCCAGAGGATGAGGAAAGCTTGCCTGGGATTTTGACACAGTCACCTGCTCAGTTGACCCTGCTCGCAGCGCCAGAACTGGCTTGGCCATAAAGATACTTCGTTTACAATAAACCTTCAGTTGAGAAGTCAGTGGGTAACAGAGTTCACTTGGCTCATCTACGAAGAACTGGCAAATGTGATGAAATACAGACTGTGTCTGAATGCCAATCTGATATCGCTATCACTTTTTTGGTTAATAAATTTCAGCATTCATTCAAGAAACTCTGTAAATGTAATGGTGGGGGTGTGTGTGTGCGTGTGTGTGTGTGTGTGTGCATGAAGTAAAACTACTTAAAATCTTACATTAGGGGCAAAGAGCACCAAACCAGGGGTAAGCGTACCCTTAAAACCATTCAAAATAGGGAGTCTTCTGCCTCTATGTGTGTGTGTGTGTGTGGTGTGTGTGTGTGTGTGTGTGTGTGTGTTGTTTTGTTGTGTGTGTGTGTGTGTGTGTGTGTGTGGTGTGTGTGTGTGTTGTGAAGGTCATGCATGTATGTGTACAAGTATGCATGCAAACAGTTTATACGCATGCATGTGCATTTAATGTTTTCTTATGTTTCCTTGGATACCTGTATGTTCTGGTTGTTTCATCAACAATGTGTGGACATAAAGTTGCTGCTGTGTGCACACCCTATGTTTGATGGGCTACCCTAGTTTCAGTTTCAATTCAGTTTCAATTTCTCAAGACGTCATCTCCGCGCTCGGACTGAATTCCATAGGCACTAATGTCACAGGTGCCATGTGATGGAGATGATCCAGAAAGATCACGGCACACACCTTAAGCCTGCACATAAACCCACGAGCTGGCCCTACCTAGATAGTTCCATAACCCTGTGGTCGTAGGGGAGTGAGGTGGCTGAGACCCCAACTTTTCCCGGGGCCAGCACCATGAGGGCTGCGCCCATCCCCTCTCCGTTGATTCAAATTCACACTAATGTTCACAATTTTTTTAACCAAGACTTCAGAAAGGCAAGAAGGCTAATTGGTCTTTAAAGGGTGGGACCTGGGAAATCAACATATTTCTCCAATGTTTTATACCAAGGCAGCTGGGCAACGCCCTGCTCTTCACACTTTTCAACTGCTGTGGGATCTTTAGCGTGCACAGCCAGAAGGCACATGGGTCTGTCGCGTTTTTCATCCCCTTCTGAAGGTCTAGACATTCAGTTCGATTTTCCAGTCAAAGGGTTAAGCATTACCAGGAAGGATCAAACCTGGACCTTCAGATTCAAAGTCCAATATTCTAATATTCTAATAACATGGTTATCGCATGCATTTTTCTGGAACAATCACACTGTATCTGGCTTATTCTCATGCTCTCTTGTTAATAGACAGCAGAGGTTTTGTGTGTTGACTGGGCCGCTTTCTGTGACATGAGACAGGTTTATACATAGTGGGTAGCTGTGTTTTCATTCAGTCCTTTAATTGTTCATACATTTCATTTTTTATTCTTTTCTTTGAAGATAAGGTACACACATCATTATGACGTAACCAACTGTTCCAATGATACAAACACTAGTACGAGTAAATGATACAAAATCCATACGCCAGGTATGACCTCAGGACCTGGCCAGCTCATGGGTTTATGTAGAGGCTCAACACTTGTGCCATGATTTTTATGTGCAGGCTTCAGGCTTGTGCCAAGATTTTTATGTGCAGGCTTAAGGCTTGGCCATGATCTTTATGTGCAGGCTTCAGGCTTCTGCCATGATCTTTATGTGCAGGCTTAAGGCTTGTGCCATGATCTTTATGTGTAGGCTTAAGGCTTGTACCGTGACCTTTCTGGATCTTGTCCATAACATGGCATCTGTGATGTTTATGCATATCGAATTCATTCTGAGCACAGGAACGTCATCTTGAGAAACTGAAACTGAAGCTGGTGCTCTTTGGGAGCAAAAGACTTACTCTGCCCAACAGGATGATGCAGACCAAGTTGATGCAGGCAGCAGTGATGGAGGTGATGGTGGATGACCACTGGCTAATCTGTTCTTGGTCCACCGCAAACAGCAACGCTGATACCGACATACGATACACAATGACGGCAAACACTGCTGCCAGCACAATGCACAGCTGAAACAGTAACAACAACATGACAGTGAAAAAGACATAGGAAAGATGTAAACCACTGATGCTATCACCACCAGCCATGTTCAAAAACCAAGTACTTACAGTGCTACTACTGACATATCTAAGGCTGTGTTGCCATAAAGATCCACACTTCACTCTTCAAACTTCATGTCCCATGCTCACATCAGCAATTTCCATTGGACTTCAATCAGCAAAAACATAAACCAGAAAGAACACTAAAAAAAAAAAAAAGAATCAGAACACATATTTAATACAAGTCCATTCGACATTGAGAAGTCGTCTGTAGAGCCATATTTCTGCTGCATTGATCTTATTTTCCTAGATTAACAGTCTGTTCATGGCAACAATAAGATGAGATCCCGGTACAAGTGGGACCAAAAATGTACAAGTAATGAAATTCATATGGCATATTATTTCTACCAGGTAGACCCTGGGAGAAAATACTGGACGGACTTGCAGGGTGGCTGAGGACAGACAGGGTGGAAGATGTGCTTGCGGCAACAAGGGATAGATACATATGGAGGGCCATGATCGCCAACGCCATGCGGCAGGGCACATGATGATGATGATGATGATGATGATGATGATGATGATGATGTTGATGTTATTTCTCACCATGAAGATGACCACAGTCAACGAGGACAAGTAGCGCACCACTCGACTCAGCAGTCCCAGGTAAGGTTCCTCTGTCTGCAACACAACGCACTCTCGTCTCACCTTTGGAATCCTTAATCCCCCCCCCTCCCCCCTGTACAGAGGAGGGGGTTTCTGATTATTTCCCCTCATCCCTTCTTCTAAAGAGATTCTCTCAAAAACAATGCATGCATACGACAATGAAACATGCAACATGCATGAAATGTGGGAGATAATGATAAAACATTGTTGAATGATGTATTGTGTGTCAATCATGGAATGAGATAAAACACTGCTGAATGACGTACTTTGTGTCAACCATGGAATGAAAAAAAAAACATTGCTGAATGATGTATTTTGTGTCAATTACGGAATGAGATAAAACACTGCTGAATGATGTATTTTGTGTCAATCATGGAATGAGATATAATACTGCTGAATGATGTATTTTGTGTCAATCATGAAACTGCAATGAGATATAATACTGCTGAATGATGTATTTTGCATCAATCATGAAATGAGATAAAACATTGCTGAATGATGTATTTTGTGTCAATCATGAGATGAGATAAAACACTGCTGAATGGTGTATTTTGTGTCAATCATGAGATGAGATAAAACACTGCTGAATGATGTATTGTGTGTCAATCATGGAATGAGATAAAACATTGCTGAATGATGTATTGTGTGTCAATCATGGAATGAGATATAACATTGCTGAATGACGTATTTTGTGTCAATCATGGAATGAGATAAAACATTGCTGAATGATGTATTTTGTGTCAATCATGGAATGAGATACAACATTGCTGAATAAAAACGTATTTTGTGTCAATCATGGAATGAAATATAATACTGCTGAATGATGTATTTTGTGTCAATCATGGAATGAGATACAACATTGCTGAATGACGTATTTTGTGTCAATCATGGGATGAGATAAAACATCACTGAAAGATGTATTGTGTGTCAATCATGGGATGAGATAAAACATCACTGAAAGATGTTTTTTATCAAACACTGCTAAATGACAAATTCTGTATCACTCTATTTTCCAAAAATTCTGTAGCTGTAGTGAATCAATGAGTGACGACAATTCAAAGCAAAATCTATTTACAGTGATTCTTTCATGACAGTGAAAGAAACAAAAGAACTAAAGACTGACCGACCGACTAACAGAATACATGAATGAAAACACGAGTGAATAAATGGATGAAACAAAGAAAGACGAAAGAAAGAAAAAGGAAAGGTGCAAAGTCAGGAAGAAAGAAAGAATAACCTTTGCTGTGATATGAAGAAAGTCTATGTGAATATGTACACTGGAAAAGATGATGGTCCTGGTTAGAAATTCACCGCTTTCTTGTATTAAAAAAAAAAAAATGCGATGGAAAGAAATCTTTTTTTACACACGCACATGCAAAAATACTCCCACACAAGGAAGCATGCCCCCCCCCCCCTCACACACACACACAGACACACACACTTGGCAATGTGATGTATACATGTGTGTCAATTCTTGGCCATTTCTTGATCTAGTTTGGAAAAAATGATATATACACAAGCCTTGATTTTTTTTTTATATCTAATTTGGGAATAATGATATACACACAAGCCTTGATTTCTGGCCATAGACATTTATGGCGACATGTTACATACATATTTATCTATTTTATCTACATTTTAACAATGTAATAAATGTTTACATACACCTATTCTAAGCAATCTCATATAAGAATATGTTCAAGGCAATGTGATATATTCACACATTCATTCTTGGCAAATACGTGTGTGTGCATCTACTCTTGGTACACACTATAATCTATAGTGTAGATTTACATTACTCCATGCCACAACAAAATATTAAAAAATACATTGTTTGTAAAAGATCCTTGGGAGTATAAAACACAACGTTTCGAGCCCAGGCCACTTTAAAATGGGAGTATAAAACACAACGTTTCATACTCCCAAGGATCTTTTACAAACAAGGTATTTACCCCAGGCCAAGCAACCATGAAAGCATACATATGTATTCTGCATAACTCTAAGAAGCAAGGTCAGTGTGTGTGTGCATGTGTGCGTGTGTGTGCATGTGTGTGTGTGTGTGTGTGTGTTGTCTGTCTGTGTGCATGTGCGTGTGTGTGTGTGTGTGTGTGTGTGTGTGTGTGTGTGTGTGTGTGTGTGTGTGTGAGTGTGTGTGTGTGTGTGTGCATGTGCCTGTATGCATGTGTGTACATGAGTGTGTGCATGCATGTGCATGCATGCATGTGTGTGTGTGTGTGTGTGTGTGTGTGTGTGTGTGTGTGTGTGTGTGTGTGTGTGTGTGTGTGTGTGTGTGTGTGTGCGTGCGTGCGTGCGTGCGTGCACGCGTGCGTGCGTGTCTGTGTATGTGTGTGTGTGTGTCTGTCTGTGTGTCTCTGTGTGTGCACATGCCTGTATGTGTGTGTGGTGTGTACATGAGTGCGTGTGTGCATGCACGGATGCATGTATGCATGCGTGTGTGTATACAGAGAAAGTCAGTAAGCAGCATTTAGCCTACGTTACAGTGTAGACCTGGCACAGACTTAAAACTACAACATCAAACACAGGCGAATCCTACGCCCAAACAGAGCATCACACTCAACCAAGCTGAAAACAGACCTGTAGCATACAATTAACCCTATGACTCCTGCACCCTCTCCCCCAACTGAAAAGAATTAACCCTTTGACTCCCTCACCCTATCCACCAGCTTCCTGCAGAAAGCTGGTGGACAGTGTGAGGAGGTCACAGGGTTAAGTTTTCGTTTTGCTAGTATGGTTGGCAATGCAGGATGCTGGGTGGACAAGGTGCAGGAATCAAAGGGTTAAGGGGATGATGGGTGGACAGGGTGTGGGACTCGAAGGGTTAAGGGATGAAGGAAAGAAAGGAGAAGATGGAAAGCATGACGATCTATCTGATCTGATGACCTGACATTAACAGAAGACACTCAGTTTACTTTTGTGTGGGATGCTGAGGACTTGCACACCCACAAAATTGGAGAAAAAGGTGACACGGTGGAGGTCAAGGTCACACAGACCAAAATATTGAGGGGGGGGGAGGGTACAGCACTTTCTTGGGAACTTCTACCAGCATTTAAAATCTGGTTTCACTGTTGCGATAGTACACCATTTCCTTGTTGCATGTCAAGTTTCATTTCAACTGAAGCTTCTCCAAGGTCACAGTGATCTTAAAAAGTAGAAAAGTCCCTTTTTATCCACTGGACAAGGCGGCAGGAACCTTTTTAGTCCTCTTCTTATTATCCGTTGTTTGTTGTCCGTTTGTGACCGTGCATTCGTGCTTGACAAAGGCCGGTTGGCCGAAAATTTGCGCTTGTCTTGTCTTGTTGTGTTGAATATGCGTTCACTCTGGTTTGCTTGTTCTTCTGGTTCCTGTTTGCTTGGGCGCGGGCAGTCACACTTGTTTTGGATATCATAAGCAATACCATGCACAGTCTCAAACAACCAAAGCCATTCACAATGAATATTCACAGCCTGATTGCTGCATGAGTCGCACATCAAGTAATGCATATGTTTAACCCTTCGACTCCAGCACCCTATCCACCAACAGCAAAAACTTAACCCTTTGACTCCTTCACCCTATCCACCAGCTTTCTGCAGGAAGTTGGTGGATAGAGTGAGGGAGTCAAAAGGGTTAAGGTTTTGCTTTGCTAGCATGGTTGACAAAGCAGGATGCTGGTGGGCAGGATGTGGGAGTCAAAGGGTTAACGTAAGAATAAATCTTGAGTGCGATTATGACCACATAAATAAGATCGAGAAACCTAAGTGCCTAAGTCCCCAGTAGCTCAGTTGGTTTGAGCGTCGTATTCACATGCTAATGGGTGTGGGTGTGAATCCTGGGGTGCACTACGTTAAAACTGGCCTTTTCATTGTCCCATCTTAACATTACTGTTGTTCTGGTGGTGTCGGTATAGAATTAGATAGGTCCCCCTTCCTCCACTTCCCTGGGGTGGTTATCCCTGTCGGCCATATCACCTGAGGTGGGTGTTGACGTACAAACTGAACCAAATCAATCAATCAATCAAGTGCTTATCACTGATGGCCAACAGAAACCTTTCAGCTCTTTAACTAAATACGAGTTCTAAATACTGATGAATGACAATATGAACGAAGCCAAGAAACTTATGAAGGTGATATCAAGAAACCTAGATGCAATAAAGACATGATGACTGTTTTCAAACAGGAAGGAAACTTGTACATCAAATCACATGAGTGCTTTTAGAAGAGAATCAAAAATACTTCATGAAAAATGACACACAACTGACATTTAAGAAAAAAATCAAAATGTAAAAACAATTATACTTTCAATTGGGAGGCAGAGGAATGGTGAACGCTGACAAACATCATCATGCAATGGATGGATATTTTCAAAGTGTGAAGGACAGGGATTGGTGAACATTCAATTATTATGCGAAAGAGACACAGAAAGTCAGGCAATGTCTTACTGTGACTCTAAACATCCATACACATCTGGAAGATGTCACATGCTTGGAATGACAATAAAGAACAGATAGACTGAAAAAGTGTTTCTCACTGACAACATATAGAAAACTTTAATGTACTAGAGTGTAAAACAGCTTACCACTGACAACATATAGAAATCTTAATATGTTAACAACACATAGAAATTTTAATGTACTAACAGCGATGGTCAAAAACACAAAGTACATTCTATCTGCAAAAAGTGGAGTAACTGCATAGCTTTCAAGCAAGTCGATCAAATAAAACAATTATAAAGCCCTTTGACTCCTGCACCCTGTCCACCAGCATCCTGCATTGTTAGCCATGCCAGGAAAGCAAAAATCTAACCCTCTGATTCCCTCACCCTATCCCAGCAGCTTCCTGAAGGAAGCTGGTGGATAGGGTAAAGGAATCAAAAGGTTAAGTTTTTGCAGTTTGTGGACAGGGTGCGGGAGTCAAAGGGTTCAGAAACAAATTTAGAGCAGAGAGAAATAAGATAAAAATGCATAAATATCATTCTGACAAACAGTGTATCATTCCATAGAAGTATGAAAGACTATCACTGAATCATTCCAAAGAGATATGAAAGATTTCTCATAATTTCATGAATTATAACAAAAAGCTTCAGCCATCACTATAATCAGGAAGAGATGATTGGACAGAATCATCATGAATGATAATGAATTATGAAAAAAATGGGTGAACATGTCGAATACTTAGAAATGTAACTTCAAGACTGAAATGTTTAATTCACTCAAAATGTCGCATATACTTATCAAACATAGTGTTTGAAATGACTGTATGACATCAGAGTGTCAGAAAATTTGTGGAGATGAAGTGATGAATATACCCTTCACAGTTAACCACAATCAATTCTTGAATCTAGCACCAACCCCTTCACATTAATGAGATTAAAAAAATTAAGTTAGTCCTATCTTACAACATCTAAACTGATATCAAATAATTGACTTCAAAAAATGTTTCACTGGTATGAAAAATTGTAAAAACTTCACAAATTGATAAACACAGAGTAACATGAAGAATCATATAAATAATCTGGTATGTGGCATAGTATCAGCTCAAGTTCGGTACATGTGTACCACATACCACGATACATATTCAGTCCATGTGTACTAACACATTGGTGAACTGACGGTCTGACAAGAAAACTGACAGACAACAAAAATAAAATTAGCGAGAGATTTTCATTCTGTCACGGTACGTGCAACAAAACATCTAATATCTGATTTATCTATAACTTTTTGAAAAGGCACTACCACCAACAGTCCACGATAGTCAATGATGAAAGCTGTGTTCCCTTTACATGGGTACAATGTACCTGAAATGTGCAATGTACAAAGACTAACATATCAAAACACACTGAATATTTCTATAGTACATTTGTGCACCTGAACCTGCCTGAAACTACAAGTCAATACACTTAAAACAAACATGAAAATATAAATTAATTTGTGTTTTTTTCTTCTGCTGCTGCTGCTGCTGCCGCTTTTGCCAGTATTTTAACAACACATTTCTTTTTAATAAGAATAGATTTTATCAGCATGGCACCCATTAATTAAAGACTCAATTATCAGCATGGCCTCACATTAATTACAGCCTCAACTCGTGAGAGACAAAAAATGTGGATAACAACACATTTCTGAAGATTTCTTTTATGCGGGTCTATTTTATTTCTTTTCTTTTTTCTTCCTTTTTCATTTTTCTTTTTCTTCTCTTTGTTGTTACTTATGTTCTTGCTGTTGTTTTGAAAACCTACCTTACATTGTACTCATGGTACTCTAGCAAATGACCAATATACAAAAGTTTAAAACTATAATTCTGTCAAGACATTTACTGCAATGAGCGAGAATGAAGGATAAAGCTTAAAGAAACAACCTCTGCCCTACCCACATACACAATAATGAATGTAAATGACAATGACACAATGAAAAAATTAACAAGATGTGGTTCTTTGCGTTCCCAGCCATATAAATGAAGCAAAGCTTGAGCGGAGGGGATGGTGTTGATAATGGTGGACAGAAAAGCGTTCAAAGCCTGCACATGTTCTAGGACAAGTCAGCAATCAAAGAACCAAAAATTAAAATGCTGATGGTCAGCACTGGGACTCACTGGGCCGTGACCTCCATACTGTGAAAGACAAGTCAACAGTCATCCATTAGTGAATAACAGCTGAATGGCAAATAACACTTACTGATGAACAGAGTAGTCATGTGGGTAAAAATCCAACTTTCAACTGGGAGATACTGGGTTCAATCTGCCTTGACACCTCCATCTGGTGGCTCAAAGGTGGAATTTTTTTTATGGTGGATCAAAGGTGGAAATTTTTCTATGGTATATCAAATATGGAAATTTTTCCATGGTGGCTCAAAGGTGAAAATTTTGTCCATGGTGATTCAAAGGTAAAAATTTGTCCACAGTCTCAAAGGTGGAATTTTTTCCATGGGGCTCAAAGGTTGAAATTTTTCCATGGTGGATCAAAGGGGGAATTTTTTCCATGGTGGTTCAATGGTGGAAATTTGTCCATGATGGATCAAAGGTGGAAATTATTCCATGGTGGATCAAAAGTGGAAATTTGTCCATGGTGGACCAAAAGTGGAAATTTTTCCATTATGGATCAAAGATGGAAATTTTTCCATGGTGGCTTGAAGGGGGAAATATTTCCTGTGGCTCAAAGGTGAAAATTTCCATGGTGGATCAAAGGTGGAAATTTTTCCAATCTCCTAGGCCAACATGAGTGCAGATCTACCAAAGTCTAAGCACCTTGGTGTGTATACGCACACAGAATATGAAATATGCACACTACAGACCCTGACTTATGGAAACATAAAAACACCTTGTATGCATGCCCACCAAAGATGCAGTAAAATGTGGACACTTCACTATGAAGTCTTTAAGTGTCATGCACAGTGAGTCCAATGGAGTTTAGAGAATAACACTTTGCAAGAATGATTTATAACAACACAATTTACAAGAAGATGAAGTGTACAGCCCTGTCACGCAGTCTCAATCCTAGATGGAACTCCATAGCATTAAGATTATCATCCTCATCGACATCATCATCATCGTATTGTAAAAACTGTCCCAGCTTCTGTGGCCATTTATGTGGTGTAGAAAATGGGATAGAAAAAAAATGGTGAGCACAAAGGTAGGTCTGAATGCAATGATCTTTATTAAAAAAAAATGAAATAAAAAAAAAGATGAAGAATGACGCATAAATATACCCTGTCTTGCTTCAAATTTACGTCAAAATACTGACACTGTTTTTAGTACAACAAAACTAAATTCAATGTGGTGATGGCTGAAGAGTGTTGTAAGAATTCTGACATGATCTAAAAAAGTATTACAGCTGAACGCAACATTAATACATACTGACACAAGCAAGTACACCATGACTGTATTAACTTTATCATGACAAAAGGCCGCACCACAGAACATTAAAACACAAAACTACAGCATATATCAACTGTCTGAAAACTAGCAGTACCAGTTTATACTACAAAAGGCAACACAGTGTTCAAATGATTCCAGATGTATGTAATAACCACATCAGCCAGTATATGGGCATAAATCTTTCTAAGACGATGGACTGCCATCCATAAAATGGAGAAATGAAAACCACACAGAAGCCTCTCACCCTATGACATGAATGCATCAGTATCAATATGCAAATGATTTCAATAATCCTCAAAATTCCTTTGTTTAGGACTGCTTCAATGTTGATCGTATCAGAGTCTTACACAACTGATGACAAAACAGAGAAACGCACAGAACTGGTAACTAAATAGATACATGTACTAAATTGATGGCGATACAAAACCTGCCTAATAAGCATCAAGATACAGACAGTGTGTAAGTTGTTCCAGAAACATTCTGATTTGGTAGGGACATAAAAGTCATTGATTCTTCCAACTTGTGCACTGATAACTTTTTGTTGATGGTGACACACATGACATGAACATTATAAGAATCCACTTATGACCTGAAAAGAAAGTTTTGTTACTGCTGCTGAGTGACAATATTTTACTGACAAACTTGCATACGTCTGATGCAGCCTGGGAAAAACCTGGGCTAAAGACTAAGCCAGCAAGTTGCAGCTATGACCAGAAACAGCTGTACTGGGTCAAAATTATGATGACCAAGGGTGGTTTTTTTTTCCATATTTTGCGTCTTCTACATCTAACCTTCAAACCCTAAAGTGTTATGGCTACAAGCACCATAAACAGCCTCTTTTTTTAAATTCTAAACATTTTATGAACTTAAGTTAACAAAAAGTTAACAAGAAACACCCTGAGGATGTGGATGGGACCCAGAGCACCAATGCCCAACCACTCTCCAATCACCCAAAGCTCTTGACACTACTCGATAGTCATTTCATTAAGCAAAAGGGGGTGGGGGGGGGGGAACTGTCCATGAGCTGCATGACCCATTCGGACCCAGTCATCAGTTACCTTGTTCATAAGCCGAATGGCAAGGTGGGAAGATGACAAACCCCCAGACTCAGCCACACAATGCGCACCAACCAATGTTGAGTACACTTTTGTCACGCAGTCTCAATCCAGAATGGAACTCATTAGCATCATGACTAACATCCCCCACATCACTGTATGGTGACACATTTGTCCAAGATTCAGTCGCCACTTATGAGGAGTAGGAAACATATCAAAAAACAAAACAAAAAACAAAAAAAGATAATGAGAAAAAGAAAAAGATAAAAATAAGAAAAGAAAAAACGAAAGAAAAAAAAACTCTCTCCAATTCAGTTTCAGTTTCTCAAGATGACATCTCCATGGTCGGAATGAATTCCATATGCACTAGCTTCACAGGTGCCACATGATAAAGAAGATACAGAATGATCATGGCACAAGCCTTAAGCCTGCACATCAACTCACGAACTGGCCAGGTCCTGTGGTCGTATCTAGCCTATGGGTACTGTATCTTTATACTATTACTGTCTCCAAACAAACACAATCACTGTGTCACCTGAAAAAAATGAAGTGAAAAAAAAAAAGGAAAAAAAAGTTTCATCAATAAATCAGCCTGTCACCAGTTCAGCTTGTATCACCAGTTCAGCTGCCTTGGAAAATTGTGTCAATAAACATGGACAAACTGAAATACACATCACAGAAAGAGCTAATGGACAATCTCTATTGGCCAATACAAAGTATTTGTGTGTGTGTGTGTGTGTGTGTGTGTGTGTGTGTGTGTGTGTGTGTGTGTGTGTGTGTGTGTGTGTGTGTGTGTGTGTGTGTACATGTGCGTGTGTGTGCGTACGTACGCATTGAACACAGAAGAAAACAGCATTATAAAATACGGAAATATTCCATCTCTCTCGCTCTCTCTCACATACACACACACGCATATGCACACGCACACGCACACACACACACAAACACACACACACACACACACACACACACACACACACACGCATTTTCTTCTTATCTTAAAGGCAAGAAAAAGACTAGCCTCACTTGATCTAACGTTTGATACAAATTATATCACAACTATTATATCATCATGCTCCACCATAACGCTCTGTCCCCATTTTACATCACAAACAACTATTACGCTTATCATGTCCCACCATAATAGTTTGTCCACATGTTACAAGTTTACATCACAAACAACTATATATTTATCATGCTCCACAATAACACTGTCCCCATTTCACAAGTTTACATCACAAACTACTATATATTTATCATGCTCCACCGTAATACTTTGTCCCCATGTTACAAGTTTACATCACAAACAACTATATATTTGTCATGCCGCACCATAACACTCTGTCCCCATTTCACAAGTTTACATTACAAACTACTATATATTTATCATGCTCCACAATAACACTCTGTCCCCATTTTACATCACAAACAACTACTGTATTTATCATGCCCACCATAATAATTTGTCCCCATTTTACAAATCTACATCAGAAACAACTGCTATATTTAGCATGCTCCACAATATCATTCAGTGCTCATTTTACACGCTCAGCATAACATGCCAAACTAATTTATCACTGATGAGTTAAACATGCTCAGGACAAATTCCATTAACACCACCAATGCTTTTAACCCTTTGACTACCGCACCCTATCCACTAACTGCAAAAACTTAACCCTTTAATTCCCTCACCCTTTCCACCAGCTTCCTGCTAAAGGGTTAAGTTTTTGCTTTGCTAGCATGGTTGGCAATACAGGATGCTGGTGGACAGTGTGCGGGAGTCAAAGGGTTAAGGCGCTCAGCGTCATTCACTGATTTTATGTGCCTGAGAGGAACTTCAGGGGTAATAGACATGCATGTTTTCTGCAACTGTTATTTCTGTTTAAAGCCCAGCTGACAGCATAAAGCCATATCAAGGCTATAACCATTTCAAAACATACACACTACTTCAACAGAAAAACATGAAAAACAACAACAAGAAGAAAAATTCAAAACACACACAATACTTCCACAGGAAAAAAAAAAGGAAAAGAAAATTAAGTACAAATATTAATGCATTCACGTATATAATCAAAGGAGATGCCCTGGCATGTTTTCTAAAAGCTTGACAGATTAATTAGTTGAAATGAATATCCAGTCTGAAGTTTATCCGAATATCCAGTCTGAAGTTTATCCAAGAAGGATTCATCACACTTCAGCAATTCCATATGTGCTCCACCTTAATCTGGTAGCAGTTATCTGGTAGGCACACAAAGAACAGTATTTTTTATATTTTATATTTTAATGATATAATTGTGATATTTAGCAAGTACAAGGTAAAAAAAACAACACTATTTACAACAAAATTTGTGAAATTAAGTGCACTGCTAGGGGCAACGGTGGCCATATTGGATCAAAACATATATTTTCTTTGAACTCTTACACATCACGTATTGCTTCAGTTGCAATAAAATTAAGTACATGTATTCCCATATGCACCTGTTTTACAACATAACAACTGGATTTTCTGATATTTTGCTTGGAACAGATTTTATGGTTATCCAAAGAAGTATTAAGCAATATTGATCAAAAAGACGCAAGATGTGTACTTTCGTGAGTAATATCTCACTTCACAATAAAGATATCTAAAATCCCAGTTGTCATACTGTGTGTATGATATAAATGAATGTGTGTGCCAAATTTTATGTATTTTGGTTGAAAAATAAACATTTTTTTGCTCCCCCTATGTGAATAAAAGTCGAATTTGAGAAATTCGCGTTTTTGGGTATGAATTTGCGCGCGCAGACTATATGCCTATTCCAAGGTAAATTGATTTTATTTTAAAATAATGGATGTTTTCATGCATATGAATGGTCACACATGACGGAAAATATACCAAAGTTTATCAAAATGACAAAACAAAAACAAAAACAAAAAATTTGAGAAAAATCAGAAAAAAATCATGACCCTGGGGAGCCAAACATAACGTTAAGCTTGCACAGAATCATAAGTGCTCGCAACGTCTTGCAATGAGGAGTGTCGCAGTTTCAAGTTTATGCAGCTAACAGTTTGACAGACAAGATAATCAGCTGGTTAAGACACCGGCCTCTCCATTGAAAGGTGGAAAGGTGGGAGTTGAAACCTTCTTGGGTGACACTTGATCGGTAATGGGTGGAGATTTTTTTGTTCAATCTCCCGGGTCAACTCATGAACAGATCTGTTAGTGCCTGGGCCTCTTTCGTATGTACACAAAAGCAGAATACCAAAATACACATGCTCAAGATCCTGGAAGCACGTCAGTTTTCAGCAATTTAAAGAAACATAAAAAAAAAGACACCCAGCATGCACGTCCCCGAAAACAGCATGACGGCCTTCATGGCAGGGTAAAAAAACAAACAAAGGCCATACGCGTAACAGCTCACTCATACATTTGAGTGCATATATGCACTCATATATGAGCGCATGTAGGAGTTGCAGCCCATGAAAAAAAATACCAACAACACACACATACAAACACAGACAAACACACACTCACTCACCACACACACACACACACACCCACACACACACACACATAAACACACACACACACACACACACACACAACATAAAGTTCACGTCTAATATCACTTATAGTGAAAAGACGTTAAATCAAAGAACGAACGAACAAAGTTCACACTGTTCAAGTTCATTTCTAATTAAAACAGGACGGCAACTGATTTACAACTGATTACTGTCGAGAACAGGACAGGACAGAATCTCACTAAGCATGAAATGCATGACGTGGAAGAACTGGACAAAACATCAGTATCACACAACACACAGAGTGTGATTTAACCCTGAGGCAATAAACGATATTTCCTTTCTCTTTCACTTGTGTGATGGCCAAATTAATTCAATGTATATCCACATACCATTTAGAACTACACTGAAGAAACAAAAACAGACCTGGTCTCAATTATGTACACATGTCAGCAGACATTTGTATTTCCCTGTAAATCTTCTTCCTCCTATGCTTGTGATGACTGCATAGTAAATGAAGGGATTTTTTTCCTCAGTGGTTTGGTTTTCTTGTTCATCATGGAACTTTTCTCTTGATCAAGTTGCCCACTATGGGGAATAAAGCAGTTCTGATGTACACTGCAACTATATCACAGAACAGACTTTGCTCTGCTTTCGTCTAACATCATCCTTTCAGCTTTTAAATCAAATTTAAAACCCACCCCTTTTCCCAACAATGGATTCTACAACTACTTCTTTCCCTCACTCTGTGTATTAAATTTTGTAAGGTGGTGTTTGTCAATTGTATGCGTATGCCTGGTGTGTGAGTGCATTTCGATTTGCATTATCACAATTTGGTGCCATGTTTATAATGTAATTATTAACAATGATCAATATATCCTATGGATTTGCATTCCATGAACTGTAGAGACAAACCGCAACACATTCCATTCACATGCAGCAGTCCAAGGAACAAGCAGTACATATTTTCACTTCAACAGGTAGCATCACAGGTTAAATACTGCAAGAGCGTTGTATCTTCTTAACGGAAACACAATAGACAAAAACTGAATCATTTCACAAGGAGAGAGAGAGAGAAAACAATTCTCAGAGAGAGACAGAATAATAGTGAAAAAATATCAATCACATGAATAAGAATACCAACAGAGACAGGTAGAATCACAGTGAAAATATCAATGAAAATATCAACCATATGAATAAGAATATCAACAGAGAAAGGCAGAATAATAGTGAAAATATCAACCATATGAATAAGAATATCAACGGAGAAAGGCAGAATAATAGTGAAAATATCAATCACATAAATAAGAATATCAATCAAAAACAAAAAAACCTCAAGTTAGAAAAGCAGTCTTAGTATAAAGACATTCGGGCCTGAAACGCTCTTTAGTATAAAGATACTTGAAGCCTACTGTCAAATTGACTCACTCGGTTACACAGCAGTTTGACATGCTTTGCTTTCACTCTCATCCGCGTGTTACGCAATCACTAACTCGCTGTCAGTGCCAGTGAAAAACAAAACTACTCATGGTCAGTGGCCACTCAAATCACACCAAAGCCATAACAGGGACTGGACACCGGACACTAAACTCCACTGAAAAAACAAACGGCAAAAAACTGAT
The DNA here is from genome assembly GCA_030674185.1 of Monoplex corrugatus. NCBI lineage: Eukaryota > Metazoa > Mollusca > Gastropoda > Littorinimorpha > Ranellidae > Monoplex > Monoplex corrugatus. The sequence continues at coordinate 50,722,087 of JAPXFY010000017.1, forward strand.
TCCGTCTCAGGCCATTCCCCTTACAATATCTCCTTGCTGAGAGACGTACACCCGGTTTCCAAAACACTGAAAAAACATATGCAATGGATCAGGACCTCATCTTTTACACACATCATCGGAAACTGCTGGAAACTACATTTATGACTGTAATGCTGAATCTTAATTCAAAGACTATATCATTCAAGAATGAACGTTACAAATGGAAAATAACAAAAAATAGAAGACAAAATGAATAAAAAAAAATGCATATTCAACTACATGCAGTTAGTCTTTAAGAATGCTATCAATTGCAGTTGATTTGTGGATTTATCAGCTACTGCAGATCATGTGAAGAAAGCATAAACCTGTGATGCACTGTTCAGTCTGTGAGGTCTGGAAAACAGGCCACCTTTCCATAAAATGTGAAGGGTGCCACGTTTTGAGTCAGCAGTTCGAAGCAGAGTATCTATGACAACAGTAGCTATATGCTTCTTTGTCAACTTCAATTTGAAAATTTCATTTTAATATAAAACTTTAACTTCACCTCAGTTCAACACCAACTGTAAAGATTTTACAAAATTCTACTTGAAATGTTTAAAGTTTTCATTTGACTTATGACAAGTGCTGATCATGTTTTATACGCATGTATCCACAGGAAAATAACTTTTTCTGTGAAGAACACAAAAGACCTTTTTTTTGTTGTCTAATTACCAAAAACAAATCAGTTCGTTGGGCTTGGATTGCCAATCATATCGTTATATCTTCAATGTGTTTTGTTCTTGAAACAGAATCTGTTGCTAATTTACATTAGTATTCCTTCAAAGCTTTAATCAGCATTAAGTTTTGATGGTGTTTCATTCTACTGAAGGTATTTAATTATACAAAAGTTTTCCATTTCACAAGGAGCAAAGAGCATTCCACTGGAACAGTGCGGTATGCATATATCGTCAGCATGGTAGTGACATAAGAGGATCATATTCAAAGTGGAAAAGGAAAGGACAGATGACAGGTCACAAAGTGATATGATGAAAGACAGACAAGAAGACATCATGAAGAAACAGAAAAATCAACATGATGAGACAAAACATGAGACAGTAGATGCAGATGACCATCAATCACAAAGGAGATGAAAGACTGATACAGTCAAGGACAAACACTGGACCTTCATGCCAGACACAAAACAAGAAGAATCATCAATGGAGACGCAATACAAGTCTTATCACCTCGGGTTCTTTGGAGGAGATGGCCATCTACACAATGTAATGGGCATGCAATGCAAGCAAAGTGTCATTCATCCCGGCTAACATCACAGTTGCCTTACATCTCATAAGCGTTCAGCCAATGCAACATCTAATTCAGCATATGGCAGAATGTAGACAGAGAGATAAGTATTATACCATATTTCTCAAGAAATTCATCAACAAAACGTCATTCAACAGAAACTCAAATATAGACACATTTCTTCACTAAAATAGAGATGAACAAGCCTTGCAGCAAAATGATGACAGCATGAATGCAAATCTTAACCAATCATGACAGCAACAGTAATCTAGCATTTCATTAACACGTCCCATTTAGCAGAAAGTCAAAGCATAAACATAAAAACATAAAACAGAATCTGTGAAGCAGAGCAAACAACAGCATGAATGTGAATCTCAATATAGTTTCCAAAGAGCATGATAGAGAAAATATTTTCCATTATCTACATAGACAAATTCGCAATAACCCATCACTGCAAATAAGCATGATTGTTAAATCCAGCTATAATACATCACCTGAAACAAAAACCCCAACAAACAGAGACAAAGACCAAACAGTATTTTGTGTACAAGACTTATGGCTGCACAAAACTTTCAACAAAACAAGCACCACAGATAATGCTTCTTTATAAAAACAGATGCCAAGCATCAAATGGACATATAGAATAGTCCGTGAAATTTTACATGACATTTGAATTAAATAAACTTGAAATGCATAAACATAAAGTGACATTACAACTCAGAATCAAATGGACATATAATAGTCTGTCATTTTATGACTTTTGAACTGTGTAAACTTGCGATGCATTAACAGATATCAGATCTATAACTCAATTTTTTTGTGAAAGTGACTTTGGGGTATAAGCAATGTTGTGACATCATATTTAAAAGCTGTGTCTTTAACTGAGGCATGAGTTTGCACTCTAAGTGATATTGTGGTGTCATATTCAAAAACCATTTCTTTAACTAAAGCGAGTTTGTGGAGTAAGGGAGGTTAAGAGCGAGTTGTAAACTGCACACAAAGAACCAAACCCACAAAGAGAAACATACCATATTGACAGGATTGGTTCGTCGCTTCTTCACTGAGGCCTCAAACTCAGGCCGAACAGTTTCCTGCAAAAAGATTACATCAACGTCTTTTCAAATTTTCTTCTATGATTTCAATCCTTAAACTGACCCAATATAAGAAAAGAAACCAACAAACAAACAACCCCCCCCCCCCCCCCAAAGCATCTATATGGCTGTTTCCTTTGCTGGGCTATGCTATAACAGCTATAACTGTCAGTAAAGGACATTCATTAACTTTGTCGGGCTATGCTATAACACCCATAACTGTCAGTAAAGGATATTCATTAACTTTGTCGGGCTATGCTATAACACCTATAACTGTCAGTAAAGGACATTCATTAACTTTGTCAGGCTATGCTATAACACCTATAACTGTCAGTAAAGGACATTCATTAACTTTGTCAGGCTATGCTATAACACCTATAACAGTCATTAAAGGACATTAATTAACTTTGGTCATGGCTATGCTATAAACACCTATAACTGTCAGTTAAAGGACATTCATTAACTTTGTCGGGCTATGCTATAACACCTATAACTGTCAGTAAAGGACATTCATTAACTTTGTCGGGCTATGCTATAACAGCTGTAACAGTCATTAAAGGACATTAACTTTGTTGGGCTATGCTATAACAGCTATAACTGTCAATAAAGGACATTCATTAACTTTGTCGGGCTATGCTATAACAGCTGTAACAGTCATTAAAGGATATTAACTTTGTTGGGTTATGTCATAACAGCTATAACTGTCAGTAAATGACATTCATTAACTTTGTCGGCTATGCTATAACAGCTGTAACAGTCATTAAAGGACATTAACTTTGTTGGGCTATGTCATAACAGCTATAACTGTAATAGTCAAAAGGGACATTAACTTTAGCAGGCTATGTCATAACAGCTATAACAGTCAGAAAGGGACATTAACTTTAGCAGGCTATGTCATAACAGCTGTAACAGTCAGAAAGGGACATTAACTTTAGCAGGCTATGTCATAACAGCTATAACAGTCAGAAAGGGACATTAACTTTAGCAGGCTATGTCATAACAGCTATAACAGTCAGAAAGGGACATTAACTTTAGCAGGCTATGTCATAACAGCTATAACAGTCAGAAAGGGACATTAACTTTAGCAGGCTATGTCATAACAGCTATAACAGTCAGAAAGGGACATCAACTTCGCTGGGCTATGCCATAACAGCTATAACAGCCAGTAATGGACATTTGCTGGGCTATGCTATAACAGCTATAACAGTCAGAAAGGGGCATTAACTTTGCTGGGCTATGCTATAACAGCTATAACAGTCAGAAAGGGGCATTAACTTTGCTGGGCTATGCTATAACAGCTATAACAGTCAGAAAGGGACATTAACTTTGCCGGGCTATGCTATAACAGCTATAACAGACAGTAAAGGACATTTGCTGGGCTATGCTATAACAGCTATAACAGTCAGAAAGGGGCATTAACTTTGCTGGGCTATGCTATAACAGTCAGAAAGGGACATTAACTTTGCCGGGCTATGCTATAACAGCTATAACAGTCAGTAAAGGACATTTTTTGTCTCCTTCAAGTCCGCTCTCAAAACTCACCTTTTCTCCTCCGCATAAAATCCTAACCTCACTCAACCCCCCCCCCCCCCTCCCCTCTGCAGCCTGTCTCCGCTCGGAGGGAATCACATGGTTATAATATATAATTGTATATGCTATGCTCTCTATAATTTTCCATTGGTTTTATTCTTGCTTTTATTGCTTTTATTCTTTCTCCCCATTTATAGCCATGCGTGTGTGTGTGTGTGTGTGTGTGTGTGTGTGTGTGTGTGTGTGTGCGTGCGTGCGTGCGTGCGTGCGTGCGTGCGTGCGTGCGTGCGTGCGTGCGTGCGTGCGTGCGTGCGTGCGTGTGCGTGCGTGCGTGCTTGCGTGTGTGTCTGCTTCAGCGCTTAGATTTGATTTTATCAAGATTTTGCGCTATATAAATATTGTAATTATTATTATTATTATTATTTGCTGGGCTATGCCATAACAGCTATAACAGCCAGTAATGGACATGTGCTGGGCTATGCTATAACAGCTATAACAGTCAGAAAGGGACATTAACTTTGTTGGGCTATGCCATAACAGCTATAACAGTCAGAAAGGGACATTAACTTTGCCGGCTATGCTATAACAGCTATAACAGTCAGCAATGGACATTTGCTGGGCTATGCTATAACAGTCAGAAAGGGGCATTAACTTTGTTGGGCTATGCTATAACAGCCATAACAGTCAGTAATGGACATTTGCTGGGCTATGCTATAACAGCTGTTACAGTCTGAGAGGGACATTAACTTTGTTGGACTATGCTGTTACAAATCCAAAACAAGTGTGACTGCCCGCGTTCAAGCAAACAGGAACCAGACAATAGAATCAGACCACATATTTCATACCACTCAGACAAGACAGGCACAAATGTTTGGCCAACTGGCCTTTATCAAGCGTAAATGTCAGGGGGTAGAATTGCTGCTTGAAAAAAAAGAGGAAGGCCGGGGTCCAGGGGCCGCAGGCCCCAGTGGGGTGCAGGGGCAACACCCCTGCTGGGGGGTGTAGGGTGGCAATGCCCCCCAGCCGAAAACGAAAATTAGCATTTTGAAAGCATTTTGAAGGCCTCTCCTGGCACCTTTTTCAGCAATTCAAGCCCTGAAACACCTTCTGTTTTTCACAAATCTGTACCTCAGTTATCTAGATATTCACAACTTTTAAATGATCTTTCTAAGACTATTATTCACACTGGCTCACAATGGTCTAGTATATCATTTGGTGTCTATTAAACACCAAATTATACACTAGGCCATTGAGAGCCAGTCTCGATAATAACTTTTCAAATATAGGCCTATATCATATGTGAAGTGGCAAATGGCTTTATTTGTGTGTGTGTTAGTCTGGAGAAGGCATATCTCTGGCTCTGTGCAACTGAAAATAGGTATTTGTGTGATGCAGCAATTTTGGGTTCAGTAAAAGTCTCCACACTGACAACATTCAGCCACATCACTGTCACTACACACTGACACAACAATCAATTCATTCAGTCATATCACTGTCACTCTCCACACTGACACAACAATCAATTCATTCAGTCAGATCACTGTCACTCTCCACACTGACAACACTCACAGATTCAGTCAGATCACTGTCACCTCACACTGACTCAACATTCAGGCATATCACTGTCAGACTTGATCAACATTGCGGATGAAATCCCCGACGCGATTCTCTTCGATAATTTCATCGGTCCATTCCCATCGCCAACCATTTGTACCAGGTCCAGTTTTTTCTTCGAAAGGCTCTCCGCGCTCAACAATCTGCAAGTTGATCGCCATCTTGGAGACCGACTGCGCAATCAGTTTCGCGCACGCTAAAGCTCCCCTTCCGCTAAAGCTTCCCTTCCGAGAACTCATTCCGATCAAGCCATTTGAGAATACAGCGATTTTGGAAATTTTTGAGGTCCGATTTTTTTTTCGGCGGACGATGATTTTTTTTCGGCGGATTCTGATTTTAAAAAAGCGGAAATCCGCCTAACGGCTGAACAATTCCACCCCCTGAAATGTACGATCACAAACGAACAAACACCAAATACACAAATTAGGAGAAAAAGACTAAAAATTCCATGCTGCTTCGTCCCGTGGGAGAAAAGGACTAAAATGACCTTATGTTTACCCTTGACAAAGGCCAGTTGGACAAAAATGTGCACCTGTCTTGTCTGGTTGTACTAAACACACCTTCTGATTTTAATTCTATGCTGTAACAGTCTTTTGTTGGTTTCCTTTCAGTAACATACTACCGAAGTACTATGAGATATTTAGCAATCAGATTTTCTTCATCATTGGATCATTTCATTGAAAAGAGGATAATACTTTAACACTAAAAAAAACTGCTTTTTTTCATTTCCCTTAAACAGCAGTTCATGAAGAAACGTGTCCAAAGGTTTACCTCCTCTTCAAAGTCTGCAACATCCCAGTCGTATTCAATTTCTGCGGTCCTTCGTTTCCACATCTCTATGAAGAACTCAGCTGGATAAAAGAAACAATTAAAAAAAACAGTTTAATTTCAAAGTTAAACAATAAATAAATACATATTCGTGACAATGCAAATCAAAATCATCCATATTTAGTGATTTTGACAAAAATTACGCTTTCACATTTCAGTCAGATAATGATAAACAAAATGAAAAAAAAAAAGACAAAATACAGATTTCGTTTACCTTTACATGCTCCTAAGAAACGTACACTTTCAAGTCAGTAGATCATCTATAACTCAATTTCGGGAAAATCTGCTTTACAGTTTGACAATACCCACATACCTATACCATTTCACATGACAAAAAGGGTAAGTAAAATTTGTCAAAGGTCGGACAGGCATGACACTTGATAGTCACATGGGTAATATGTCAAATGTTGTCAAATGTCAGACAGGCATGACAGTTGATAGTCACATGGGTAAAATATCAAATGTTGTCAAATGTCAGACAGGCATGACAGTTGATAGTCACATGGGTAATACGTCAAATGTTGTCAAATATCAGACAGGCATGACAGTTGATAGTCACATGGGTAATACGTCAAATGTTGTCAAATGTCAAACAGGCATGACGGTTGATAGTTACATGGGTAATACGTCAAATGTTGTCAAATGTCAAACAGGCATGACGGTTGATAGTTACATGGGTAATACGTCAAATGTTGTCAAATGTCAAACAGGTGTGACACTTGATAGTTACATGGGTAATACATCAAATGTTGTCAAATGTCAGACAGGCATGACAGTTGATAGTTACATGGGTAATACATCAAATGTTGTCAAATGTCAGACAGGCATGATAGTTGATAGTCACATGGGTAATATGTCAAACTTTCAAACAAAAGGCTGGGTTTAATCCTGCTTGGTTACCTCTCGCCTGCTGGGTAAGATCAGAGATAACCCCTATCTCCCAGATCAACATGAGCGCAGACCTGTTTGTGTCTAATCCCCCTCATCATGTGTATACGCATGCAGAATATAAAATATGCAGGTTAAAGATCCAGTAAGTCCTCTCAATGACCAGTGGCTTTGGGAAACATGAAAACACCCACCCAAGATGGAGTATGCAGACTGTGCGGCAACATACTGCATGCACACTACAGGCTAAACGGTTTGCATAAACACATCCAAGAAAAGTCTGAATGCTTAAAGAAAACAAACAAACAAAAAAACACAACAATAACAAAAAGTATTTGTCACAGATTTATATATCACTTAAGAATCCTCAGATTTCAGGTTGTACACTTTGTATATGTATGTACAGCAAAATCTCAAAACCAATATTTTCAGAGTCCCACACGCTTTCACAAAATGGTTCCAATCCAGAGCCAGTGAATTATACATGAAAACTGCATGCAGCATCACTAATAAAGACACATGCATGGCTCTTAAATGATAACATGTGGACAGAACAAGTTGTAGTTAGCATAGACAGAGAAACAAAGAGATAATGGTAGGGATAAAACAAAAAAGACAGCAAGGTAGAAGAATGGAGAAAGAGACAGAAAAAGAGAGACACAGAGAAAAGAAAAAACAATGACAAAAGCATACAAGAGAGGGAAGAATAGAGATTGGATGAAAGACAGAAGAAGAAAAACATGCAGAAAAGAAAAAAAATTTATCAAACTTGTACAAGAGATGGGAGAATAGGGATAACAGTGCACACATGCAGATACATAAATGAATGCAGAAATGTATGTACATACACATATCATCACCACATCACCAACACTTTCCCACTACCAATACCCATACACCACCACAACTACCACCACCTACTATCCACCACCATAACCATCATCATCACCACCTGCACAACCTACCACCACCATAACCATTATCATCACCACCTGCACCACCATACTCACCAACACCACCATAACCATCATCATCATCACCTACCACCACCTACCACCATCATCACCACCTACCACCACCATAACCATCATCATCACCACCTGCACCACCATAACCATCATCGTCACCACCTACTACTACCATCATCATCACCACCTACCATCACCATCATCATCACCACCTACGACTACCATCATCATCACCACCTACCACGCCACCATAACCATCATCATCACCACCTACCACCACCATCATCATCACCACCTACCGCCACCATCATCATCGCCACCTACCACCACCATCATCACCACCTGCACCACCTACCACCACCACCATCATCACCACTTGCACCACCTACCACCACCACCATAACCATCATCATCACCACCTGCACCACCTACCACACCACCACCACCATCAAAACCCTCACCCCAAAGAGCCATGAAGGCAGCAAAGCAGACAGTGGCGTAGTTGTCAAAAAGGTAAGTGACCGTAGAGTAGGTACAGCTTCGCCATAAGTACCAGTAGGGGCACCGTTTGTCGCACAGAGGACACATCACATACTGTCCAGGCCCAGTCTTGTTGCATATATCATTGCTGCACAGCATAATCACAACCACTGTAATAGCTGAAACCACGAAACACACAAAGAAAATCAGAAAGAGACCATGGCCACTAACTAACTTATCGCAGAGAGAGATATGGAAGATATGCATTTCACTACAGTGTGACTTAAGTTGTTTAAATAACACTGACATAAAGACAGACAAAACTCCTGTTAGTAAGGGTTTCTAGAACTTGCCAGCACATAGGGACTTATGTGTAAACTTATGGATTTTGTCATGATTATTCTGAATTTTCTCCTTCATTATGATGGTATCTGTGACATCAGTGCATACAGAATTGTTATCCTTATTGTTATTGTTATTGTTATTTTTATTAAAGCCCAGCCAACCGTGTACAGCCGCATCAGGGCTATAACCATTTCAAAACACACACAATACTTCAACAGGAAAGCAAATGAAAAGAAAATTAAGTATACATATTAATGCATTCGTGCACATAATCTAAGGATGTGCACCTGGTATTGACCATTCCATCCAATTTACCACACAGGGGATTTAGAATAACTTACCTGAATACAAATTTAAACTAAACTAAGTACATTAAAACATACACAAAAATGGGCCTAAATTACCCAAAATTGCTTGCACATATCTCATTTCCTAGAGCCAAAAATGCACTTGATACATGTACCCAATTATCAAAATCCTAAGAGAAAGTACAGAACTAAGGCTTTATCGAACACATATAGGTGATGGACCAGCAAGGCAGAAAATGATAGGAAGAAATGACAGAAAGCAAAGGAGGAAGAAACAAACAAAAAGAATGACAGAAAAGATGAGATTTCTAGCACAGAATTTCCAGAAGGTGGGGATACTACTATAAGTGAAAGAGCCCTCGGCATCCCCATGGGGGCATGCAGAATTGATTCCAAAAAAGAAGATACTGTCTTAAGACAATCAAAATTTACTGCTGATTATGCCACTCGCAATGAAGGGCAATGATTAAGATCAGCCACTCCTGTCTATGTGCCTTCTGGTTGTGGATGCTAAAATCCCATGACAGGGCATTCACTTAGCTGCCTTGTTATAAAACATAGAGAGTAGGTTCATTTCCCAGGTCCCTCCCCCTGAAGGCCAATTAGTCTTATTGCCTTAATAAAATCTTGGGTTAAAAACAAAAAGGATAGTGCTGCACTGCCGTGACGTCCCCTCAACACAAAGAGCAGCCTGAGTTTCACATGGTAAATCCACAGTGGCAAAAAGAAATGAATATGAATTATGAACGTGAATTATGAATATGATTACAAATATGAATATGAATGTGATTTGTAATATATATATGATTTTTTCCATGGACAGCAAAGAAAACAAACGAGACAGTCTTGATGGAGGCAGACACAAGAAGATCATTCATAAGGAAGATTAGGAAAAGACAGGCAACATTTACAGGCCACTTTATGAGGAAAGGGGAATTGGAGCACCTGGTCACAACAGGTAGACCCTAGGAAAAATACTGGACGGACTTGCAGAGTGGCTGAAGACAGAGTGGGTAGAAGATGTGCTTGCAGCGACAAGGGATAGCAAACATATGGAGGTCCATGATCGCCAACGCCATGTGGCAAGGCACTTGATGATGATGATGATATGATTTTGATATAAGAATATGAATATGATGTACCAATATGATATATGAATATGAATATAAACATGAATATGACTATGACTATGACTACACATGCATATCACTGTACTTACCTGCTGGGATCATCAGAGAAGGTGGCCAAGCCATAGATAAAGGCGATCAGCCCTACAATGGCGGCAGGTATCAGCTGACCTGTGTAGTATCCCAGCCACGAGAAATAGATGCCCACCTTCTCTCCAAAGTACAACCTGTAAAGGATAAAAAGCAAATGAATTAACACATAAATTCATTCACCAGTTCATTCATTCATTCATTCATTCATGCATTCATTCATTCCATTCATTCATTCATTCATCCATCCATCCATCCATCCATCCATCCATCCATCCATCCATCCATCTATGCAGTCATTCATTCATGTATTCATTGATTTATTTATTCATTTTTTTCATATATCAGTGCATTTATCCAAATTCATTCACCAGTTCATTCATTCATTCCATTCATTCATCCATCCATTCCATCAAACATCCATCCATGCAATCATTCATTCATGTATTCATTGATTCATTTTTTTCAAATATATCAGTGCATCTATCCATTTGTTCATTTATTCACTTAGCTATTAGTTCAATCATTTACTAATCTATTTATCAAAACTTGTTCCAATGACAGACTGATACAACACTAGTATAAGATAAAAAACAACAACAACAACAAACAAAAAAACAGGCCAGGTAGGACCTCAGGACCTGGCCAGCTCATGGGTTTATGCGCAGGCTTAAGGCTTGAGCCATGATCATTCTGAGCATTCTGGATATTCTCCACCACATGGCACCAGAGGGGTTAATGCATATAAAATTCATTATGAGAAACGGAAACTGAAACAAAAACCTATTTACCGACATGTTTCTTTATTCATTTATTAACTTGATGATACTGAAAATTAGTGAAAAATCAGTACATAGACTTTGCATTGTCAAATGTTGTTTTTGACCAAAGAACTTACCGGATGTGATCCAAAGGTTGAAATTTGTACCAAGCACCCGGCCTAGCCCACGTCTCATACAGCAACTGCAATGTTTATAATAAGTTCAATTAAATGACAAAAGAATTTTCATACTAAAAACTGTAGATATAATCAGATATGACAGATACATATTAAACTGCATACAGAAAGTATAACTGTAATAATATCTCATGTTCACAGATTGTTTTTTGTTTTTTTCATTCTATGAACTGATAAATTTTCATAATCATGCATACATAGACTTCTTCCATGTGTACATGCACATGCACACACAAACACTCACATACACACATGCACACACAAACACTCACATACACACATGCACACACAAACACTCACAACACACATGCATCACACGCACACACAAATGCACACACATAATGCACACACCTCACGCGTGCGCATGCCTATGCACACATGCATGCACACGCATACACACACACACACATGAAAGCACGAACTCACACACTACACACACACACACACACACACACACACACAAACACACACACACACATATGCGTGCACCACACACACACACGCATGCATGCACACACTCACGCAAGCACACACACACACACACACACACACACACACACACACACACACACACACACACAACACACTGAATCACACACACACACACACACACACTGAATCACACAAACACACACACACTGTTCAAGGCATCAAGAGCCACAAAATCTGGGACATTTTTCACTATGTAATAATGATTCATGATTTAAAGACAATACAGATAATAATCATGATGATATAAAGTTCCATCTAGGATTGAGACTGCATGACAGGGCTGTACTCCACGCTTACTGTCATAACACATCCTGCCATCAACCTGGCTTGAGAGATACAGACACCTGCAGTGTTGGTCAAGAAATCGACACAGACACCTGCAAAACAAGTGTGATTGCCCACGTTCAAGCAAACAGGAACCAGAAAAAACACGAAAGAAGAATATGAACGTGTATTTAATACAACAAGACAAGACAGGCGCAAATTTTCGGCCAACTGGCCTTTGTCAAGCGTAAGATTACAAACAAATAAACACTAGATACAAAAAAATTGAGAGAAAGGCTGAAACTTTCTTGCTGCTGTCTTCAATGTGAAAAAAGGTACAAACTGACTAAGATGACATCATAATGTGTTTTTGAGTAAATATGATGTCAGAGCGGAAATGAGAACTATGACGCACTGCAAAGAGTAGTGTTTGGAATGTAAAGGATACCAGTATTACATAATGCAGAAGAGAAAATATGGCATATGCAGTGTTGGTAAAGGAATTAGAGCGAATGATGTATCTGTAAAGTGGATGAGACTCAACTTCATGGTTCCAGTCTTGTAAAGCCCATACCATGCTCAACTTTGGCTAAGAGCCGGTCAGAGCAAAAATAATTTTTCTGGACCAATGGGGCTTCAAACTCAGGATCTCCCATTCAGTGTAACATTGTATTAACCACTTCAGCATAGTGACTGGTAACTTACGTGTCTGTTGTTTGCCTTCCCTCTGGTCAGAATAGAATGCTCACTGCTGAAATCTCCCTGTACACAGACAACAAAGGGCATTTGAAATTTCATGTTAAAAAAAAAGCTCCCAAAACATTAATCATTTATCTTTTTTAATTCAAAAGGTATTCTAACTAACAAAACAAAAACAGGAGTAATCCATTCTAGGTTCTAATGTTATTATCATAAAGTCACCACCACCACCACCACCATCATCTTCATTACCACCACCACCACCACACCACCACCACCACCATGGCATCATATTCATCATCATCATCATCACCATCGTCATCATCACAATCTTCATGAAAACTGATGAAACTGCTCAATACAAAACAAGCCCTAAGCACAAATATATTATTATGGTAAGTATAAAAATGGACAAAATCAAAAACAAATTACAGGTACAAATCACAACAAAACAAATCAAAAACAAACTAAAAACTTTTTATGGGGGAGGGGGGGGGAGTCCCCTAAATGACAGGTAATGGTGAAAAAAATAATGACACAACAACTTTTTTGTGTGAGTTGAGATGTGTTCTGATTTACATCAAATATATTTTTCTTTTCTTATGTGGGTTTGGTCTATACTATAAACAGTAAATTACAAAAATTCAAAACAAGATGGAAAATTACCTCGTGCAAAGGATAAGCAGCATCATAGCAGCCATTGCTCACCATCTTTTTGATCCCTGGGAAAAAAGTTCATTTTCAGAATTCACCATCAAACAAAAAAACACACACACACACACCACACAACACACACCACACACACACACACACCACACACACACACACACACACACACACCACACACACACCACACAAACACACACACATACACACACTTCTTCTCCCTAAGTACAATATCCACCCCAGCTGCAAAAACTGAACACTTTCATTCCCTCACCCTATCCACCAGCTTCCTGCAAAAATTTAACTCTTTCACACCCTCACCTTATCCACCAGCTTCTTGCAGAAGCTGGTGATAGGGTGAGAGAGTGTAAGGTTAAGTTTTTGCATTGCTGTCTGACAATGCAGGATGCTGGCCGACAGTGTGAGGGAGTTAAAAGGTTAAGAAGCATGGCAGATAGATAGAACATTCATTGGATACTTGGTAAACAGAACTTTTCATAGGATATTGGTAAATAGAACATTTCATAGGATACTTGGTAAATAGAACATTTCATAGGATACTTGGTAAATAGAACATTTCATAGGATACTTGGTAAATAGAACATTTCATAGGATACTTGGTAAATAGAACATTTCATAGGATACTTGGTAAATACAACATTTCATGGGATACTTGGTAAATACATTTCATGGATACTTGGTAAATACAACATTTCATGGGATACTTGGTAAATACAACATTTCATGGGATACTTGGTAAATACATTTCATAGGATACTTGGTAAATACAACATTTCATAGGATACTTGGTACATACATTTCATGGGATACTTGGTAAATAGAACATTTCATACGAGACTTGGTAAATAGAACATTTCATAGGATACTTGGTAAATACAACATTTCATACGAGACTTGGTAAATAGAACATTTCATATGAGACTTGGTAAATACATTTCATAGGATACTTGGTACATACATTTCATAGGATACTTGGTAAATATAACATTTCATAGGATACTTGGTACATACATTTCATGGATACTTGGTAAATACAACATTTCATAGGATACTTGGTACATACATTTCATAGGATACTTGGTAAATAGAACATTTTATAGGATACTTGGTAAATAGAATATTTATAGGATACTTGGTAAATAGAATATTTTATAGGATACTTGGTAAATAGAACACTTCATAGGATACTTGGTAAATAGAACATTTCATAGGATACTTGGTAAATACAACATTTCATAGGATACTTGGTAAATAGATAGAACATTTCATAGAATACTTGGTAAATAGAACATTTCATAGTATACTTGGTAAATAGAACATTTCATAAAGACTTGGTAAATAGAACATTTCATAGGATACTTGGTACGTAGAACATTTCATAGGATACTTGGTAAATAGAACATTTTAAAGGATAGTTGGTAAATAGAACATTTCATAGGATACTTGGTAAATAGAACATTTTATAGAATAGTTGGTAAACAGAACATTTCATAGGATACTTGGTAAATAGAACATTTTATAGAATAGTTGGTAAAAGAACATTCATAGGATATTGGTAAATAGAACATTTTATAGATATTGTAAAACAAAATTTCATAGGATATTTGGTAAATAGAACATTTTATAGGATAGTTGGTAAATACAAAATTTCATAGGATACTTGGTAAATAGAACACTTCATAGGATACTTGGTAAATACAAAATTTCATAGGATACTTGGTAAATAGAACATTTCATAGGA
>JAPXFY010000017.1:50744956-50754956 GCA_030674185.1 Monoplex corrugatus
CAATTCACTGCATGGGGGATTTAAAAAACTTAATTGAATACAACTTTAAATATAACTAAGGACTTTAAAACATACATAAAAACGGGCCTAAATTACCTAATATTGCTTCTGCATATCTCATTTTCCTACAGCCAAAAATGCACTTAATACAAGTACCCAATTATCAATCTTAAGAGAAAGTATGTATGACTATACTGAACACACAGGTGAATGGACCAGCAAGGCAGAAAATGACAGGAAGAAATGACAGAGAGCAAAGGATGAAGAAAGACACAAAGAGAGTGACAGAAAAGAGGAAACTTCTAGCACAGAATTTCCAGAAGGTGGGGATACTATTTATACTGAAAGAACCCCGGCATTCCAGGGGGGGGGGGGGGGGGGAGGCTTTACATCAAACTGCAAATGAAATAAGTTTACATTTATTGAGACTTTATCATCAATCACCATTTCCACACCATTGGTGAAAGAAATATGCAAGAATAATGCAATGTTCTAAACGTTAATATTTAAATATGAATAAACTCTTTACTGATGAATGTAATCTCTAAATAAGATCTTTTATAATTATTACCTATTACTGACTATTTTTTCAGTGTACTGGCATGTGTAATATATGCTGACTGACTTCAGTGCAGATTTTTGACATGATTGTTGTTATTACTTTTGGCTGATCTGTGAATCACAAAGTAAACAACAACAAAATCAGTCCTAAAAGCTCTTGCGCAATCTCTTTGTGCATATGTACAGACTATCACTCCTGCCACATGTAAACATGCAAGCACACATGCAGGCTCACACACATGCAGGCACACCTGCATGCAGGCACATACATGCGCAGAAACACACACACACACACACACACACACACACACAAACACACACGCACACACACACGCACACACACGCACACACACACACACACACACACAATACACACACACGTGAGCACACACACACATACACACACATGCACACACACACACACACAACACACACACACACACACAAACACACACACACAAACACACACAAAAGCTAACATCAAAAACATGCAACAATTTTCATAAAATTCTGGTTATATGAACACAGATATTCCAAAGACAGGGAAAAAAACATCTCAGCAAGACCTGTTTACCCTTACTCCATCTGCTCGATTTACATATTATTCTGCAGGATTTGGTTTTTGTTTCTTTCCTCTTTATAAAAACTGTTAATTTTATATCAACCAAAGGACATAACTCTTGAGAGTCACATAGGAATTATCTCCCATGTTGTGAAACCTCAAATCTAACATAGTTTGCGCTACCCATTCAGTTAGCATAGAAGCAGATACAAAGCACAAGAGTTACGTCCTTAGGTTGATATTATAAAAATTCTCCCTGCTTCCCTCTTATTTCTGTGTTAATTTTACATGTATACATACATATATACATACATATCTTTTTTTAGAGATATAATGCCCAATAAAGTAGGTCATTCTACATATCTAACTACTGCTTTTCATCTCTTCTTCCTTCTTTTCTTGTTTACTTAATTATTTGTTTCCTAGTTTGTATATGATTTACTATTAGGTATTTCTCTTTTTCCATCCTCTTTCACATACAGTGATAGTTAAACTACAATTTGTGCTATGCCAAATACAGCCAGTAAAGTTGTGATTTCTTTTATGGTTTGTATATGATTTACTATTAGGCATTTCTCTTTCTCCTTCCTCTTTCACATACAGTGATGGTTAAACTACAATTTGTGCTATGCCAAATACAGCCAGGTATATAGTTTGTGATTCTTGCATTTCTTTATTTATATGTTGTATTGTTATTATGATTTACTATTAGGCATTTCTCTTTTTCCTTCCTTTGCCACGTACAGCCAGTAAAGTCATATATTATCTCTTTGCTGCACAGACTGAAATGTACATGAATCTCTGAAATGTCTATCAATTTGGCACCTGCATTTTTTTTTTTTTTTACAAAAAAAAAAAGAATGTTTATTATGTTTAACCCTTTGACTCTTGCAGCCTATCCACCAGCGCAAAATCTTAACCCTTTGACTCCCTCACCCTATGCATCAGCTTCCTGCAGGAAGCTGGTGGATAAAGCGAGGGAGTAAAAGGATTAAGTTTTTGCTTTGCTATCACAGATGATGATGCAGGCCGGTAATGGACAGGATGGGATGAGGGGTCAAAGGGTTAATCATTCACTTCAGTTCATCAACACATTAGTGCCTAAACCTCTTAATGTATACACATACACAGAACATTAAAATATGCACATTAAAGATCCACAGTGTGTGCGGCTTATGGAAACATGAAAACATCCAGTATGCATGGATACTGAAAAATATCACAAATACACAATGAAATTTTGGTTAATTCTGTTATAGTCTCAGTGCTCGCCAGTCCACAGAAGCTACCGATACCAAGTCACCATCAGGTTACCCACTAAAGGAGACTTTAACCCTTTGACTCCCACATCCTGTGCACCAGCATCCTGCATCGTCAACCATGCTAGCAAAGTAAAAACAACCCTTTGAAGGAAGCTGGTGGATAGGGCGAAGGAGTCAAAGGGTTATGTTTTAGCAGTTGGTGGATGGGTTAAGTTTTTGCAGCTGGTGGACAGGGTGAGAGAGTCAAAGGTTTTTAAGTTTTTGCAGCTGGTGGATAGAGTGAGAGAGTCAAAGGTTTTTAAGTTTTTGCAGTTGGTGGATAGGGAGTCAAAGGGTTAAGTTTTTGTAGTTGGGGGATAGGGTCCGGGAATCAAAGGGTTAAGTTTCTGCAGTTGGTGGATAGGGTGTGGGAGTCAAAGGGGTAAGTTTTTGCAGTTGGTGGATAGGGTGTGGGAGTTAAAGGGTCAAGTTTTTGCAGTTGGTGGATAGGGTGTGGGAGTTAAAGGGTTGACTGCTGCTTTGGTGATGTTCGACGCCACCAACTCTGATCTAACAAATGGAGGATAATACTTAAACTAATAGCAGAAAAATGTATGCTGAGCTATCTCTATTTTGCATGGCAATGATCAGAAGGAAAAAGAGATAATTCCTTGCCCATCTTCTTCCAAAGACATCATACAATATTTCTAGTGGTCGCTTACAGGAAACACGTTAAACTAAAACGGACAGACAGTATTCAGGGTAAACAGGCCACCGACATCAAATATTCAAGACAGCCTCAATGAGAAAATAGATACAATAGACTGGTTAGTAATGGACATTCAGACATTCTCATCCAGTGCAAGCTGGGAATTTCCAACCATGACCGACAATGAAATGCCTTACACTCCTCTGATGAAAGTCAGTTTGTGTTTGATTCAGCAGCAAAAGCACATGTCCGCAGTGGAGGGAAAGAAGCAATATATGTCGGTTAGAGAAGATCAAACAAATGAAGACGACAAAAGGATAGTGTTTTAACCCTTTCACTCCCATACCAAGTCCACCAGCATCTTGCATTGTCAACCATGCTAGTGAACAAAAACTTAACCTTTTGATTCCCTCACCCTATCCACCAGCTTCCTGCAGGAAGCTGGTGGATAGGGTTAGGAAATCAAAGGGTTAAGTTTTTTGCAGCTGGCTCATAGGATGCGGGAGTCAAAGGGTTAAAATTATCCATCTTCTAGTCATTTCATGTGTGTCAGTTTGAAAAACATGAACAAAGAAAAAGAACATACTGTCATGAATCATCCATGTCCTAGTCAATTAAAATGTAGCACAAAAAAAAAAAAAAAAAAGACAAAAGTCTCAGTTTCTTGAACCTGAAGAAAAACTTTTCACCAGGAACAAACAAAATCAATCTTTTAAAACAGAGAAAAAAGAGTGTGTCTCAGAATACATCCATCTTCTAGTCATTTAAAATGCAGAAAAAGAATTTCTCAGTCACTTTAAACGACAACATTTATCAGTTAAATAAAAAGAAAAAAGAAAAAGAAAAACAAACATAATTTCTCTTCTTGCCATTTTACGTACAGAAAAAGAAAACCTCAATCTGCTGAAGAAAAACCATCTGTTACAAAAATCAAACAACAAACAAACAAAATGACAGTGTCTCAAAATTATTCATCTTTGAACATTTCCAAGTACTGAAAATATTTATCAGATGAAAAAAAACAACAACAAACCAACAAGGACTACAAAGAAATGATGCACACTATTTCAAAATCATTCAGTATTTTAAAATCATTCATCATCAAAACACTTCATTTTCAACTGCAAGTACAGAAAATTACTTTCAAACTGATGAAACCAGCATGTCAAAACTCAAGCAGCAGCATACAAACAAGGCAGGTAACTCATTAAAAAAAAAAAAAAAACACCTTCAGAGCACTTTATTATTTAAGGATAGGATAGAAGCATCAGGTCCATCTGGGCCAGTCCTACAGCTACTCCTTGCTATTCTACATATAAAACGTAAGCATAGTAGTAAAAATGAGGTAAGTGGTAAAATGATGAAAGAAACAGAGGGGAGAGATCAGATGGACAAACACACTGACAGACATACAGACATACAGACTGACTGACATAACTGATACACAGACCAATGGACTGACCGACTGACTGACAAGCAGACAGATCAATCAACAGACCAACAGACTGACTGACTGACAAGCAGACAGACAGACCAATCAACAGACCAACAGACCGACTGACTGACAAGCAGACAGACAGACCAACTGACAGACAGACAACTGACCCACATGCAGACCAACCAACAGACAGACAAACAGATCAACAGACAGACAGACCAACCGACAGACAGACAACTGACCCACAGGCAGACCAACCAACAGACAGACAGACCGACAGACAGACAGACAGACCAATCGACAGCCAGACAACTGACCCACAGGCAGACCAACCAACAGACAGATTGACAGACTAACAGACAGACAGAAAGACAGACAGCTATACAAAGGAGACAGAGAACCCATGGCAAATGATGGCTGCAAAAACAATTTACAAAACAAATGAGCCATAAAAGAGAAAACAGAAACACAAAAATTCAGACTAAGAGAAAGAATTATACAGAGGAAGAAGAGACGAGATAGAGACAACAAAAAAGAGGCAGACAGAAAGAAAAGACACAAAGAGAGGAGGGGGAGTGGGGTGGGACACAGTGGAAAAATGAGAGAAAGGGAGAGAGAGTGTGAAAAAGAAAGAGAAACAGACAGACAGAGAGAAAGTGAGATAACAAGAATGAAAATGAGACAGAGAGAAGAAAAATGAGGCAGAGAGTGAGGCGATAGAGAGAGAGAGAGAGAGAGAGAGAGAGAGAGAGAGAGAGAGAGAGGAGAGAGAGAGAGCGAGAGAGAGAGAGAAAAGAAACACATACGGGGAAAATGAGACAGAAAAAGGGAAAATGAGACAGACAAAGACAGAAAAATAGGCACAGAGACAGACAGAAGGAAAATGAGAGGCAGACAGACAGACAGAGAAAGAGAGACACAGACAGAGGGAATGAGACACAGAGAGAAGACATGAGACACAGGGAAAAAGAGACAGTGAGAAGGAAATGAAACAGGAAAATGAGACAGAGACAGATAGGGAAGAAATGAGACAGAATGGGAAAAGAGAAGGCGAGAGAGAGAGAGAGAGAGCATGAAACTGAGGGGAAATAAAACAAAGAGACAGAGAGTGAAAATGAGAAAGAGAGAAAATGAAACAGACAGGGAGAAATGAGACAAATTTCAAGTTGGAGTGGGGGCGGAGAGAGACAAACAAAGGAAAACAAGACTGAAGATGAGAAAAAGTCAGGCAAAACAATGATGCAGAAGACAGAGACAGAAAGACAGATACAGACAGAGATAATGATGGAGAAAGAGCAAGAGAAAAGACAGACTTCCATTTTTGACTTTTGAGCATGAAAATAGTTGTGAACAATGAACAAACTGTACAGCTACAAACCAGAATGATAACAGGTATTGTATGTCTGAAATATTTCAGTACCATTAAATATGAAATACTGACGAATCATCACAACAAATGTAACAAAGACATGCATGCACATTCACTCACACACACAGACAAATATACACAAACACATTTGCACACACACACACATACACACACACACACACACACATACACACACACACACACACACACACAACACACACCACACACGCACATACACAAATGCATGTGCACACACACACATAAGACAGTGGGATATGCATTCAGCAGCTAAACAACATTTAATGTAATGTTTCCTTCCTTCCTCCCTCCCCCACCTCTCCCCCCCTCCCCTTTCTTACACCATCCCCTACTTACATTTACAAAACTTACCTGTGTTTTTGTACAACATACAAGTTTAGAGACAGAACATTTTCATGACACTAGCCACGAGTAAACAAAACACATAAAGACATAAACATGTCACAGAAATAATTCAGGCCTGAGAGACAGGTTCAGCCAGGCAGCCATTATACTAGTGTATGTAAACCACCTCCTTGAGGTGCAGGATATCCAATTAAAAGTCAAACGAACTGAAACTGGAAGAAGAAACCAATGCTGGGTTTTACCTTGGCTTTTTGGGGGAAGCACGTTTGTATAAAGGCAACATGTTATTTAGTGTTTGTTGCTGTTCTTTTGCTTTGTTTTGTTTTGCTTCAAATTCTTCTCACTAACATGTCTTATTTTCTTTTCTTTCTTTGGTCAACCCCAACACCTGTGCACAACAAAGTCTAAAGACCAGACCAAAGAAAAGAGAGATAATGACACAGAACATCCCAAAGCCCTCATCAACTGAAGTTGATGGCACAGCATCCTCTTAACCCTTTGAGTCCCGCACCTTGTCCACCCAGCATCCTGCATTGCCAAACTTACTACCAACCATACTTAATCCCTTGACTCCCTCACCCAATCCACCAGCTTCCTGCAACGAGTGGAAGCTGGTGGATAGGGTGAGAGAGTCAAAAAGTTAAGTTTTACAGCTGGTGGGATAAGGTGCGAGATTCAAAAGGTGATTTATAAACCTTCACAAATTTCAAGTACAGTCAAAAGGTTACCCATATGCCTTCACAAATATCAAACAGACATTTCCTTTTTATTCAGCTGGTAGTTGCATCACTCTTTCTTTTTCTCAGCTATAAAAGAGCACATCAATCTGTTAAGTGGTGGAAAATGTTTAAGGAGTGAGATGTAGCACAGAAGTATCTATGTTAGACAAGGAAAGACAAGAAAGAAATCAGCAGAAGAGAAGAAGAAACGAAAAGAAAGAATACTGAATTTCATTTTCCATCATTACTCTGAATGAAGAACAGAATGAACAAATCTATTCCTTAGAGGAGCATCAAAAGAAAATAGCTGTTTTTGTCTGTTTGTTTTCACCACTCTAAAAGTGACATGAGAGAAAATACCAATTTCCCAATGCTGCAGTTC
Source organism: Monoplex corrugatus (assembly GCA_030674185.1). NCBI lineage: Eukaryota > Metazoa > Mollusca > Gastropoda > Littorinimorpha > Ranellidae > Monoplex > Monoplex corrugatus. The sequence goes on from JAPXFY010000017.1 coordinate 50,752,322, forward strand.
AAAAGTAAACAGTGAGGAAGAGAAGAAAGAAGTCGGTGAGAAAAGAAAAGAAAAAAGAAAAGGAAAGTGTAGTTATTTCACACAATTTCTGATAATGAGAAAAGATGGTAGAACAGATAAGAAGAGAAAATGAGAAGTTATCTCCAAATGTTGTTGATAATGAGAAAAGATGACACAACAGATGAGAAGAGAAAACAAGAAGTTATCTCCGAATGCTGTTGATAACGAGAAAAGATAACAGATCAGATGAGAAAAGAAAATGAGAAGTTGTTTCCAACTGTTGTTGATAATGAGAAAAGATGGTAGAACAGATGAGATGAAAAAGCAAGAAGTTATTTCCAAACATTGTTGACAACAATAAATTGATGACAAAACAGATAAGAGAAAACGAGAAGTTATTTCCAAACATTGTTGATAGTAAGAAAAGACGGTAGAACAGATAAGAAGAGAAATGAGAAGTTATTTCAAATGTTCTTGATAACAAGAAAAGATGAGAAGAGAAATCAAGAACTTGTTTCCAAATGTTCTCGATAACGAGAAAAGACGGTAGGAACAGAAGAGAAAACGAGAGAAGGGACTGAATGTAACAGTTTGCATCGTCGTTGCATGACGACGAATGCAAGATAAGACAAACACCAAATGTTATTTGCCAGTGTCACTGTTGTAGAAGAACAGCAAACGGTGATAAATTTCTGGTCACAGCCTTACCACTGAGCTCTGCCTACACGGGGATCACTTTCAAATGTCACCACCCTGGCAACACAATATCACTTCCGTGTTTATAAAAAAAAAAATAGACACAAGCTTACCTTGGTTTCTTTGAAAAGACAAAGAGAGACACACAGAGAGAGAGAGACAGAGGGGGGGGGGGGGGGGGAGGAGAGAGAGTGTGTGTGTGTGTTTGTGCGTGTGTGTCTATGTGTGTGTCTGTGTACCTATGGTGTTTGTGCATGTGTCTATGTGTGTGTCTGTGTACCTATGGTGTGTGTGGTGTGTGTGTGTTGTGTGTGTGTGTGTGTGTGTGTGTGTGTGTGTGTGTGTGTGTGTGTGTGTGTGTGTGTGTGTGTGTGTGTGTGTGTGTGTGTGTGTGTGTGTAGTGTTTTCCCCTTGTAAGTTTATGTATATAGTTTTTTTGTTGTTATTTATTTTGCTGCTGGTTGTGTGTGTGCGTGTGCATGTGTGTGTGTGTGTGTGTGTGTGTGTGTGTGTGTGTGTGTGTTGCGCGTGCGTGCGTGCGTGTGTGTGTGTGTGTGTGTTGTTTGTGTGTGTGTTGTCTGCATGTGCTGAGTGTGTGTGTGTGTGTGTTGTTTATGTGTGTGTTGTTTGTGTGTATGTGCATGTGTGCATGTGTATATGTGTGTGTGTGTGTACGTGTATAAGTATGTGTATGCGTATGTGTATGTGTATGTGTATGTGTATTATGTGCATGTGTATAGGCACACGCACATTGTATGTGCACTTGTTTACACACACAACAATATACTCACCGGTTACTTTTAAATGGTCATAATGATACATCACGGTTGATTTGCTGCTTCAAAGGCTGATTTCCTGCTTATTTTTGCATGATTAGAAACATATTCTGGAACCCTTTTCCTGAAATCAGTTTCAATGTCACACAAATTCTCCAAAATGAACAAAACATAGACATCATTAACCTTTTCACTCCTTTGCCGTACCCACCAGATTCTGACTGGAAACCTGTGGATGAGGTGAGAGAGTCAAGGGATTCAAGTTCAAGTTAATATTGCTTATAGCCCAGCCTACTACTAGAGTCCATGGGTTAAAACAAGCACAGCACAAATCTAACAAAAACTTACTGGTCTTCTCGTTCACGAGAAAAGGCAGCAGTGAAGAAGTCCGGAATGGGTGGAAGGATATCCTCATTGTAGTCAAACGGCGTTGGGCACTTCTGCCAGCAGCTTCCAATGGACTCGATCATGTCATTCACCTAGTGAATTAATGCACATCATTGCATGACAGTAACAATAAGTTTTAATCCATACAGAAATACACATGCACCTCAATAAATCTGAAACAATGATGTACATGTTTAATGCATACTTACAGAAATAACATTCAGCCTGGACAATAACGCATGTGAAAATGAGATAAGTAAATATAATCCACATAAAATGACAGGACACAGGATGTTTGTTTGCTTGTTTGTTTGTTTGTTTGTTTGTCTGTTTGCTTGGCTGTTTGTTTGGCTGGGTTTTGATTTTTTGTTTGTTTTTGTTTTTGTTTGTGTTGTGTGTGTGTGTGTGTGTGTGTGTGTGTGTGTGTGTGTGTGTGTGTGTGTGTGTGTGTGTGTGTGTGCGCGTGTGGTGTGTGTGTGTGTGTGTGTGTGTGTGTTGTCATTCTCATCATCCCCCCACAATTATTTATATTTATTTCATTTCAATTTTTTCACAGCACTGTCTTACTCAAAGATTTCCATTTTGGTTTACTGTTGTGGTTTGTTGTTGTTGTTGTTGTTGTTGTTGTTGTTGTTGTTGTTGTTGTTGTTGTTGTTGTTGTTGTTGTGTTGTTGTTGGTTGTTGTTGTTGGTTGTTGTTGTTGTGTTGTTTTGTTGTTAGGTATGTTTTTTAGGGGCTAACTGCGCTGCTTAATCCTTTATTGTTTGTTTTGTTTC
>JAPXFY010000017.1:50757456-50759956 GCA_030674185.1 Monoplex corrugatus
ACACCTATCCCCAACTGTAAAAAGTTAACCATTTGACTCTCTCACCTTCTACAGCTTTCTCAACTGTAAAAGGGTTAAGTTTTGCTTTGCTAGACAAGCTGACTGGGTGACAATTAAGGATGCTAGCTAGGACATGGTGACACGGGTGTGGAATGTTAATTAATAACAAAGTCTTTACATCAAAACCCACCCCAGGTGATATGATACGGGAACTTATCTGACCCTACACCGACACCACACCAAAATGACGACAGCACGTTAAGTTGAGCGATGCGAAGACTAATCCAATTAAATGTTTTGCATCCTGGTTTTGGACTTGACTGATATGAACAGGATTGGGTATGGACAGGTTACAAGATCTACAATATTTGTGATACAACAATGATGTACTTGAATACATTACAGAATCTGTTATCTATATTGATAAACAATAGGATTGTTGTACAAGATATACAATACTTGTGATACAAAATGATGGACTTGAATACAGTAGTCTGTTATCTGTACTGATAAACAACAGGACTGTTGTTCATGCAAGATGAGATGAACAGGTGAGTGTGTGTGTGTGGGGGGGGGGGGGGGGGGGGGCAGGGAGTGAAAGTCAACTCCCAATTTATTGCCTCCTTTCTTATCAGTGTCAGTTACAGTTTCTCAAGATGACATCTCCGTGTTCGGAATTAATTCCGTATGCACTAACATCACAGGTGCCACGTGTATGGTGATCATGGTACAAACTTAAGCCTGCACATAAACCATGAGCTGGCCAGGTCCTGAGGCCCTACCTAGCTTATGTTTTACCTGTGTACATTTGTAATACTAGTATCAGTCTATCATTGGAACAAATCATGTAAAATGCTTAAGCTGAATCTGTTCTATTCAAAGTTTGCATTTGAGAGACAGCAAGACAGGGACTGAAGGGAAAACTGATAAAGGAGAAACGGATAGACAGAGTGAGAGCTCTGTAATTTCAGTGTTATTCCATAAGCTAATTTCTATTTCATATATTCATGTAAGTAAAAGAGGACAGACTGACTGACAGAAAAAGACACACACAATTCAACCACAAGACAGATAGAGAAGCACAAAGAAGAGTCACAGATACAACACAGAAAAAGACAAACACAACATAAAACGACAGACACAAAACAGCCACAAGACAGAGAAAAACCGAGAAAAGGCTAGGACACGACAGAACATAGAGTGAGACAAAACACTCAAAAGAAGCTCAGACAGAAACAACATGCAAAAGGACAGACATAAACTCAGCCACAAGACAGACAGACAAACATAAACAAGAGACACAGGCAGGCACAACACAGAAAAAGACAGAGACAAGACTAGTCACAAGACAAATGGACAAACTTAAATAAGGTGCACAGAAAGACACAGCATAGAAAAAGACAGACACAAGACACGACAGAGAAATACAAACAATCAGACACAGATAGACAAAACATGGAAGAAGACAAGACACAAGAGAGCCACAAGACAAGACAGAGAAAACAAATAAGAGGCTAGAACAGACACAACAAAGAATAAAACAGAGACAACAAAGAATACGACTGAGACAACACAGAAAAAGACAAGACACACGGCAGATAGACAGACAGACACAACATCGACACACACAAGCGGACAGACAGAGAAACAGCAAGAGAAAGTGCACACAAAGTGCCAAACTGCTCACGACAGCAAAGACACTATAACATTAACAGCAAATGAGACTGCAGCACTCCACATAAAACGGCTAAGAACGCCGACAATACATAAATACAGCAAACAGACAAACTAGAGCAAGATTAATTGGAATGAACAGGGATAAAGGAGGAACGGGAGTGGAGGAGAGAGAGAGAGAAACAGACACAAAGAGAGACAGAGACAAACACAGACACAGAGAGAAGAAGAGAGAGAGAAACAGAGAGAGAAGAGAGAGACAGAGACAGACAGAAAGAAGAAGAGAAGAGACAGAGAAAGAGAGACAGACAGAAAAGAGAGACAAAAGAGACAGAAGACAAAGAGAGAGAGATGAGAGTGGCAAAAAAAATCAATACTGTCACATTACAAGAAAGAGAGAAAACGATGGACGACCAATCAGACAGAATGAGGAAAGAATTGCATCCCAAAACGCGATGAAGGGGAAAGGAGGGTGGGCAGGGGGAGAAGAACCGGACACTGGAATGTCTAGTGACAGAAAAACATAAAAGATCAAAGAAGAATGTCTAATCAGACAAGAGGCAGACAGAGGGACGTCAGACTGAAGGCAAAAGAAGCAAGATTTCTCAACGGACAAGTAGGAAAGAGACAAAGGATGGGGGAGGGAGGACGAACAGGGGGGTGGGGGTGGGTTAAGGAAGAAACTCTGAGAGGCACAGGGTGAAATAAGGAAAGTTTGTCCACTGATGTTGTCTAAACCTTTTCCTCAATTCTCGTCCACAAAATATTAGACCGAAGGGATTAACCTTTTGACTCTCACACCCTGTCCACCAACATCCTGTATTGT
>JAPXFY010000017.1:50764956-50804956 GCA_030674185.1 Monoplex corrugatus
GAAGCTGGTGGATAGGGTGAGGGAGTCGGAGGGTTAAGTTTTCGTTTTGCTACCATGGCTGACGGTGCAGGAGGCTGGTAGACCGTGTGCAGGAGTCAAAGGGTTAAAGAAGGGAAAAAAATGCAAATATGATCATGTACATATGTAACAAGGAGAAATGTACACTTATAACCATACAAAAGCATAGTCAGCAATACCCTGACGTTGCTGTTTGTTTGTCTGTTGTTGTTGTTGTTACTTTTGTTTTTGTTTTTGTTTTCTATCTCATTGTCCAAATGATTACCCCATACTCATGAACTTTTCAGTAACTATGACAAAACTCCAAGGAAGATTAGTGACAAAAGTAACAGATACCTGAAGGCTTGATCAAGCCTCACGACATCACAGTTTCCCATTATTTTTAAACTAACATGCAAAGAGAGAGACGACAGTGGCAAATAATAATCATGTAGACCAATATCTACACAAAAACAAGTCATAATACCAAAGTATACACAACAACAGACATGCAGTTAAAAGTACCAAACATAAATGGGACAAATGCGGTGAATTCCATGCACGAACGAACGAAAGGCCATAAACAACAAATACCGGGAACAGTGCTGGTTCTGTTGTGATTTTTTCTTTCCCGATTAAGTATACAATCAAATGCTGTGCAGAAACACACTTCAAATCTCATGGCAAAGTTCTGAACATTCTTTGTGCAGTGCATGGAATAAACAAAAACCTGCACAAATTTCAAGAAAATTTAAGAAAAAGTTTAAACAACAAACTTTAGAAAGAAAGTTTTTGAAAAAAATATTGAGTCAAGGTGCAATTTCCACAGTTTGTAACCACTGAAAAATCCATCAAGTTCCTGTCAAAAACCACGCAAAAAAGAAAAAAAAAAAAGAAGATTTTTGCTAAAATGACAAACCATGATAAACCACGACTAAAATTGTGAAAGCTTGTATAACAGAATAATAATAATGATAATAAATCAAATAAGAAAAAAAGTGTAGTGCAAACAAAAATCCATCAGAAACAGCAAAGATCATGATGTGGGCGATATCAAGGATCTGACATATCCTGTTTAGGAAAGCAATACAGACAGACGAACAAAGCAGTCCCTTTGGGTATTCAAATTCCACCAGAACAATCCAACACAAAGTACAACATAAAAACTCTAATACTTTCATACTCACCGACTAGTCACAAGATTGAATTTGAATCAAAGGGAATAAAAAAACAAAAAACATTCATCCATGCAGAATATTATCACATGTGAACACGTGCACACAGAGGTTTGTAAACCCAATACAAAGACTTCTGGTTACAGTCAAATACATTAGTAACAACCCAAACAAAAAGTAACTTTTATACAGCTTGGGAAGGGGGGGGGGGGTAGATAAATTTAAAACAGACAAAACAAAAATGACGCTGCCATTCATTTTATCCCCAAATTAATTCTAGCCAGCAAGAAATTACGCACACTTCTTTCAAAACTATTTTCAAAATCTTCACTTTAAGTGCAAAGAGTTGAGACCCTGGATCCATCAAAATTAAATTAATGGTTCCATAAACTAAATAGAGGAATAACACTGTGCCTCAATCTGATATTTTTCCACTTCATACAGTTGGAGAAAGTACTTGCAATACTAGTGGAAGAAAATTAGATAAAAACACATTTCTATCTCAAAGACAGTATGGATATTACAAAACAAGAACTAGTTTGTCAGCTAGTCAGTTGATGAATTTTTAACATTTCCCCCACCATAAAAAAAAAAGAAGCAATTACGAGCAGAGCTTTTCTTTTTAATTTAGCACACATTAAACAAGAGAAAGAATGAAAAAAAAGTGACCAGTCTCTAACCAATTTCATAAAATATGGGGGAAAAGAAAACTAGCAAAAACAGAACTTAATCCAAATATACTGTTGTACAAAACAATGCTGTATTGATGTTGGGGAAAACATAAATAAATAATCAACAGACAACAAAAATAGCCAAAAAATAATAGCAAAAAAAAAATATATATATATATATATATATAGTAATAAGCCAAATTACGGATCAAACACTAACTGGGGTAATCGTAATCAGGGAAAAGGCAAAATAAAAACGGGCAAAATATGAAATGGTAAGGACTTTCAGGGAGGAGAGTTGTTTAATAGTTTAATGATCACATGACTTCATACATCCATTTCAAACAGATGCACACTTTTACTTAAAGGCATGCACCAAATATACACAATTCACACAACATTTTAAAAATTCTGTGTTGTGTGTGTGTGTGTGTGTGTGTGTGTGTGTGATGTGTGCGTGGTGCGTGTGTGTGGTGCGTGCGTGGTACTGCGTGTGGTGTGTGTGTGTGTGGTGTGTGTGTGTGTCTATGTGTGTGTGTGGTGTGAGTGCAAGCTGCGCTCATGTGTGTGTAGGTATACGTGCATGAGTGTATAATTCGCGTTGTAGTGTGTGTGTACACATGTATAGTGATGCACACACATGCACATACATGTAATACGCTTGTGGGATTTTATAACACATGCAAGCCTATGTGCGTACATGTGCGCATGCATGTCTGCGTGTGTGTGTGTGTGGGGGGGGGGGGGGGGTGTACATTCATACTTGAATGTATGTATGCATGTATGTGCTACATTATGTGAATAACTAAGCATGCATTTATACATGTGTGTGTTTGTGAGAGTGCATGCACAAATGTGCACATATAATGGAATTGTAGCAGTTCATAACACAAGCAAACATATGTGTAACATGCCTGCTTTGAATTCATCATGATGATCTCTACACTGTTGATTACTTACACCAACATAATACTGACGCCAACATCAAATCATGCATCCATGACACGTTCTCTATACACTTATCAACCTACATCTCCTTCTCCATCCTACATAACACATATTCACACAAAATTCATGCTGTTTTGTTTCATAATGCTCAAACTGAAGAAAAGTTTATCTTCTGGACATAAAAGTATGATTTAAAAAAAATGCAGCCATTTTGATCTACACATACACATCTATTTTTCCAAGATATATGAACATGTCAAATGTTTATATTAAACTATGAGGTAAGAAAATGTTCTTTGATTAAAAAAAAAAGTCCCCCGACCTATCTCCCCCTCCCCCCCCCCTTTTTTTTAAAGAAGTTTTACTTGACAAACGTATACAACAAGTCAAATCTTATTATCAACAAAACAATCACTCATGAAGAAACATATTTGTAAAATTTCTTTCCACATGTTTTCATTTTCTTGTATGTTGCTCTGCAATTTAATCTTATTCTCTTTTAATCTTGTTCTCTATCATACCCTGAAACTTTTCCTTCTGTGGAATCAACACCTTTAATAATATTCAACGATTAGTAATGTGTAAATGTAATTCCCTAGATGAGGAACACCAACATTTTAAATGACACGGTTATTTCTCATGCCGTTACATGTTACACATTTGTACCAAAATGCACACAACCACCAAACTCACAAACAAATCTTTTCAGCTAAAAATCACAATTTAACTGAAACTCTTCTTTCATTCTGATACACAAACATTCTTACCTGCACAGTTTCCTGTTCAAGTGCCAGGCCACTTTTACGTAAATTGTTCTCAAACACTTCTCGTCTCATCTTTTTCTTTTCGTCGGTCTCATTTTCAAGTTTGTAAGCGAAGACAAAATCAATCCGCGTTTTGCCATCCTTGAAGAACAACGTCTTGTCCACTTGGCTCTATGAAAACAAAGCAAAAATCAAATGAATTACATACATTTTCTTAACTCAAGCATGGTTTTCATTCATACTTTAAAGATTGATGATTATCAAATAATCCTGATCAATTGTAGAAACAAACATAAAAAATCCTGATCAGCTGGTATCACAACACACATGCACACATGCACGCACGCACACACACACACACACACACACAACACACACACACACACACACACACACACACACACACACACACACACACACACACACACACACACACACACACACACAGTGTGAGAGAGAAACAAACATAGAAAACCTTAGTTAACTGATGTGTATACTTTTTTTTAAACGTTTAGGACTGCGCTCACTTCCAAATCATCTGCACAGAATGCTCCAAAATATGTCATTTTCATTAAACCAGCAGCAGATGATAGCATCAAAATATTTAATAACCAACTAAATGCTACAGCTAGAATACCTCTGACATAAAACATCTGCAGCAAAAGCATATCAGCTGACACTTTCATTCATTAGAAACCATCATTTCATGAAATAAAAAGCTCATGTATGTATTATTCTGATCATAACAATCAGACAAACTGTTTTACATCAAGTAACCAATCATATGAAACAAAGAGAAAATCCACTTCAAGAACATGCATATTAACCCTTTGACTCCCACACCCTGTCCACCAGCATCCTGCATTGTCAACCATTGCTTGCAAAGCAAAAACTTAACCCTTTAATTCCCCAACCCTGTCAACCAGCATCCCGCATTGTCAACCATGCTAGCAAAGCAAAAACTTAACCTTTTGATTCCCCCACCCTGTCCACTAGTATCATGCATTGTCAACCATGATAGCAAAGCAAAAACTTAACCCTTTGATTCCTCCACCCTGTCTACCAGCATCCTGCATTGTCAACCATGCTAACAAAGCAAAAACTTAACCCTCTGATTCCTTCACCCTATCCACCAGCGTCCTGCATTGTTAACCATGCTAGCAAAGCAAAAACTTAACCCTTTGATTCCCTCATTCTATCAACCAGCTTCCTCCAGGATGTGAGCGAATCAAAGGTTAAGTTTTTGCAGTTGACCAGTCGCCGTGGTGTAGTGGTTAACGCAATGGACTACTGACTGGAAGGTTGTGGGTTCGAATCCCCATCAGTGCCTTCAAAAATCATTGTGGGATTTTTCGGCTCTAACCAGCTCCTACCCTGATTTGGGCATGCTATGGGCTCATTGGGAACACTGGGACCACACAGTCGTGTCTCATCCACTTCATGGATGCGTCACTGAGGGCGTTGCTAAAATCTTCTGACCAGCACCGCAGGTGTCTGTATCTCTCAGGCCTGGTTGATGCCAGGATATATTATGATAGTAAGCGTAGAGTACAGCCCTGTCACACAGTCTCAATCCTAGATGGAACTCCATAGCATCACGATTATCAACATCATTATCATCGCATTGTAAAAAAAACTACCAAAAAAAAAAAAAAAACTGTGCCAGCTTTTGTGACCATTAAGGTGCTGCAAAATATGGGGGGGGAAAAAAGGGGGGGGGGTAAAAATAACCTCCCTGGGTGCGATGATCCTTAAAAAAAAATTTTTTTAAAAAGAGAAAGTTTTTGCATTTGATGGATAGGGTCCAGGAGTCAAAAGGTTAACTGTGCACAAATAAATGTGTGAAAAAGTATGCAATCTCATACAGATCAATCAGTAAAAACCAGTAAACTAGCCAAGAAACCTCAAATATAGTCAATCTAAATTATGTAATCTCATACAGATCAATCAGTAAAAACCAGTAAACTAGCCAAGAAACCTCAAATATAGTCAATCTAAATATGAAACTCTGAATTAATAACCATCATATCTGCAAACTCTGACATGAAAAAAAACCCCATCAAGTTTCAAATCAAAGACACAGGCTTCCAACGCTAAACTCTGCAAAACACGAAACAATCTCTGAATGGTTATTAACAGACAAAACACTATGCCAAAATCGCATATCAAACAGCACAGAAAGGTGTTCAGTGTTTGTACTGAATAAACTGTTTTTGTCTGGTTATTCAAACAATGTGAACTCTGAAAATATGTCAATGAAAAAAAAAACCCACTTGTCTGCATGCACATATATCAACATATTCATCTGGTTATCTAAGCAGAATGGATTTGAAAATAAAATTAAAAAAAAAAACTGCATGCATGATGATGCATACTGGTTGATGTACTCACATACACACACATGCATACATGCTCACAGGTACAAGACATAAAAACATGCAAATGATTCTGGAGAGATACTCACTGCATTGAATTCAATAACTATTAATTATATAAAGTAATAACTATCAAACAAATTAACAAATCTTAAATAGTACAACCATGCAAAGATTGTTGGATGTGTAAGTACAAAAAGTAATAATCATCTCCATTATAAATGATAATGGTAATGATAAGAATAGTAATTAATCTAACTTCACATGATAATAATCAATAATACTATGCTGATGTACTGAAACATCCTCATAGTCAAAAGTGAACATACATACAAACATGACCAAAATTACAGGAAAACGAAATACATACACACTCAAAAACACAGTGACATGCAAATCACACAAATGTAAAAACACAATGGCATTTCAGTCATTCAAATATGCATACAGACAGAATTTTTTTTAAATCACACAAAACATGCACATACATGCAAATACATGAACTAATATGCAACGCATACAGGCACAGTCCATGAAGTCCATGATCGCCAACGCCATGCGGCAGGCACTTGATGATGATGATGATGACAGGCACAGTCACACTTCTGCTGACCGTACACAAACAGCTACAACAAACACAATAATAACCAAATATCAAACATATACAAATTCACAAACTGACATGTAGAAATACAGAAACATGCAAACATCTCACGAAACCTTGGCTCATGAATCTATACATATTCAAAACATACATGTAATACATAAACATCAACATACACACGTATAATACATACATACATACATACATACATACATATACATACATACATACATACATACATACATACATAATCACAAACACAATGGCATAATATACATACATAACCACAAACACAATGGCAGACAAACAACATGAATACACCTGCACTTACCAACACACTGACAGGGACGCACACAAACATGTAAATACACACACATGTACACTGAACAATAGATCCCGTCTACACAACAAAACAAACCACTAACAGACAAATCGTACAAGCATCTGATTCAATCACAAAACACATGACAAGGAAATACTACTTACATGCATACAAACATACAAGTAAACAAACATTGGTGGGCAAATCACACAACATGCTTACACACAGTCACTTTTCCACTCAGTGAGACTATGAGTCCAACAAATTCAAGAAACATACATAAAAGTAACAAAAGAAACCAAACCAAACCAAAACAAAACAAAAGCCAAAATCGAAACATAAAACAAAGCACAAATAAACACACAGATGCAGCATGCATGTATCGCACGCAACAATGAACTAAACAAAAACAAAAACATAAAAAAAGCACAAATAAACACATAGACATATGCACGTGATGCAAACGCAAACAAACAACAAAGACAAATAACACAACAACACAAATACAAACAAAACAAAATAAATAAACAAGCACAAATAAACAGAGCACGCACACATGCACGCAACAACCAACAAAACAAAAAACAAATAAAACAGCACAAATAAAAACAATGCACCACGCACAATGCAGCAACACAACAACAAAAAAAAATAATAAACAACACAAATGAACACCAGCACGCACGCACACACATGCACACAACAAACAAAAAACAAAAACAAAAAACATAAAAAAAAAACATAAAACAAAGCACAAATAAACACACAGATGCACACTGCACGCACACATGCCATGAAACAACACAAAACAAAAACAAAAAACATAAAACAAAACACAAATAAGCACACAATACGCACACGCACGCACCACCATACACATCTCAACACATCAATCATCATCACATGCAGTTAACTACTCAGATTACTCTTTAAATTTTAAAGAAAGACATGAGATAGGATAATACATGTACTGTGCAATTGAGAACAGTCCAACTATATCATAATCTAACTTCCCTATGACTGCTTTGTTTTTCTGTTCTGAATAAACATTAGAACGATGAAATTAATTCTTAAATTAGTTCTTATCACTGTGAAAATCTTATCAATTAATGAAAAGCTCAAATTATGGTTAAAGAAGAAGAAGACAGAGGAAAAGAAGGAGATGCAGCAGAAGAACAAGATCAATATTAGGACAAAACAACAACAGCAGCAGCAGCAGCAGTAACAACTACTACAACAATAACAACAAATCAACAACACAGAACAACAATATCAACTCCAATAAAAACAAAAACCTTTCAATTGAAAATATTCTTTTCCAACATGTTTTGCCATACTAACTGTGATTCCAATATACAAATAGAGAATTACATTTTTAATTATTCATTCAAATAAAATACATGTTCTCTTTCATTCAATGTATTCAAGTGTTTTTCTTTATAAAACATAACTCTGCAGACATTACGCAACCAGCGTTTGAAAAGAGAAGAATAAAAATTCAATCCATTTTCATCAATCACGTAATTTTAATACGACTTACTTTTTTGGTTATTTTTTTTTTCAAAATTGACATACTCACACGCACACACAGACACATACGCAGGTAGATCAATGGACCAACACTAGAAAAGGCATGAACAGGTTGGTACTAGACAAGGTGTTGGACAGAAAGACAGACAGAGACTGACAGAAAGGACAAGAGGTTGGTCAGAAAGACAGACAGACACAGACTGACAGATACAGAAAGAGGGATGTAGAAAAAGAAATTTATCCGGCTACAAAGACCAGAATACATCAAGGGGAATAAGCCAAAGGGCAAATATACCATAGCATATTCATACAGCTCGCAATTACTGGACATAACTGATCCTAAGTTTAAGCTGCTAAAAAGGAACTGTGTGGATTTATCACAAAGTAGCCAATATATAAAGAGTTGGGGAAATATACAAGAGAGGACAGCAGACTAAAATTCTGGCTATGGATGATCAGAAGTTTCCATTACTAAACATCAACAACTACAGAAATGCTAGCCATTTTTTTCAAAAGATGGGGGGAAAGCATGAAAGAGTGTAGAAATAACTGATGACAATAAAATCACGAAAGCAATAACTGAAATGAAAAAAATCAGCATAGAATCAGTTCAGTTTTACAAAATTCAAGAGAAACATGCACAGAAAGAGAAAGAGAGAGAGAGAGAGAGCAGAGAGAGAGAGAGACAGAGAGAGAGAGAGAGGGAGAGAGAGAAAGAGAGTGCATGTGTTTATAAGTACATGTGTGCATATGTATGTATGTACATATATGAAAGACAGAGAGACAGAGTTGTGTGTGTGGTGTGTGTGTGTGTGTGTGTGTGTGTGGTGTGTGTGTGTGTGTGTGTGGGTGTGTGTGTGTGGTGTGTGTGGTGTGTGTGTGTGTGTGTGTGTGTGTGTGTGTGGTGTGTGCATGTGCGTGCGTGCGTGCGTGTGTGTGTCATTTTTGTATGACCTAATAACATGTGGAAGTAGACACTTGCTCATAATTATTTAGTATTGTTTCTTTAACACTGCAGGTCTTGTCTGTTTCATCCTTGTAGTTGCAGGAACCAGAAAAAACACAAAAGAAGAATAAGAACACATATTTAAAACAGCAAGACAAGACAGGCGTCTGTCTTGTCTTGTATTAAATACGCATTCTTATTCTTCTTTACCGCACAAAAACACAAAAGAAGAATATTTAATAAGAATGCGTATTTAATACAACACGACAAGACAGGTGCCTGTCTTGTCTCGTTGTATTAAATATCCGTTCTTATTCTTCTTTTGTGTTTTTTCAGGTTCCTGTTTGCCTGAACGCGGGCAGTCACACTTGTTTTGGATTTGTAGTGGCTGCAGTTGACATGTACTTGTGTGTGTGCTTTACATCTGTCTGCCTTGGGCACTCATGCTTTTGTGAAGTGGTTAGGGCTCTTGTGCAATGAGATACTGTGCAAGTAGTCATTATTATTATCATTATTATTATTATTATTATTACTATTATTATTACTATTATTATTATTATTATTACTATCACTACTATTATCACTATTATTATCACTATTATTATCACCATTATTATTATTATTAAATGCATATACATAGTGTGCATATAAAGGTGCTCACATATCCAGAAAGTGAAATCATTACACAATACTGAGTGAGCATATACGTATCATGAGTGTATATGTATCGTAAGTGCATATATACACTCATGCATATGACTGTCCCTTTGTGTGTTCCTATGCGTCTGTACATGTGCATGTCTATAGTATATATACACAATCATGTGTAAGAATGGGATGAAAAGAGACACAAAGAACACACAAACTAAAAAGAATATACAAGAAAAGAATACAGATTATTTGATATCCATGGACAACAAGGACTGGGATATATAACCATATTTTCAAAACAAAATCAGGTCAATAAAATGAAAATATATAAATACACAAAAAAGAAACACATTTTCATATATGAAAAAAAGTTAAGACAGAAAGCTGCTATTTGCCCTCCCTTAACTCTCTCTCTCTATCTCTCTCTCTCTCTCTCTCTCTCTCTCTCTCTCTCTCTCTCTCTCTCTCTCTCACACACACACACACACACACACACACACACACACACACACCACACACACACACACCCACACACTCTCTCTCTCTCTCTCGCTCTCTGTCTCACTCACTCTCTCTCTCCTTCTCTCTCTGTCTCACTCACTCACTCTCACTCACACACACACACACACACACATACATACACACACACACACATTCACTCTCTCTCACTCACTCTCTCTCCCTCTCCCTCTCCCTCTGTCTCTCTCTCTCACTCACTCACACACACTCTCTCTCTCTCACTCTAACTCTCTCTCTCTCACTCAGTCTGTGTCTCTGTCTCTCTCTCTTGTGTGTACAACACACACACACACACACACACACACACACACACACACACACACACACACACACACACACACACACACACACCAAAAATACTGACTGAAATAATAAACCTGTACAAAATTAGAAAAACGTGAACATAATAACAAGAGGTCACTTCCTGAGCAAACTGATCAGTTATCTGAAACGACATACATACATATATCCTCAATCATGCTGTTAGTTCAAATCAACATTAAACAAACAGTTGGGTGTGCCTATTTACATAGTTGTCTAAGGATTGAATGAGAAGAGAAAAAAAGTAGACCCTCCAAACTCCCACGCTTTCAAGCAGTGTGCTGGGTGGGGATATCAAGCTTTTAGTCTGGGCTTTTGAGATAAGAGAGTTAGCCATCTGTCGCCATTTGCTTAAATGATAATTCAGCAAACCATGCTCAGAGTGAGTGCAAAATATACAATGAAAGTGTTCAAACTCATTGTTTATGACATGCATTAAAGTAAATATTAAAAAACTGCTCAGTTTGAGAAAAAGAGAAATTTATGGCGATAGTCAGTAAATAGTTTTAAGCAACCCCAGGAGTGTGGAAAGATTTTAAATGGTTAAAAGACATCATCGATTGGAATATACAGACATCAAGTCTTAGCAGATTATAAAGTGATAAAAAGTTGTGAAACTTCAAATCTTTCCAAAAGAACGAGTCTTCGTAATTTTTTTTTTAATTTTATTCATTTTCTCATCAATTCAGTAACAAAAATCAGATCACATTTTCATACCAGTCATTTTCCATGCAGCAAACTTATATTTCCACAGAAAACAACATCATGCACACAAAACACAAAACAAAAAATCAAAACAAACAGAAAAACCCACCTCAAAATAACTTAAAATTTACACTTCAGGACCAATAAACTAAGGTACATCATACTGGATTCAAAATGAGCCACTACGGTTAATCACAACTGAAAATAGTCACAATGAGATTGAACGACAGAAAATGCATATGAGGGATGATGGAGTACAGGCAAGCATAAAAAAATAGAAAAAATAAAACCTTTGGACAGATTTGGGGAAAAAAACGGATCACCTCAGAAAATTCCCCTCCCTGATCATGGTCAGGCAAAAGTCTAATGACATCTGCATTGTCCTCTGTAATCTAGATAAATCACAGACAGGCATTTCATACTGATAAACACACATACAGACATTTCATCTGGATAAACATACAGACATTTCATCCGGATAACATACAGACATTTCATCTAACTACAGACATTTCATCCAGATAACACACATACAGACATTTCATCCAGATAAACACACATACAGACATTCATCCCATAACACACAGATACAATAAACACACTACAGACATTTCATCCAATAAACACATGACATTCATCCAATACACACTCAGAATTCATCCTGATAAACACACATACAGACATTTCATCCACATAAACACACATACAGACATTTCATCCGATAAACACACACACAGACATTCATCCAATAAACACACATACAGACATTTCATCCACATAAAACACACACAGACATTTCATCCGATAAACAACACATAGACATTTCATCCAGATAAACACACAACAGACATTTCATCCGATAAACACACACACAGACATTTCATCCATATAAACACACACACAGACATTTCATCCATATAAACACACACACAGACATTTCATCCACATAAACACACACACAGACATTTCATCCATATAAACACACAACAGACATTTCATCCGATAAACACACACCAGACATTTCATCCGATAAACACACATACAGACATTTCATCCAGATAAACACACATACAGACATTTCATCCACATAAACACACAGACATTTCATCCAAATCAACACACATACAGACATTTCATCCTGATAAACACACATACAGACATTTCATCCACATAAACACACATACAGACATTTCATCCAGATAAACACACATACAGACATTTCATCCAGATAAACACACAAACAGACATTTCATCCAGATAAACACACATACAGACATTTCATCCACATAAACACACATACAGACATTTCATCCAGATAAACACACATACAGACATTTCATCCAGATAAACACATATACAGACATTTCATCCAGATAAACACACATACAGACATTTCATCCAGATAAACACACACACACAGACATTTCATCCAGATAAACACACATACAGACATTTCATCCGATAAACCACATACAGACATTTCATCCAGATAAACACACAACATACAGACATTTCATCCAGATAAACACACACACAGACATTTCATCCAGATAAACACACACACAGACATTTCATCCAATAACACACATACAGACATTTCATCCAGATAAACACACACAGACATTTCATCCAGATAAACACACATACAGACATTTCATCCGATAAACCAATACAGACATTTCATCCAGATAAACACATATACAGACATTTCATCCAGATAAACACAAACATTTTATCCAGATAACCACACATACATTTCACCCAGATAAACACAAATACAGACATTTCATCCAGATGAACACATATACAAACATTTCATTCCTGATAAACATACATACAGGCATTTCATTCCTGATAAACTAGCTACACACAGACATTCACAGAGTCAAAAATGCAAGGCATCATCCACATTCCAAAGAAATCAATGTACATGCACAGAAAACCAAGATTCACAAAGAAACCTTGGGAGTAACCACATGCGCTCTATTCTGGTTCTGTTTTCAGTAAAACCAAGATCACACACAAATCTACGGTGTAACCATATTTACTCTTACTTGCTTCTGTTTTCAGTAAAACCAAGATCACACACAAATTCTACGGTGTAACCATATTCACTTTTAGTCTATGCTCTTTTATCAGTCAAAAATCAATACCACAAAAATCAGCCGCTGGGTAACCACATCACTCTTTCTTGCTTCTGTTTTCCAGTAAAACCAAGATCACAAAAATCTAGGTGTAAGCATATTCACTTTAAACTTACTTGCTTCTTTTTCAGTAAAACCAAGATCACACACACAAACTAGGGTGTAACCATATTCACTCTTTACTTGCTTCTGTTTCAGTAAAACCAAGATCACACAGAAATCTAGGGTGTAAGCATATTCACTCTTAACTTACTTGCTTCTTTTTCAGTAAAACCAAGATCACATACTAATTTAGGGTGTAACCATATTCATCTTACTTACTTGCTTCTGTTTTCAGTAAACCAAGATCTCACAGAAATCTACGGTGTAACCATATTCACTCTTAATTGCTTCTTTTTTCAATAAAACCAAGATCACACACTAATTAGGGTGTAACCATATTCATCTCTTACTTGCTTCTGTTTTCAGTAAAACCAAGATCACACACAAATCTAGGGTGTAACTGTAATCACTCTTAGTCTTATTGCTTCTGTTTTCAGTTAAACCAAGATCACACACAAATCTAGGGTGTAACCATATTCACTCTTAGCCTTACTTGCTTCTGTTTTCAGTAAAACCAAAACCACACAGAAATCTACGGTGTAACCATATTAACTCTTACTTGCTTCTGTTTCCAGTCAAACCGTAATCACACAGAAATCTGGGGTGTAACCATATTCACTCTTAGCCTTACTTGCTTCTGTTTTCAGTCAAACCAAGATCACACAGAAATCTAGGATGTAACCATATTCACTCTCACTTGCTTTTGTTTTCAGTAAACCAAGATCTCACAGAAACCTACGGTGTAACCATATTCACTCTTACTTCTTCTGTTTTCAGTAAAACCAAGATCTCACTGAAATCTACGGTGTAACCATATTCACTCTTAGTCTTACTTGATTCTGTTTTCAGTAAAACCAAGATCACACACAAAACTAGGGTGTAACCATATTCACTCTTACTTGTTCTGTTTTCAGTAAAACCAAGATCACACAAGATCATACAGATATCCAGGCTGTAACAGTACCAACTCTTATTTTGCTTCTGTTTTCAGTCACCCACTGATGATAACCACTAACATAAACCCAACACATATCCTAGTTTGTTTGTAGTATCAAACCGCCCTTTAGAAATCCCAAGACATAAATTACTAATTCAGAATTTGTTTTTCTTTCAGTGTTCCGAATTTTCTTGGATGTATGTATGCATGCTATTTTGCCCACATGTACAGTTGGTGTATGTGCGCAGTGCTGGTTGTCTTCATGTTTCCAAAAACCACAGGACATGGGCCGACTTGCAGGAACTCTTAACATGTGTACTGATGTTCTGAGAGTTATAAGCATGAAAGGGTTCAGGCCCCTGGCAGGTCTGCACACATGTTGACCTGGGGGACAGAAAATCCACCACTCTTTATCCTCCTGGTCATCATCATCATCAAGTGCCCTGCCGCATGGCGTTGGGGATCATGGCCCTTCATACGAATCTGTCCCTTGTCGCTGCATGACATTTCCACCCACTCCGTCCTCAGCCACCCTGCAATCCGTCAAGTTTTTCTCCCTGGGTCTACCTGGCTGCTCTCTTCCCCCAGCTTTTCTGTTGTGACTATGTGCTGTAATTTCTCTTGCCTCATAAAATGTCCCATAGATTATTGATTTTGTCTTGTGGAGGTGTGTAATAGGATTGAATCCAGAACTGATCAGAAATTCATTCACCTACCTGACTACTGCGCCCATCAAAGAATGTTTATTAAATGTAATGTTTTGGGTGGGACAGTAAACATGGTTGAAATAAAATGGGGAATAAATCTGATAAAAACACAAGACACTTGTCATTGTAAGGGATTTTTTCCATTCCTCAAATTTTAAATAAACTGGTTGAAATAAAATGGGGAATGAATCTGATAAAAACACAAGACACTTGTCATAGTAAGGGATTTTTTCCGTTCCTCAAATTTTAAATAATTAACTATCATGCAAGTAAATTTTGATTTTCTCATTGTATAATGTTACTCTGCTGTTGTTACTGCCGCTACCTCAGGCGCTCTTAAGTGCTGCAACTTAATTTCTCCATTGTCAACTAAACTTAACTAAATGAAAAGAAAAAAAAAAGCTGCCAGGTTCTCAAAATTGTAAATTCCGCTAATCTCTTCTCCTGTAACTAACCTGCTTTTAAAAATAGAAACACATGAAAACAGAATGAGAATGATTACTTAAATGATGAAATAAGGAAAGCCCAAACTTCTGGCCTCCAAAAGACACCTACACAAATAAAACAAACTCAATGATCTAAAAGAAAAATAAAACACAGGATAATTTCCTTGATACCCTGGTTTCTAACGGTGAGTGGCAGAAGATAACTCACAATGTATTTAGACACACATTGATATTCTGCTTGTAGACGGGATATTTTTCTCATGTTTTCCGTATTCTACTAAAAGTACAAATCACATTACAGATTCCTGTGATGAAAAACACAAAAAGCACATTGCAGTATCATTTTATATTCAGCAATTGTAGAGAAAGACTGAAAAGATCTGAAAAGGGGGAGAACTGAACATGAAAAATGTAAGAAACATTTACAAGAAGTGGTTGCGAAAGCTGAGAACTCATTATCATCATGATCATCATCACTGTTATTGTTACTGTTATTTTTGTTTAATGTCCAGTGACTGCGTAGAACCATATCAGGGCTATAACCATCTCAAAACACACACAATACCCCAACAGGAAGCAAAAAGGAACAGAAAATGAAGTACACAATCAATGTATTCACAGTCACACACATAATCTAAGGAGACATCTCTAGCATTGACCACCCTGTCCTGCTTATCACACAGGGGATTTAAAAAAACAATCTGAATTACAAATTTAAACGTAACCAAGGACACTAAAACACATATAGAATAGGTCTAAATTATGTAAAATTGCTTTCGCATATCTCATTTTCCTAGCAAAAAAATGCACTTAATACATGTACCCAATTATCAATCCAAAGAGAAAGTATGTAAGACTTTATCGAAAACATACATTATGATACAAGTGAATGGACCAGCAAGGCAGAAAATGATAGGGAGAAATGTCAGAAAGCAAAGGAGGAAGAAAGAAACAAAGAGTGACAGAAAAAAGTGGAAATTTCTAGCACAGATTTTCCAGGAGGTGAAGATACTGTCATTATCATCATCATCATTATAATAATCATCATCATCACCATCAGATAACATGCAAATTAGGTGCAGATCAAAAACGCAACTTGCAGATCAGATGTATCCCTATATCATGAGTGAGCTTTTTGTTACTATGTTTCAAAGCAGTAAGGCCTGTAAGGCTGTTGGCAGCAAAAAGAAAGAGGTGCTGACACTACACAGAAAAAACAACTGAAATACAGAAAGAGTAGAGTGTGTTACTCTCTGTCTACTCTTCCCGTTATGTTCTAAGTTTCTGGGTCTAAGAGTTTAAAACTTTTTCACAATGAATAAACATTTATTCATGCTGCAAGCAGCTATGTCACCCATAATCATGTTCTCTAACATTTCTAAGAGTAAGACACACTATTAAGATTGCTGTAATGAATAATTTGGTCCAAAAAGTGCCTAAGAGTGGAATTTTTCATCATTCTTGAGTTCTTGTTTTTCTTATATATATATTATTATATATGTATATGTATATTGTAATGTATATGTATATATGTATATGTATATGTATATGTATATGTATATATATGTATATCAAATGAAAATAAATGTTCTGATACCACACAATTTCATCAACATACTCAGTATTACATTCAACAGTCAAAACATTAAAGGCATACATACACAATATATTTTCTCCTTTTTGCATGTGCAAACATGCACAGTGCATAATCAAATGCTTTGATTTTAACTGAGAACCAGACAAAAGTTGTGTGTGTGTGTGTGTGTGTGTGTGTGTGTGTGTGTGTGTGTGTGTGTGTGTGTGTGTGTGTGTGTGTGTGTGTGTGTGTGTGTGTGCGTGTGTGTACGTGTGTGTACGTGTGGGTGGGTGGGTGCATGTGTCCACATCTGAACTAAGAACACACCTGCACGCAAATTTATACATGCACACACACACACACATGTGCGCACGCATGGACATACACACACATGGGTCACACACACACACACACAAACAGAGAGAGAGAGAGAGAGAACACACACACACACACACACACACACACACACACAACACACACACACACCACACCACACACACATACACACACGCATACGCACGGACATACAAACACATGGGTGACATACACACATACACACACCATCTCTTTATCTTATTCATTTATCTATCTATTTATTTACTTATTTATTTACTTACTTGCTTACTTACTTACTTACTTGCTTGCTTACTTACTTACTTACTTACTTACTTGCCTTGTTTTTTTGTTTTGTTTTTTGTTGTTGTTTTGTTTTGTTTTTTGTTTTGTGTCTAAAAGCATGTATGTGAATAGACGTTAAAAGAAATAACGAACACACACACACACACACACACACACACACACACACACACACACGCACACACACGCACGCACACACGCACCACACACCACACACACACACACACACACACACACACATACACACAAACACACACACACACACACACACAACACACACCACACACACACACACACACACACACACACACACACACACACACAACACACACACACACACACACACACACACGCACGCACGCACACACAGAGGCCTATACGCATTAAGCATATGTGCGTTTTGTACTTCAACAAACGGAAAGTGGAGTGAGGCATGCAGCATGTGCGTAGGAGGAAGGGGATTATGTGTGTGTGTGTGGGGGGGGGGGGTGGCGATTAGAGGGATAAACTGTCAACATAGGTACTACATAGCACATAATTGCACACTACAACTGAGCATATGTCCGACTTGCTAACACTAGTAACAGGATGTGCTACTGACGCTTCATTCATCACAACCCACCACCACTTTGGACAGACAGGGAGGGAGAGAGACAGAGACAGAGACAGACAGAGAGTGAGAGAGAGACAGAGAGAGAAACAGACAGACAGACAGAGAGAGAGAGAGAGAGAGAGTTGTGTGTGTGTGTGTTTGTGTGTGTGTTTGTGTGTGTGTGTGTGCGCGCGCACACGTAAGTGTGTGTATACATGTGTGTGAATGTGTATACATGTGTGTGTTGCACGAACATAATTATGCACTTCTGTGTGGTGTGTGTTGTGTGTGTGTGTGTGTGTGTGTGTGTGTGTGTGTGTGTGTGTGTGTGTGGTGTGTGTGTGTGTGTGTGAGTGTGTGTGTGTGTGTGTGTGTGTGTGTGTGTGTGTGTGCGTGGTGGCGCGTGCGTGTGTGTCGGTACACATGTGTGTGTGAATGTGTAATATGTGTGTGCACGAACATATGCACGTGTGTGTGTTTTGTGTGTGTGTGCATGCATTTGTGTCAGTGTTGTGTGTGTTGTGTGTGTGTGTGTGTGTGTGTTGTGTCAGTGTGTGTGTGTGTGTGTGTGTGTGTGTGTGTGTGTGTGCGTGTGTGTTGTGTGTGTGTGTGTGTGGTGTGTACGTGTGTGTGTGTAGTGGTGTGTGTAGTGTGTGTGTGTAGTGTGTGTGTGTGTGTACATGTGTGTGTGTGTACGTGTGTGTGTGTGTGTGTGTTGTGTGTGTGTGTGTGTGGTGCATGTGTGTTGCGTGTGCTGTGCGTGCGTGCGTGTGTCGTGCGTGCTGTCGTGTGCGTGTGCGTGCGTGCGTGTGTGTGTGGTGTGTGTGTGTGTGTGTGTGGTTATGTGTGTGTGTGTAAATTCCGTGATAACCGTCAGAAGTGTATTCCACAAAAATTTCTGTCAGTCAAATCAACGTTCTCATTGTGTAACTTCATTTCTGGAAGGAAAACATAATAAACTGAAAAAAGCAAAATACCTCCAATTTTCTAAAAACTGTATACTTATCTTCTGAACAGTTCAGTATTCTGTTGTTAGAAAATTTGAAACGAATGTATTGGAAACAAACATCAGCAATGAAAATAGAAAAACGATGTAAGCTCTTTCCAAAACATCAAAAGAGGGGTAAGGCTGGGTTGTGTTCTGTCACCAGATTTGATTTCACTTTACAGCGAAACCATCACGAAAAACCTAGAAGAATGCCCTGGGATAAAGGTTGGAGGAAAAATGATAAACAACATTCGTCAGACAGATGACACCATGCTAATTGCAGAAAATGAAAGGGACCTACAAAACCTTGAGAATATAACAGAAATAGAAAGCAAAAATATAGGGTTGGGGCTAAATAGCAAGAAGCCTGAAGTCATGGTAATCAGTAAAAAACGTGAAATCCCCTCATGCAAAATAACAGCAAATGGCACAACTTTGAGACAGGTTGATAAGTTTAAATATCTGGGAATGGTCATCTCACCAGACGGCAGATACACATCAGAAATAGCCAACAGAATCGGCCAAGCCAAAACACCATTCAAGAAAATGAAATGCATTCTTACCAACAGATGCCTATCAATTAACATCGGGAAGAGAGTTCTTGAATGTTATATAGAACCGATACTGTTGTACGATTGTGAGGCATGGACACTCAACACGCAAAGCCAGAACAAGACTGAGGCAGCTGAAATGTGGTTTCTAAGAAGAATGTTGATAGTTCCTTGGACAGCAAGCAAACAAACGAGACAGTCTTGATGGAGGCAGACACAAGAAGATCATTGATAACGAAGATTAGGAAAAGACAAGCAACATTTATAGGCCATTTTATGAGGAAAGGGGAATTAGAACATCTGGTCACAACAGGAAAGCTGGAGGGAAAGAGAACACCAGGTAGACCCAGGGAGAAAATATTGGACGGACTTGCATGGTGGCTGAGGACAGAGCGGGTGGAAGATGTGCTTGCGGCGACAAGGGATAGGTACATATGGAGGGCCATGATCGCCAATGCCATGCGGCAGGGCACTTGATGATGATGATGATGATGATGATGATGATGATGATGATGATGATGATGATTGATTGATTTTCTGATGAACGAAGTCCCTTCTGCTTCATGTTATACGATAATCCCAGTGGATTTTCATTTATTTGCTGTTGTCCGCCATATACCCACTCAGGTTAGAGGACCTATTAAATAATAATGGTGTAATGTTCTAATGTGTGTGTGCACATGTATTTGCGTGCGTGCAAGCGCATGCATATATACGTGAGTATGGGTATGTGTGCGCATACATAATGTGTGGGGAAGGGGGGAGGGGTACAGGGAGAGAGGGGGAAAGCAGGGAGCAATGTGGTAAGGTTGTGTGTGTGTGTGAGTGTGTGTGTGTGTGTGTGTGTGTGTGTCTGAGTGTGTGTGTGTGTGTGTGTGTGTGTGTGTGTGTGTGTGTGTGTGTGTGTGTGTGTGTGTGTGTGTGTGTGTGTGTGTGTGTGTGTGAGTAAGCGTGTGCATGTTTCTGTGTGTGAGTTGTGTGCATGTATGCGTGCTTCCATGCATGTTTATGGTGTGTGTGTGTGTGTGTGTGTGTGTGTGTGTGTGTGTGTGTGTGTGTGTGTGTATGTATATGTGTATGTGTATGTGCATGTGTATGCGTGTGTATGCGTGTGTGTGTGTCTGTGTGTGTGTGTGTGTGCATGTTTCTGTGTGTGAGCTGTGTGCGTATGTGTGTGCGTGCGTGCATGCTTGTGGTGTGTGTGTGCGTGCATACGTGCGTGCGTGTGTGTGTGTGTAACTCCATATTCAACACTATCAAACCAGCAATTTGGAAAATGTGTCTGTCTGTCTGTCTGTCTGTCTATCTGTCTATCTGTGTGTATGTATGTGTGTGCGTGCTTGTGAGCACACGTGTGTGGGGCATGTACGCATGAATATGCATGTTATGTGTTTGCATGTGCCTATATGTGTGTGGACTTGTTTACCACACACACACACACACACACACACACACACACACACACACACACACACACACCACGCACACACACACACATTTAAATGAAGTGAAAACAAAGTAACACACAACCCCATTCACACAGTAGCCGCAGAGTAAACATAACACGCAGAAAAATGTCAAATCATGTCAAAACACACATCAACATAATATTACGCCCGCTGAGATAACAGGCGACTTCTGTCACATTATCAAGTGCTCGCAGTGAAATTATGGCCTATCGAAAGGGTAGCTGACATCGTGCGTATTATTTTTCGACCACGCTGGCTAACGAGCTAGCCAGCTAGCTAGCGCTCCCAGGCATTAAATTTTGATAGGCATGTAAATTTTGTGATAACAGCCACGTCCTAACGCGTCTCACAAGTTCGTAGTCTGTATTATTATACTGCTTATTTTGACGCACTTGTTGAATGTGTTGAATGTGCTCCGTGTACAAATCGCTTCGTGAAGGGCGAAGGCCTAGACATATGGATAAATTTAATCAAATCAAATCGAATGAAAATCAAATCAATTATTCACTGAATAAATCAAATTAATCTCTCCTCTCTCATCTCTCTCTCTCTCTCTCTCTCTCTCTCTCTCTCCCTCACCATCTCTCTTCTCTACGTCCTCGCAACTTCCAATACCAAGACAAATTTATTTGACCTAGCGTCACTGGCAATCTTCATTATCTTGAATTTTGAATGTTGTCATCAACTACGACTGATGCTGTATTTAATTGTATCTTTGTTTCTGTGGTGGTGGTGGTAGTGGTTTTCTCTTCATGTTTCTTCGTTGGTTTGTTTCCTTTTTCTTTTTTCTTTTCTTTTTCCTATCAATCATTTTTCTATCATCTGAGCCCATCTTAAAACAAAAATCTGTCTATCACTATTTGTTCATTTGTTTGTCACTGTGTGTTTGTTTATGTGTGTCTGTTTTTCCTGTAATGTCAAAACTGAAGCCTGTCCCAAATTTCAAATATCACAACTACTTTTCCTTCCAGACACATCCTTTCTATGTCTCTGCCAACGGCAATTCCAGTTTTTATGGTAACTCACAGTGTGTGTAATTTCATCCAAGCAAACAACAAACTTCTCGTCATTTTTCCCCTTAAGAAGCCTACACACTTCTGTCTGCAAAAAAAAAAAAAATCTATCTGATTGCCGTGTGTGTGGTGGTCTTTGATTTAATGTCTATTCACTAAAGTGATTTTAGACACACACAAAAAGGGGGGGGGGGGGAGTGATAGAGGAGGAGTGAAGAAGATATTTGAAAATTGTCAATTTTGAATTTGAGAAAAGATGATCCAGAAAACAACTGTTTTGAAGAGGGGAAGGTAAAACTAACAAATAATGTTACCATAATTATCGATTTAAACAAACAAACTGACAAACAAAATTAGTAAATATCCGGAAGAAATGAATAAAAAGTAAAACTAATAATTGACTAACCACAACAATGAACAAGTCAAATAACATTTTAAAGGTAATTCGCTATAGGACTTTTTGACAGGCTAACAAAAAATTCATACAGTAATGATGATGAGGCAAATATGTCAGAAACTGTACTCACAGATAGTGTTGGAATATGTCGTTTTACCCTAACGCAAGAAAGAATATGACTATGTGTTATCTTCTTTCCACACAGACACACTATGTTATTGGTATATTTTGTTTTGAATGCATCAAGTTTCCATCTGTACATAAGGGACTGTATAGTTCTGCTGGCATGAAGCTGCTTAAGTATTTTGCTAACTTCAAAGTTCATGTGACATTTATCATACTTTTTCTGTTTTAATTGGAACTGCTTCCAGACGTAGTTTTCCACTAAAGTGTAATTCTCGTGCAACGAGAGAGAAAGCTGGATATTGTTTGAATCTGGTGAGTTATTAGCTTCCCGTTTGGCAGCCCTATCAACTTTATTATTATAACTAAAAGAACTATGAGAAGGTATCCAGCAGAAAGTAATATCAGTGCCTCTTAAAGATAAATTATGAATCAAGTGACTTATTTCCAGAATCATTTCTGATCTTGTTTGTAATTTTGATAATTCAAGAGCCTGAAGTACTGATTTTGAATCAACGCAAAGAAGTATCTGAAAAATTGTCCTAGGAAGACTTATCAGAAAGTTTAAAGCCATTAATATTGCAAAGAGTTCAGCTGTAAAGATAGATTTATCAAGTCCTATGTAGAAAGATTTTTCAATTTTGAGAGCAGGTATTAAAAACGCTGAGCCTGCTTTTCTTTCAATTACTGACCCATCAGTGTAAATTTTCAAATGATCAGAATATACGTCGTTTATATGACATTTAACCTGACTTGCCAGTAAGTTTATATTGTCTCCTTTTTTTAAATTAGTGTGGTGTACGTCAAATCGTGCTCTTTGGAGTTCCCAACTGGGTACTGGCGAAAAGGAAGGTCGTATAGATACAGGATCTACGTCTAGATCAATTCCTGAGCCTTTCATGACGTCAGATGTGTATGTTGCAAGTGTGACCTGTGAAGATATTGATTTAGCTCGTTTTGGAAAGTCGGTATCTGATCTCAGTTTAATTTCTGTTTCTGAGATGTTTTCTACGGTAGTGTTTCTTAACAAAAATTTAGTAGAAGCGACTTTCCTTTGCTCATCAAGTGGCAACAGTTTGATTTCATTATATGTCCGAAGACAGGAAGCATGCATTGGAAGACCCAGTGCAAGTTTGAAACCTTTACAATCTATGCTCTGCAGTTTTTTTAGTAAGTGTTTCGGTGCACTGAAGAAGATTTCTTGAGCATAGGTTAATTTAGATCTAACAAGCGATTTACAAAGATGAACAAGTGTTGATGAATCTTGACCCCATGTCTGTTTGCGAACTATTTTTATGAAATTTAAACTTTTTTGAGCTTTGGTTAATAAGTATTCAATATGCTGATTCCAAGATAATTTTGCTGTAAGGAAAACTCCTAAGAATTTAATCGACTCGTTAAACTGAAGAAGAGTATCTCCCAGTTTGAAAGTGGGAATATTTACTGGGTTAGCTCCATTATTAAATAAAACTATTTTTGTTTTTTTCCAGGGATTGATGTAACCCATTTTCTACCATGTATCGCGCTATTTTATCAAGTTCTAATTGGTAGCATTTGCGTGTATAATTGATACAGCGCAAAGGAGTTGCCGTGTGTGTGTGTGTGTGTGTGTGTGTGTGTGTGTGTGTGTGTGTGAATGTGTGTGTGAGTGAGAGAGAGAGTGTGTGTGTGTGTGTGTGTGTGTGTGTGTATGTGTGTGTGTGTGTGTGTGTGAGTGTGTGTGTGTGAGTGTGTGTGTGTGTGTGTGAGTGTGTGTGTGTGTGTGTGTGTGAGTGTGTGAGAGAGAGAGAGAGTGTGTGTGTGTGTGTGTGTGTGTGTGTGTGTGTGTGTGTGTGTGTGTGTGTGTGTGTGTGTGTGTGTGTGTGTAATTGTTTGTTTTGTCTTGTTACAACAGTACGACTTATTCAGATTAAAATAACATGAGAGTGTGTGTGTGTGTGTGTGTGTGTTGTGTGTGTGTGTGTGTGTGTGTGTTGTGTGTGTGTGTGTGTGTGTGTGTGTGAGTGTGTGAGAGAGAGAGAGTGTGTGTGTGTGTGTGTGTGTGTGTGTGTGTGTGTGTGTGTGTGTGTGTCTGTGTGTGTGTGTGTGTGTGTGTAATTGTTTGTTTTGTCTTGTTACAACAGTACGACTTATTCAGATTAAACTAACATGAGTGTGTGTGGGGGGGGAGGGGGGGGGGGGAATGTGTGGGCATGTGTGTGCGTTTGTGTGCGTGTGTGTGTGTGTGTGTACAATACACATTTAACTACATCTAGCAATACCTACAGTTATCTTATTTATTTGTGAGAACACAGGGCTCCTGCACTGAGCAGTAATTACAAAACACAGTACTTATACATTTTACAGCTTGATACAGGAGTTACGTAACTTCGTAAGCTTCCATAATCAATGAAAATATGAAAAAAGTTATGACACAAAACCTAATAATTCTGAATCTTCATCTTGGTACTTGCCAATTCACTTTAATTTTTCAAACCCATTTCTTTAATTTTTTAGCCCTAGTATGTGGATCTGAACGAACATTTGAAATGAAAATATTAAAGTAACAGACTCTCCAAAACTGATATATAAATGCTGTCACTGTCATTACAATCACAATCACAATAAACAATCTCTGCCTGTATATCTAAAAAACAAACAAACAAACAAACAAAATGTTCAGATGGGCTGACCACGTACAACTAATTTTCAGCTTTTTTTCCGACTTGCACTGAAAAAAGTCCAGAAAAATTAGAACGCACATTAGAACCAGTAAAACTCATCACTGTCGCAATGCAGATTTCAAGATTAGAAGAAGAAAAAGACACGTTAAAAACATCTATCAAGCAGCAATGCAGGCAGCAATGGGTAAACAAACAAACAGATAAACAAACATTCTTTAGCAATGATAAACACACAAATATAAATGAACAATCTCTGTTTACAGGATATATTAAGATGTTTTACCTCATCCGTTCTTCCTGGTGACATCGAAGATCCATTCTTGTCACCGTCTGAAACAAATCAGTAATGTAAAGATTAAATTCTGCATTACTTATGCAAATGCAGAGATCAGTGAGAACGAATAATGTAAATTCCGAGGTTAGTTACGATTCAGCTTTAGAAAGTGAATGAATAGATGCTGCTGAGCTGATTCTTATGAACTGACACAGCACTCGCATGTTCACACACACACACACACACACACACACACACACACACACACACACACACACACACACACATACACACACACACACACATGTATACATACATGGCATACACACACACACTGACATATGTGCATGATACACTGATGCACACATTATAGCCCTATTTTGGGTTCTTACAGCAAACGTGTGTTCTGTTCTGTTCACAAAAAGACAGACAGACAGACAAACAGACAGAGACAAACAGACAAACAGACAGAGACAGACAGACAGAGACAGACAGAGTAATGGAAGAACCATCAGCAGAATATCAAAGAAATCAGAATAATTAACGCTGTTGGTAATAGTAAATATGCAAACGTGTGCAATCATTAGTATTTATGCAAATTTATATAATCATAAAAAAACTATCATGCAAACGTGTACAATCATTAGTATTTATGCAAATTTATATAATCATAAAAAAACTGTCTCAGCAATATCCCATATGCCGCTATTATCACAATCTGCTAGTAAGCGCACTGCAAGTCATAAACACATTTTGAAACTTTCTACCCCTACTGTATGTCATATTCTGATGTACAGTAGGGGTAGAAAGAAAATATTGTTGTATATTGTCATATATATATATATATATATATATATATATATATATATATATATATATATATATATATATATATATATATATATCACAATATACAACAATTAGCTCATAATGCACAGTGCACACCATACAACAAAAGTATAGATGTCCTCACAATTTACCATTAAACGTGCTGGATAAGATTAACTGTTCTCATCAGTTAGTATCTGTTACATACTATAATAAAACAAATGAATATGCATAAGTAAGCAAATAAACAGATTTTTAAATTTTTCAAATGATTTACATATATATACTTATGAAGCTGTATCTTCACAATTCAACCCAACTTGTGGCTTATAGCACACAACTATTCACAAAACTGGATATTCACAATTTCTCTCTATATCTTTTCCAAGAAACCTGAATTTTTTTTCGAAGAAACTGGATTTCAATGCTAGTTACAACAAGGCACACACACACATTTCAAATGTCAGCATGAAAGTCAAGCACATTATCACAGTTCCTCCCAATATTGCAGCGTGAAGAGAAAGAATTATTTTCATCACTACAGCATATATTTTCCCATCCATACATTCTCAAAAGATAAAAAAAAATCGTGAAGTACCACACTACATAACTGTTAACACAGCAGAAACCAGAAAGACGTGAAGATGACACGTGTTTAATCAACAAAACCTGTTTTAGCCTTTTGACTCCCACACCCTAAACGCCAATTGCAAAAGCTGGTGGACAGGATGAGGGAGTCAAACAGTAAACCCTCTGACTCCTGCACCCTGTCCACCAGCATCCTGCATTGTCAACTATGCTTACAAAGCAAAAACGTAACCCTTCAACTCCCTCACCCTATCCACCAGCTTCGTTCTGGGTGAGAAGGTCAAAGGATTCAGCTTTTGCAGTTGGTGGATGGGGTGTGGAAATCAAAGGGTTATGATTTCATATCAGTCAATATTATGCAGGTCAATTATCAGGGAAGTTCTGTTGTTGTTGTTGTTGCTTTTGCTGTTGTTGTTGTTGTTAATGTTGTTGCTGCTACTGCTGTTGTTGTTAATGTTATTGTTGTTGTTGTTGGTGTTGTTGTTGTTTCTCCATTATGTGAACTGCTTGACAAATCTGGCTAGCCGAAAATTTGTGCCTGTCTTGTTTTGTGGATTAAACACAAGGTCTCACTCTTTTTTGTGTGTGTTTCTGGTCTCTGTTTGCTTAAACATTAGCAGTCACTCTGAGTAATGTTAAACTTTTCACACTGTTCGTATATATAGACAGAAACAAAATGACAAAACAGTTCCACAACTCTCATCAATATTATATCATAAGAGAACATATTCAATAGCCCATGACAATCATAGCATTTCATTCAACATACTTTGGACTTTATCACACAGCTGACATTTTTAGAAAAGAAATACAAACAGTAAACATTCACAAGTGATTTGTCACTTAGGACAAATAACAGGACGACTAAGACAGTGCTATATCAAACTTACACGAAAACCAAACAAATTTCAGCAGCACCACAAGAGTTTTCATACAACCACAAACAAAAAACTAAAAGAACAAGAAGAAGAAGAGAAAAAAACAGTATCACAATGGAAATGTTTGAATACAACAACACCCCTTCAAACCCAGAAAAAAAAATAAACAGCATCAGAAAGGAAAACTTTGAATACATTTATCCACTACACATTTTGTCCATTTTCAGAGCATATTTTCAAAGTCAGTCGTACCCCGTGAGAATTATAAAAGCGGACATCTGCAAATCAAATAAGCGTAGATACAGACTTCCTCTATGTGACACAGAGTAATGATTCTGTATCGATTCCATTCTCACTCACAGACGTGCATGGAAGACCAGCCTGAACTCTTGACAACAGGTAATTGCCTTCCGTTGGCACATAAGCCTACTAATCTGCATATGGACCTCACTTTCCATTACTGCCACTCCTATGGGAGGTCTTCATTTCAACAGTTTCCTGCTCTGGCTCTCAGCAAAATTTCGCTGCAGACAGAGTTTACAACGTATGGATGGATCATGGTGCGAAAGATGGCTGTGTGCACGTTCCCATGGGCACTAGATACAATGTCATTAACCCTTTGACTCCCATGGCCTGTCCATAAGCTGCAAAAACTTAACCCTTTCACTTTGACCATGGTGCGAAAGATGGCTGTGTGCACGTTCCCACGGCACTGGATATAATGTCATTAACCCTTTGACTTCTGTAGCCTGTCCACAAGTAGCAAAAACTTAACCCTTTGACTCCCTCACTGTGCCCACCAGTTTCCTGCAGGAAGCTGGTGGATAGGATGAGAGAGTGAAAGGGTTAAGTAGCTGGTGGATAGGATGAGAGTGAAAGGGTTAAGTTTTTGCTTTGCTGTCATGGCTGACAATGCAGGATGCTGGCAGATAGAGTGAGGGAGTCACAGGGTTCAAGGGAATGGTGCTGGAATGAACACTGAATGTACCATGTGAAGTTCGGGCTGCTCTCCCCATAGAAAGAGTCACCACAGTGAAACACCACATTTTCCCCCTTTTTTTCTGTTTCTATGCATTAATGTTGACCCTAAAAAAGCATATTTTTATTGGACGGTCTAGCAGGGTGGCTGAGGACAGAGAGGGTGGGAGATGTACTTGCAGCGACAAGGGATAGATTGGTATGGAGGGCCAGGAGATGTACTTGCAGCGACAAGGGATAGATTCATATGGAGGGCCATGATCGCCAACACCACGCGGCAGGCACATGATAGATGATGATGATAGAAGTTGCAAGAGATAACACTTTGTTGCCATGAGGTAAAACAAAATATGACTGCTGGATCTTGAGGGTAAAACAAAATATTAAAAAATACCTTGTTTGTAAAAGATCCTTGGAGTATAAAACACGACGTTTCGAGCCCGGGCCCTTTGTCAAGTGAAAAATAAAAATACCTTGTCTGTAAAAGATCCTCGGGAGTATAAAACACGACGTTTTGAGCCCAGGCCCTTTGTCAAGTGAAAAATAAAAGTATAAACACGACGTTTCGAGCCCAGGCCCTTTGTCAAGTGAAAAATAAATTTTATTTTCACTTGACAAAGGCCTGGGCTCGAAACGTCGTGTTTTATACTCCCAAGGATCTTTTACAAACAAGGTATTTTGTTGCCATGAGATCTTTAGCATGTACTTAATATGTCCTTCCTTCACATTGTACGGACAACTGCAAAAACCAACTAAGCAAAGATTATCATACTGACTGTCCATACGTGACAATGAATAATGATTCTATATTGATTTCCCTTATCGCTCACAGCTAATACACTTAAGACCCTTGTTTTGCTAAGAGAAAGAGCAGGAAAGGTCTTTACTTAACTACAGAAAAGCAAAGCAAAACTTCTGTTCAAACTTCAAAACCAAATGGTTTTGCATTTCTATCAAGATTACGTTTTTTTCCAACATCATAGACAAAAGACTGGGAATGGAGTTCTCAGTTTCAATTCCGTGCGAGTTCTTCATTTTGAGACATTTCCTGCCCTCTGTCTGGCAATAACATTCCACTGCAGAGAGATATCTGTAGTGAAAATGGATTGTGGTGCGACAACTCTGTGTGTGTGTGTGTGTGTGTGTGTGTGTCTCTGTGTGTGTGTGTGTGTGTGTGTGTGTGTGTGTGTGTGTGTGTGTGTGTGTCTGTGTGTGTGTGTGTGTATGTGTGAGAGAGTGTGTGTGTGTGTGTATGTGTGTGAGTGTGTGTGTGTGTGTGTGTTGTGTGTGTGTGTGTGTGTGTGTGCGCGCGCGCGCGCGCGCGCGTGCGTGCGCGTACAGAGCTCCAGATAATGGCTTGTGGTGTGACAGCTCTGTGTGTGAGTGTGTGTGTGTGTGTGTTTGTGTGTGTGTGTGTGTGTGTGTGTGTGTGTGTGAGTGTGTGTGTGTGTACAGAGCTCCAGACAATGGCTTGTGGTGTGACAGCTCTGTGTGTGTGTGTGTGTATGTATTGTGTGTGGTGTGTGTGCGTGCGTGCGAGTGCGTGCGCGCGCGCGCGTGTATCTGTACAGAGCTCCAGACAATAGCTTGTGGTGTGACAGCTGTGTGTGTATATGTCCCTACAGACATATATATATATCACTGTTTCTACGAATTTGTTCGAACTTTTCACTTGCACATTCGTATGGTGCCTTGAATAAGAATGCAATTTTTAAATAATAATAATGATAATGATAATCGTCTCATCATCGTCATAATAATAATAATAGTAGTAAAAATAGTAATGATGATGATGATGATAATGACGACGACGACGACGGTGATGATGATGACGATGATGGTGTTCATTTATAGCGCTCCTAACAGTGCTCTTAGCGCTTACAATTCTACAAATATAAATCAAATGTACATGTGACATACAATCACTATTTTTACCCAAACACATCATGTGCACACTCTCAATAACACTCATACACAACACACAACAAGAACACACTGAAACAAGATGGGCTTGTGTGTTTAGCTATCTGAAAACAATATGTGTGGAAAAAATATTTCACAGCTGTGCTATGGATGTATCTTAACAAAAACATACAACTGACAAAAACAAAAACATTTACAGCTGCTATGGATTATCTTAACAAAAACATACAACTGACAAAAACAAAAACATTTACAGCTGCTATGGATTATCTTAACAAAAACATACAACTGACAAAAACAAAAACATTTACAGCTGCTATGGATTATCTTAACAAAAACATACAACTGACAAAAACAAAAACATT
Organism: Monoplex corrugatus; assembly: GCA_030674185.1. NCBI lineage: Eukaryota > Metazoa > Mollusca > Gastropoda > Littorinimorpha > Ranellidae > Monoplex > Monoplex corrugatus. The sequence goes on from JAPXFY010000017.1 coordinate 50,796,663, forward strand.
TACAGCTGCTACGGATTATCTTAACAAAAACATATAAAAACAAAAACAAAAACATTTACAGCTGCTATTGATTATCTTAACAAAAACATACAACTGACAAAAACAAAAACATTTACAGCTGCTATGGATTATCTTAACAAAAACATATAAAAACAAAAACAAAAACATTTACAGCTGCTATTGATTATCTTAACAAAAACATACACATGACAAAAACAAAAACATTTACAGCTGCTATGGATTGTCTTAACAAAAACATACACATGACAAAAACAAAAACATTTACAGCTGCTATGGATTGTCTTAACAAAAACATATAAAAACAAAAACAAAAACATTTACAGCTGCTATGGATTATCTTAACAAAAACATACAACTGACAAAAACAAAAACATTTACAGTTGCTATGGATTATCTTAACAAAAACATACAACTGACAAAAACAAAAACATTTACAGCTGCTATGGATTATCTTAACAAAAACATACACATGACAAAAACAAAAACATTTACAGCTGCTATGGATTATCTTAACAAAAACATACAACTGACAAAAACAAAAACATTTACAGCTGCTATGGATTATCTTAAAAAAACATACAAATGACAAAAACAAAAATAATCAGAGAAACAAAAAATCAACACACTGAAGCCAAAACCACTGGAGAGCTCATCTGACAAAACGTGATACCAAGATAACTAAACAATGACAACTATCACATTCCAATTACCCATGTAGGAAACATCAGTGCTGAGATCATCTTCAACAGATTGATAACAGCTATCAACATAATTATGCATCATGAACAAAACAATCACCTGAGCAAAAGATAACAAAAGAATGTCGTTAATGAGGAACGTGTACTTCTGTATAAACATAAAATGGTGGGGAAAGGAACAAATGAAGATGATCAAGAATTGCTGTTGTTGTTTTAAAACCCAGCCGACAGCGTAGAGCCATATCAGGCTATAACCAGTTTAAACTAAATAAAACAAACAGAAAATTTGACAGTCAAAACTATTCTAACAATTTTCTATACAAAATTACAGAAAATCCAGATTTTGTACTTCTCAAGGTTATTGTGACCTTAAAGAAGCATAATATAAAATAAAACTCGATATGGCGTGAGTTTCAGTTTCAGTTTCAGTTTCTGAAGATGACGTCTCCGCACTCAGAATGAATTCCATATGCACTAACGTCAAAGGTGCCACGTGTATCGTGACCATGGCACAAGCCTTAAGCCTGCACATAAACCCAGGTCCTGTGTGGCGTGAGGACACTGGTAAACTGAAAAAACTGTGAACGCCGGAATTAGATACTGTGAGACGTTCCAGAGAAAGTGCTGTTCACACGTTTTCCCATAAGAGCCGATTTCCGGCACTTTTTGGTTTGTGTGACCTTGACCTTGACGCAATGACTTCTGAACTCATGGACTCCTGAACGGTCTACAGCTTTGACCCCGGTTTGATAAAGAGCCTAACCAGGAAACAGTTGAGACAATTTTCCTCACACACACACACACACACACACACACACACACACACACACACACACACACACAAAGACACAGACGCATGCATACACACAAAGACACACACGCCACACAACACACACACACACACACACACACACACACACACACACACACACACACACACGTATGCATACACACACACACACAAAGTCACACGCACACACACATACACACATACTCACATACACACACGCTCGCGCGCGCGCGCGCGCGTGCACGCACACGTACACACATACATACAAACACACATACACACACACACACAAACACACACACACGCAGACATATGCATACACACACAAAGACACACGCACACACACACATACACACACACACGCATGCATACACACACAAAGACACACGCACACACACTCATACACACACACACACACACATACACACACACGCGCGCACGCACACGTACACACATGCATACCGTCTAATATCACTTATAGAGAAAAGACGTTAAATCAAATAACGAACACACACACACACACACACACACACACACACACACACACACACACACACACACACACACACAAACACGCATACACACACACTCATGCACGCACGTATACACACACACACACACACACAAACACATACACACATACATACACACACACACACACACACACACACACACACACACATACACACGCACAGACAGAGAGACAGAGACGGACAGACACAGACAGACAGACAAAGTGAGACAGAAACACAGACAGACAGACAGATAGAGAGTCAGAAAGAAAGACAGACAGAGAGAGAGAGAGAGAGAAGGATGGAAAGAATTTGCTGATATAAACACAGCCATTGCACTCTAGTTATTCACCTAGGCTTACTATAGACCCATTTGGTCAGGAAATAAATAGTCATCCCATTTCAGTTATAGTTACCAGCACAGCCACAGCCAGGATCAGCCGCAGACCATTTAACATAAATAAACTGGAACAAACAGGGCTGCTTCCAGGAGCTAAAAGCATGCAGCCTAAGAGAGTTGAAGGATACACCCAACCATCTTCCCAAACAGCAAAGGCATTTAGTAGAAGTTACCAAATTTTCCCTAACAGCAAAGGCATTTAGTAGAAGTTACCAAACTTTCCCTAACAGCAAAGGCATTTAGTAGAAGTTACAAACCTTTCATCAACAGCAAAGAGATTTAGTAGAAGTTACTAAACTTTCCCTACCAGCAAAGACATTTAGTAGAAGTTACCCCAACAGCATTTAGTAAAAGTTACCTAACTTTCTTAGCAACATGGGAATACTTAACCTGCTTATCCAGAGACTAATGTCAACTTCAGTAATTCAAAATTAATTTGGGGAGTACCTTTATACAAAATTTTTCTTTATTATTTGTATTCCAAAACAAGTGCGACTGCCGCCCGCATTCAAGCAAACAGGAACCAGAAACACACACACACACACACACACACACACACACACACACACACACACACACACACACACACACACACAAAAAAAGAGAGTAAAAACGCGTTTTTAATACAAGACAAGACAGAAGAAAATTTTCGGCCAACTGGCCTTTGTCAAGCGTAAGATCACAAACAAACAAACACCAGATACAAAAATTAGGAGCAGCAGGGAAGTTTCAGTCTTTTTCTCCTAATTTTTGTCTCTGGTGTGTGTTTGTTTGTGATCTTACGCTTGACAAAGGCCAGTTGGCCGAAAACGTGTGCCTGTCTTGTCTTGTTGTATTAAATACGCGTTCTTATTCTATTTTCGTGTTGGGTTTTTTTTTTTCTGGTTCCTTTTGTATTATTTGTGTTATTGCTACCAAATCACACACGCACCTTTGATTTGTGTGATTTTGTGTTTTGAGTTTGATGGCAACAGAATCACAGCAATTGTACAGTTATGTGTGTGCTCCAGCGACAGCAGAGGGGCATCCAGTAGTCATGACCTGGATGTGGCCCAGCCCCCTTAGAGTGTCAGGAGTTAAGGGCCAAAACACTTGCTTGACGGGGGTTTCTCCTCTGAGGACCTTCTGCTGTCTGGCTTTCCCCAGAGTTTCTTACTACTACTGTTGGACTATTATACACTGATTCCATTGTGTTCACTTATTTGCTGTTATTCTCTTCGCATTCGCTAAGTTAAAGCATCTATCAAACTTTGAACTTTGAATTCCTTTCAAATCTACTATACTACTAGTGATCCTCGCTAGATTAAATTAAAGGCTCGATTAAAGTTTGAACTTTGACCTTCTTTCAAATCTAAACTACAGTTCTTCACTCGGTTAAAAGATCCGTTATACTTTGAACTTTGACCTCCTTTGAAATCTAATATACTATTACTGTTTCTAACTAGATTAAACGATCGATTAAACTTTGAATTTTGACATCCCTTCAAACCTACAACTAGTATTCTTCACTTGGTTAGGAATCTATCACATCGATTAAACTTTGAATTTTGACATCCCTTCAAATCTACTACTAGTATTCTTCACTTGGTTAGGAATCTACCACATCGATTAAACTTTGAATTTTGACATCCCTTCAAATCTACAACTAGTATTCTTCACTTGGTTAGGAATCTATCACATCGATTAAACTTGAATTTGACATCCCTTCAAATCTACAACTAGTATTCTTCATTTGGTTAGGAATCTACCACATCGATTAAACTTTGAATTTTGACATCCCTTCAAATCTACAACTAGTATTCTTCATTTGGTTAGGAATCTACCACATCAATTAAACTTTGAATTTGACATCCCTTCAAATCTACAACTAATATTCTTCACTTGGTTAGGAATCTACCACATCAATTAAACTTTGAATTTTGACATCCCTTCAAATCTACAACTAATATTCTTCATTTGGTTAGGAATCTATCACATCGATTAAACTTTGAATTTTGACATCCCTTCAAATCTACAACTAATATTCTTCATTTGGTTAGGAATCTATCACATCGATTAAACTTTGAATTTTGACATCCCTTCAAATCTACAACTAATATTCTTCACTTGGTTAGGAATCTATCACGTCGATTAAACTTTGAATATTGACATCCCTTCAAATCTACGACTAGTATTCTTCACTTGGTTAGGAATCTATCACATTTTGTACTGTGAACTCCATTCAAATCTACCATTAATGTCCAAAACCAACACTATCTGGACTTTGGAGTTGTTGTTTTTTCCAACTGGAATTCATCACAATTCTATATGCCCTTCACTCAAACCACCATCTGTTATCTGACAGACTATTTCCGCCAGTGCAAAACCAAAAGATCTTGAAATGAGAAAGGGGAGGGAGAGGGAGGGAGAGGGAGGGAGTGGGAGCACGGTACAGACCTATGAAACGTTAAACAGACATCATATGAATGATTAAAGCGTTAACCCTTTTTTGACTCCCGTACCCTATCCACCAACTGCAAAAGCATAATGCTTTGACTCCTTCATCCTAGGGTGAGGGAGAATCAAAGGGTTATGTTTTTGCTTTGTTAGCATGGTTGACAACGCATTGTGTTAATGGAGAGGGTGTGGGAGTCAAAGAGTTAATGGGCAGCAAACAGGTCAACGTATGTTGCAGGCTGGGCTTGAACTCAAGATACCAAATCATGAGTCCGTGACTCTACTACAAAAGCCAATCAGCCTGCTATATAAGACCACAAAAAAATTATTAAAAAAAAAAAAAAGAAAACGTTAGACCATTACACTGCAAGTAACTCAATAGACTAGACTGAGGCAGCCGAGATGTGTTTTCTAAGAAGAATGTTGAGAGTTCCATGGACAGCAAAGAAAACAAACGAGACAGTCTTGATGGAGGCAGACACAAGAAGATCATTGATAACGAAGATTAGGAAAAGACAAACAACATTTACAGCCCATTTTATGAGGAAAGGGGAATTAGAGCACCTGGTCACAACAGAAAAGCTGGAGGGAAAGAGAACACCAGGCACACCCATGGAGCAAATATTGGACGGACTTGCAGGGTGGCTGAGGACAGAGAGAGTGGAAGATATATTTGCAGTGACAAGGGACAGATTTGTATGGAGGGCCATGATCGCCAACGCCATGCGGCAGGGCACATGATGATGATGAACTCAACTGACTGACTTCACAAAGAAATTGAAAGGATGGTACTCTTTTCCCTATGCCAGCAATTGTCTGGAAGACCCCCTCAGCCTGTATAAAGCCACATATGCAAGCAAGCTCTTGAAATGGGGAGGGAGAGAAGAGATGGTCCTGCATAACAGTAAGCTAACACCACCAGAATGATACCATCATTAAGATCGGTAGTGAACAAGCCCCTACTGAATGTTGCATGCTGGAATTGAACTCGAGATAACAGATCTCAAGTCCACAGCTCTATCAGAAAGACAGTCAAAGAGACTGGTTCCCTATGGCGCAAGGACCAGACAAAACAACACAAATAAAAAATGCACACGTATGATTTATTATCTCCCCTGGAAATAAAGATGTATCTGCCTGTCTAAAAGTAAAGGTAGAAATGTTGCACAAGAACCCCAAGACCACAAGGACAGCTTTTCTAATTTAGGGCAGGTCTCGTTCATTGTCAATATCATTTCAGACTATGAAAATTTAAGATTTAATCTTCAATATGATAATTCACAATTCAGAACAGGGCAGGTTTGCTCCTCTTCAAAGTTATTTCAGATTGTGAAATCTTCATTGCTCCTCTTCAAAGTTATTTCAGATTGTGAAATCTTCATTGCTCCTCTTCAAGTTATTCAGATTGTGAAATCTCATTGCTCCTCTCAAAGTTATTTGAGTTTGTGAAATCTTCAACGTGGTAACGGAGATGAAGCTTGAGAACAGTAGCATGCTAGTTCCAGTTGATACTGGTACGAGTGTGCTAGTCTTGTTGCAACGATTGTGTTGGTATATTTTCATAAGTTTTTGGTTAACTATAACAGCTTTAGCAGATCGGAAGATATTTTCAACTTGGCGAGGACTTCAATGTTTTAACATTGTGTGTCAAGACTTTATTGTGTATAGCACGAGTGATACCCAGTATGAAGTGAATCGTGCTCTACCTCTATTTGTCTGAGTGTGAGGTCTGAGTGTGAGCGAGCTGTGCATTATGTCGTTTGCTTGTTGTGAAATCACAAGTTATGAATTTGACACGATTCTTAAAAATACGACTTCAAGTGACATGACTGATCTTATCTGTCTAAAAGTAAAGGTAGAAATGTTGCGCAAGAACCACAAGACCATAAAACAGCTTTTTTAATCTAAGAGGTCTCGCTCCTTGTCAATATTATTTCAGAGTACAAAAATCTACAATATGATAATCGAGAATTGGGTAGGTATGCTCTTCTTCGATATTATTTTAGATTGTGAAATCTTTAATATGGAAAAGGAGAACAAGCTTGTGTAAGAATTCACCGCTCAGTAGACTGGTGGGAGGGGGGGGGGGGGGGGGCAGAAAATAATGTGACCAAGACTCAAACTCATGCAGCAAGACTACAAAGTAAATGAAACGAGCTCTATCTCCATACCAATCACACTTCACAGTACAATCAAGAATTTGAATTTTACCTGCAATTTGTTCAAGAATGGCTCCTCAATGTTAGACAGTTCCATATGTCCTCTACTGAAACGTACCAATGATGATCAGTATATTCTTTGATCATTCACAAAACCCTATAGTTTAGATGTGCTAGTAAGATCCTGAAACGAAAGTGAGCAAGAAGACCTACAAAATACTAACCTAACACCACCCAAAAGCATTCAAACGGGTGGCAAATCACTCCTTAAGCATTCGAAAAAAACTAATAGATGTGCTAGTAAGGTCCTGAAACGGAAGTGGGCAAGTGGATCTACAAAATACTAACCTGACACCACCTGAAAGCATTCAAACGGGTGGCTGATCAACAAATGTTTATGATGTCGGCTGTGACTGAATTCAAGACATCAGAACTTGAATCGACAATTCTACTACCTGACCTTGCCTACCCACTTTAAGAAAAATTTAGAGAGATAACAGACTAATCAAAGAGATGAGGAATTGACTTACAAATGTTTCAGAGTAATCTGGCCAGCTCATGGGTTTATCTGCAGGTTTAAGGTTTGTGCCATGATCACCATACACATGGCATCTGTGACGTTAGTGCATATGGAATTTGTTCCGAGCGCGGAGACGTCGTCTTGAGAAACTGAAACTAAACTTTAGAAAAATCAGACACTTAATTCCACTGTTCACTCACCGTTCGAAAGGAGAAGGGTATACATTGTGCTCTTAATATACAACAACAATAACAGGACAGATATTATTATGTGCACAGTTAGCAAGCCAGATTTTATATATGTGCTGGTGTGTGAGTCATTTAATATAGATCTGGAAACATGTGTGTTTTCATAACAAGCTGAGTCAGTGATATTGAGAAAACAAGGCAGCTTGCACAGTACTGTATACCGTGTGTAACTGATGTTCTGGTTTAATTAAAACAAGGAATTAGTATCTTATACAATTTGCCACACGATAAACAACACAGCTCTCTCTCTCTCTCTCTCTCTCTCTCTCTCATCTCTCTCTCTCTCTCCCTCTCTCTCTCCTCCTCATTCCCCCTTCCCCTTTTCTGTTCGTCCCTTCTTCTCTCCTCTCAACCAAATTTGTGTGCTTCAGTTTCTTTTAGTCAATACAAAAGGGCTCTTTGATATGCCTTTAATGCGTTTATATTTAAGTTGCACACACACGCACACACACGCACGCACGCGCGCGCGCACGCGCACACGCACACATACAGACGAATACACACACATAC
>JAPXFY010000017.1:50809956-50814956 GCA_030674185.1 Monoplex corrugatus
TACAGAGGTGGATCTCTGGTATTCCAATCCAACAATGATACAGAGGTGGATCTCTGGTATTCCAATCCAACAATGATACAGAGGTGGATCTCTGGTATTCCAATCCAACAATGATACACAGGTGGATCTATGGCATTCCAATCCAATAATGACTCATCCCACTCAGACAATTCCACATGCACTTACCCAAAAGTGACAGTAATTATCCGGGATACTCCTTCCGCCTGCGCAAAACGCTATGTGCTTGAGAAGTCATGAACTGGGGGTGGAGGCAGTGGGGAAGGGAGAAGAATCGGGCTTAAGCCAGAATGATTGGAGCATTAAGATGGATAGAAAACAAGCCAATTTGTACAGGGGGGTGCAAAAGCATGTATACAGTTATGAAAAAAAAAAAAAAACACGTACAATATTCATTGCATTTATTACACAAACAGATGAATATTGCATATACATGTAATAACAAGCACAGCCTTAATCCCTCAGATACTCAAACTGCTTGCAGTCGGTATTCACACACTCCTCTAATGGAGAGCGGAATTAAACATTATGATAATGATGTGATACTTACTGTATACCTACTTTTGCAACCCCCCCCCCCCCCTGTATGTCGCAGGCTGAATTATCTGCTACTCTAACCCTCTGACCCCCGCACCCTATCCACCAACTGCAAAAACTTAACCCTTTACCTCTTCACCCTATCCACCAGCTTCCTGATAGGATGAGGGAGTCAAGGGGTTAAGTTTTTGCTCTGTTAGCAAGGTTGACGATGCAACATGCTGGTGGCCATGTTGCGGGAGTCAAAGGGTTAACAAGCATTTATTGTACAACTGCAACCCCTTTCGTGTTACTATTTCGTCTGTTACACTATGTCTATGACGCCACAATACAGATTAAAAAAAAAGAATTCCCGCAGATGCTCTACATCAGCATGTACTACAACCGAAATGAAATTATAAAGCAAAAATCAAAACAATGCGACGACTACTGAACCACACTAAGAGTCCACATTAACTACTAACTATACTATCCTTTTTCAACTAAACAAATGTAAAAATAAAAGTTAATTCATTATCATTTTCCAATAAAACAAACACACACACACAAACGTGAAAAATAAATTTCCAACTAAAACAAGCATAAAAAGTTATGCTTAAGTAGCAAGAATGTATGTACAGATAGAAATTAATTGACTATCATTTTCCAATAAAACAAACGTGTAAAATAAATTTCCAACAAAAACAAGCATAAAAAGTTATGCTCAAGTAGCAAGAATGTATAAATAGAAATTATTTGACTATAATTTTCCAATAAAACAAACGTGTAAAATAAATTTCCAACTAAAACAAGCATAAAGAGTTATGCTTAAGCAGCAAGCAACTCTGAACAGCAGAAGGTCATCAGAATAGAAAACCCGGTCAAGCAAATATTCCGGCCCTTAACTCTTTTGACTCTCGCACCCTGTCCACCACCATCCTGCATTGTCGACTATGCCAACTAAGCAAAAACTTAACCCTTCGACTCCCGCACCCTGTCCACCAGCATCCTGCATAGTCGACTATGCCAGCAAAACAAAAACTTAATCCTTTGACTCCCTCAGTCTATCCACCAGCTCCATGCAGGACGCTGGTAGATAGGGTGAGGGAATCCAAGGGTTAAGTTTTTGCAGTTGGTGGATTTGATGCTGGAGTCAAAGGGTTAACTCCTTACACTCTGAAGGGGCCAGGCCACATCCAGATCATGACTCCTACATGCACTTGTGCTGTTTCCTTTTCTTTTCTTTTTAATGCTTAAAATCTTATTAATATAAAAGTGGGATAGGGAACGCCATTTTTTTTTCACATCTATACAGCTATCGGTTCGTAATCATGTATTGCAATTTACCAGCCTTTATATGAGTACAAAAATGATTTACTTCATCAGCTCATGTTCAATTGCCCATTAAATATTCACGAAACATAAAAAAGCAAGTAAGTAAATAAATATGTGAGTCATTTTTCTCAAGTGTCACACAGACATTCTGATTTTGATTCCATATCTTGAATTTCAATTTTGTCTTTTGCTAACACTTGTTTTGTTGCACGCAGCCTACGCACAATCAGTTCGAAATTAACTAGACAAAAACATAAGCATTAAAAATAATTATAAAAAAACGACGGTCTAGCCATTCTAACAATCTTCCCTTTACACAAAAATTACAACAAAAAATTCATATCAGCACTTCTTAGGGTCCGTCTACATGGCTTTGAAGAATCTTTATTTGTAATACATTTTGATAGGCACTGAGTCATGTTTTTCAAGTGTCACACACACATTCTGAGTTTGTTTATACACCTAAAATTTCAATTTTTGTCTTCTGTCGACACCATTTTTGATGAACATAGCCCACGCACACTCAGATCAAACAAAATAAACTATACCAAAACTTAAGCATTGAAAATAATGATTAAAAACGATGGTCTAGCCATTCTAACAATCTTCCCTTTATACAAAAATTACAACAAATTCATATCAGCACTTCTTAGGGTCCGTCTCTATGGCTTTGAAGAATCTTCAGTTGTAAAAAATTTTGATAGACACTGATGTGAATCATGTTTTTCAAGTGTCACACACACATTGTGATTTTGTTTATATACCTTGAATTTCAATTTTGTCTTTTGCCGACACCTATTTTGTTAAACATAGCCCACGCACACTCAGACCAAACAAAATAAACTATACCAAAACTTAAGCTTTAAAAACAACGATTAAAAAAGATGGTCCAGCCATTCTACAATCTCCCCTTTATACAAATATTTCAACAGAAAATTCAGATTCTGCACTTCTTAGGGTCTATATGGATTTGAAAAAGCTTCATGTATAATAAACTTTTGATAGGCACAGAAGATAATGGCAGGCAATCACAACTGTGAAAACAGATTTTAAAGTATTGCCAGAAAGTTCCTGAAAACAGGTGTTGTTTAGTTCCACACCTTCCTTGAAATGTGCTGATTTTAGGCACTCGCTTTTATTTCAATAGTCCAAGTGACCCTGACCTTGGTGCCTTAAACTTATGACTTTTTAGCATTCCACACCTTTGCCCAACCGTCTAATATCACTTATAGTGAAAAGACGTTAAATCAAGCAACGAACAAACGAACCTTTGCCCAAAATTTGGTAAAGATCCATCCTAAAGCAGCTGAGACGATGTTGTTCACACACAACACACACACACACACACACACACACACACACACACACACACACACACACACACACACACAAACACACAGATATATATATATATATAATATAACACACACACACACACACACACACACACACACACACACACACACACACACACACACACACACACACACACACACACACACACCCTCCAGTTGATATGACGAAATAACCTTAAACAAGAGGGAAATATTAAAACTTTAAAAAAGCTATTTTCTTTGTTCAGTTGTTTGGTTTGGTTTGGTTTGGTTTGGTTTGGTTTGGTTTGTTTGAATGTTTTTATAATTTTCCTTTTAATCATTTGGGATTTCTCAGCAAATATGCCACCCACACAGCACGTTCACTGTTAGAGAACTATATATTCAAGCTTCCACATTCAATCTTCCTTAGACAAATTACACATTCAAGCCTCCACCTTCCCATTCAAATCAATTAGACGTATTATGCTTTCAAACCTCCACAATCACATTCAAATCCGACCTCCTATTGCTGTCTTTCATCATCTTATTGCGAAATGCATTTTGTTTGCAGTGTTTAAACCATGTCAGGTCAGTACAGATAGTCCCTATCCTCTGTGGTGTCCGTCACTTTATCTTTCACTTGCAAAACAAAAGTGCTTGGAATACCCACCCACCCCTCCTCTCTCTCTCTCTCTCTCTCTCTCTCTCTCTCTCTCTCTCTCTCTCTCTTCTCTCTCCTCTCTCTCTGTGTGCGTGTGTGGTGGGGTGTGTGTGTGTGTGTGTGTGTGTGTGTGTGTGTGTGTGTGTGTGTGTGTGTGTGTGTGTGTGTGTGTGTGTGTGTAAGTGTGTGTGTATGTGTTGTGGTATGGTGTGGTGTTGTGTGGTGATGTGGTGTGTGGTGTGTGTGTGTGTGTGTGTGTGTGTGTGTGTGTGTGTGTGTGTGCGGGGGTGAGGAGTGTGTGTGTGTGTGTGCATTTTGTGTGTGCGTGCATGCATGAATATGTGCATGGTATGTGTGGTGTGGTGTGGTGTGGTGTGGTGTGGTGTGGTTGGTGTGGTTTGGTGTGGTGTGTGTGTGTGTGCGTGCATGCGTACATACGTGCGTGTGTGTGTATGAGTGTGTGTGTGTATGTGTGTGTGTGTGCATGCATGCATGCATACATGGTGCATGCATGCATACATGGTGCATGCATGCGCATCTGCGTATGTGTGTGTGTGTGGGTGCGTGTGTGTGTGTGCATGCGTGTATGCTGCACACAAGCGTGTGCCTGTGTACACGTGCGTGCGTGCGTGTGTCCATGCGTATGTGTGTGTGAGTGTCTGTGTGTTTGAAGAGAATGAGACAGAACAAGGTTGTCATGCTGCAACAAACATATACAGCATTTTGCGACATTAATATTCAAATAAGGACTGGATCATTTATTCACACATCAATCAATAGATTACATCAATACAAAAAACATGTAAGCTGCCAAATACAAGTCATTCTAATCTGAACAATTACTATTCAATTTAATTTTAATCAGAACAAGAACTATTCAATTAAATCAATAACTCTTATCAATCTGCACACAAAAATGTACGCTCTAAAGTTGCGGTGTTCACGTCCATTTCATGACAAAAAGAACGGAAAATGAGTTCATATACGCATACAATTTTTAGCACAAATACAATATTTAACAAAATGCTTGCAGAAATCTCAAAATGCTTGCAGAGGCCTCAAAACAAATACGGAGCAGACTACGGCAAGCAAGCAACACATCTAAGGCAATAAGCACCCACTAGAAACAAAACAAAACGGTCAACTACGATTCA
>JAPXFY010000017.1:50819956-50822456 GCA_030674185.1 Monoplex corrugatus
CCGTGAGGCTATACATCAATATTCAAACTTCGTGAGGCCTATACATCAATATTCAAACTCTGCGAAGCACACATCAATATTCAAACTCCGTGAGGCTATACATCAATATTCAAACTCTGTGAAGCTACACATCAATATTCAAACTCCGTGAGGCATACATCAATATTCAAACTCCGTGAGGCTATACATCAATATTCAAACTCCGTGAGGCCTATACGTCAATATTCAAACTCTGTGAAGCTACACAATCAATATTCAAACTCCGTGAGGCTATACATCAATATTCAAACTCCGTGAGGCTATACATCAATATTCAAGCTCTGTGAGGTTATACATCAATATTCAAACTCGTGAAGCCACACATCAATATTTAAACTCTGTGAAGTCACACATCAATATTCAAACTCTATCAGGCCACATATCTGGCACTGCTGTCAGATCATTCTGCTGTATGCAGAGTCCCTGTTCTGAACCATCATACGCACAATGTTTTCTATTATGCCCTCCACTGACAAGTTACTCAACCATGCAAGCAGCTAGACTGTGGAGTCCCAAAACATACAGAACATTATCACCGACAATGTACACTAAGTGTATGGTGCGACAGAGCACTTTGGAGTTTGGAGTGTGTTCATGACGGGTTCAACACACTTGGACGATTCCACATGTGCTCAACCCAAATCTACCAGCAGGTATCTGCAGATCTGGATCCTGCACGAAACCATATGTACTGGCAAGGTCTTGAAAACAAAAAACCTGCAGCTCGCCTGGGGGTCGTACCCACACGCCCCACATTGTCAGCATGGCACCCTAATCGAGTACAGAAGGAATGAAGGAATGCTGGAAATGATGATTTTCCGCAGTAGGGTGACAACACTAGTGAAGGAGATTTATCAATATTACCTTTCACAGCATCAAACCTTTCAGGCTATATTTTCCTCTATAAACCAGTTAACAAGAAACACCTGAGGATGCTGGATCGGACCCAGAACGACAATGCCTCACAGCTGACCGGACAATCACCTCCCAGCTCCCGCCTGGAAATGCGGGGGGGGGGGGCTCTTTCAAGTATAAATAGTATCCCCATCTTCTGGAGATTCTGTGCTAGATATATCCTCTTTTCCGTCACTCTCTTTGTTTCTGCCTTACTCTGTCATCTCTTCCAATCATTTTCTGCTTCGCTGGTTCATTCACCTGTATGTGTCCTATAAAACCTTACATACCTTCTCTTAGGACTGGTAACTGGGTTCAGATACTAACCCTCTGACTCTGAGCACTTCCAGTGCTAACAGTTTGCTTAAAGCTCTTTAAAAAAGCTGCTTGACTACAAGGAAAGAAATGAGAGGAAAAAAGAGCACCAACAGCAAATACAGTAACTGCTGAGTCACTGAACCCAACCAAGTGAAAGACCTCTAAAAGAGTTAATTTTACAAGTTATATCCTCAGTTATATGATACCCCAACAGAAACACATGTTATTTATCTATCAGACAAGCATGGGAACTGGCAGCATAAACATTTGTCAGTCTGTGAGATGGGCGCAGAGCTAAATGAGTTACAAAAATACATCACAAAGCAGCAATCTTTCAGTTTCAGGCTACCTTTCAGTTTCTACGTTTCCCTCAAAGACTGACTGATCTTGATTAACAGCCTACCTGAAAGCACCACGCAAATAAAGCTACAGTTCCTCCAATACAGGATTATCATCAAAAGTGCGACAACAACCGTCAAGGGTAGCGTTTTCCCCCGGATGAAGGAGTTGTGTTAGTTCTATATACATCACACAGTATCAAGGCACTGAGGCGTCATTTGCCTACCTGTGTCCCCTGTCCCAGGTCCGTTGGTGTTGTTCACGTTGGCGCTGGGATAAAGGGATGAATCCTGTGGCGGAGGTGGTGGTAGATCAGGTTGAGGTCCTGGTGACACCCCTGGAACAAATTGGAATCTGTTAAGTATCTGTGTGTGTGAAAGTCAGACAGACAGACAAGACACAGACACACAGACAGACAGAAAGAGAGAAAGAGAGAGAGAGGGAGGGACAGAATGTATATATATGTGTGTGTGTTGACAGAGAGGGACACAGAGAATGTGTGCGTGCATGTGTGTGTGTGTGTGTACGCATGTGTGTGTGTGTGTGTGTGTGTGTGTGTGTGTGGTGTGTGTGTGTGTGTGTGTTGTGTGTGTGTGTGTGTGTAAGTGCGTGCGTGTATGTGTGTGTGTGTGCACGCACATATGTGTGTGAGAGTGTGTATATGTGTGTTTGTGTGTGTGTGTGTGTGTGTTTGTGTAAGCACATATGCGTGCATGTGTGTATGTGTATGTGTGAGTGGGTGGGTAGGTGGATGGATGCGTGGGCGTGTATGTGCTTGTGTACATGTGTATGTGTGTGTTTGTGTGTGTCATTGTTTTTTTTGTTTTGTTTTGTTTTTGTGTGTGTGTGTGTGTGTGTACACTCTGTGTGTATGTGTGTGTGTGTGTGTTTGTGTGTGTATGTATACTCT
>JAPXFY010000017.1:50824956-50847456 GCA_030674185.1 Monoplex corrugatus
TACACACACTATACAAGTCAATACTTCTTGTCAAATAATACAATCTCCAAAGAAACTGTACAAGTCTACTATGTACACACATCTATGTACACACATAATGTACAACTCACAAACTCAAGACGTTATCAACAAACGTAAAAACCTTTCAAAGCCTACATATATATATCATATACAGATAGATAGATAGAGAAAGAGACAGACAGACAGACAGACAGATGGATGGGATGGATGGATACATACATGCATGCATACATGTATACATACATACATACATACATACAATACATACATACATACATACATACATATGTACGTACGTACGTACATACATACATACGTACATAATACACGTATACATACACATATACAAATGTACATACAATGATACATATATACATACATACATACATAGAAAGATAGATAGATAGATAGATAGACAGATAGATAGATAGATATATAAATAGATAGATAAACGGACAGACAGACAGATAGATAGATAGACAGACAGTCAGTCAGACAGACAGACAGACAGACAGACAGATAGATAGATAGATAGATAGATAGACAGCTAGATAGGATAGATGGATAGATAGATGGACAGATGGATATATATACATACATGTTTTACATACATACATACATACATACATACATACATACATACATACATATATACATACAAACATACATACATACATACACACACACATACACACATACATGCACAAATACACACATACACAGTATACATACATACATACATACATACATACATACAAACATACACACACATACATACACACGTACATACATACATCCGTCTAATATCACTTATAGTGAAAAGACATTAAATCAAGCAACGAACGAACATACATACATTACATACAAAGATTATACAAAATGATTTATGATCGGACACGCGGTAACACGCAGTAACAAAAACAGTTTATGTGCTGAGAGAGAACAGGTTTTTTATTGTCTCATTTCCTAGCTACTCTTGTGTAACTACCCCCCACCCCCACCCCCATCACTCATTTCAGCTCTCCAACACACTTCAAATGAGGTCACCATAGTAGCAAGGCATAAAGGCCCACACAATCTGGGACATAGTTTTGTTTTGTTTTTTCGATGTTATGATGATAAGAATGACGAAGATACAGATGATGCATTGTTTTTTTCAATGTTATGATGATAAGAATGAAGAAGATACAGATGATACTGGGACATTGTTTTTTTCAATGTTATGATGATAAGAATGAAGAAGATACAGATGATGCATTGTTTTTTTCAATGTTATGATGATAAGAATGAAGAAGATACAGATGATACTGGGACATTGTTTTTTTCAATGTTATGATGATAAGAATGAAGAAGATACAGATGATGCATTGTTTTTTTCAATGTTATGATGATAAGAATGAAGAAGATACAGATGATACTGGGACATTGTTTTTTTCAATGTTATGATGATAAGAATGAAGAAGATACAGATGATACTGGGACATTGTTTTTTTCAATGTTATGATGATAAGAATGAAGAAGATACAGATGATACTGGGACATTGTTTTTTTCAATGTTATGATGATAAGAATGAAGAAGATACAGATGATGCATTGTTTTTTTCAATGTTATGATGATAAGAATGAAGAAGATACAGATGATACTGGGACATTGTTTTTTTCAATGTTATGATGATAAGAATGAAGAAGATACAGATGATACATTGTTTTTTTCAATGTTATGATGATAAGAATGAAGAAGATACAGATGATACTGGGACATTGTTTTTTTCAATGTTATGATGATAAGAATGAAGAAGATACAGATGATGCATTTTTTTTTCCAATGTTATGATGATAAGAATGAAGAAGATACAGATGAAACTGGGACATTGTTTGTTTTTCAATGTTATGATGATAAGAATGAAGAAGATACAGATGAAACTGGGACATTGTTTTTTTTTAAAATGTTATGATGATAAGAATGAAGAAGATACAGATGATATTGGGACATTGGTTTTTTTTTCAATGTTATGATGATAAGAATGAAGATGATGATGCTACTGTTAGTGTTACCTATTTCAGACTGAGACTACAAGACAGGGCTTTATTCTATGCTTACTTTTCATAGTACAATTACGCACCAACCAGGCCTGAGAGATACAGACAACTATGGATATGGTGCACGAGTCATAGGGTTAAGATGAGCAGCAAACAAGCCAACTTTTATGTTGTGGAGTGGGACTTATCTCACGATCCAAGTCCATGGCTCTATCAAAATAGCCAGCCCACAGAGAAGAAAGATCAGAAAAGAGGAATCTTATGGTCTGTATATATATATAATCTACTGCACTGTAATAATATGAAAGAAGCAGGTTTGTGTATATAAAGAAATATGGGCGTCTCTTAACTAACAAAAAAGTCTAAGCCAATACACCAATACAAAATGGCTTCATATTCAAACAGGGAATGGAAATAGTGGCTCTGTGGGCTACGTGTGGTTTGCTCTTAGGAAAAAGAGAAGAAAGCATGGATTGAAAAAAGCTTGTCATTCGTGTCTATAAGAGAGAGAGAGAGTACGAAAGTAGAAGAGAGTAGAAAGAGAAAGACAGACAAGACAGAGACAGATAGATGACACACAGAGAGAGAGAAAAAAGAGAGTGAAAGAAAGAGAGAGAGAAAGAGACAGACAGATAGACAAAGAGACAGACAGACAGACAGAGAGACAGAGAGAGATCTTTTGGTCAAAGTGCAATCTACTGCATGATCTCTGACAGCAGAAGCAGCTCTATGCATGTAAATAAACACTGTGTCTGTTAGCATTCACAGAAAATCTGTGCAATTACGGATCTGTTTAACCCTTTGATTCCTGCACCCTATAAACGATGCAGGTTCATTTACAACTGGGTAAATTAGAAACAGCACATACAACTTCTTTAAAGAGACTCAAACCTATGCAGTCACACTGGAAGACACAAGCACTACCTCTTATGCCAACCTGGTCTTGACAGAGGTGTGGGGAAGGAAGGAAGAAAGAAGAAGAGAGAGAGAGAGAGAGAGAGAGAGAGAGAGAGAGAGAGAGAGAGAGAGAGAGAGAGAGAGAGAGAAGAAATACCAACATTCTATGGGCTGAGCAGAAGAAAAGGGTTTACTCTACCTGGTTTTCAAAAGAGTGTGTCAGAGATGAAAGATCTCTCAGCCTATGTCAGAATGTGTCCTATTACACCGCCACTGTAATACGAGAAAAGGCCCGTGTATGTGTATGTAAGTAAATACCGTGACTGAACTACCATATATCTAACTATGTTATTATGCTACTGTTATTTCTGTTTTAAGCTCAGCTGACTGTGCAGAGCCATATCAAGGCTGTAATCTGTTTCAAAACATACACAATACTTCAAAGGGGAAAAAAAGAAAAGAAAATTCATTTCAAACATCAATGCATTCGCGCATTATAGACCACTCCATCCAGTTTATCACACAGGGGATTTTAAAAAAAAAAACTTACCTGAACACAAATTTTAACATAACTGAAAACAAATTTTAACATAACTAAGGAAAATACAACACGTATTTATAAAATCGGATCTAAATTACCTAAAATTACTTTCCCATATCTCATTTCCCTAAGCCAACAATGCACTTAATACATGCACCCAATTATCAATCCTAAGAGAAAGTACGTAAGACTTTATCGAACACATACAGGTGAATGAACTAGCATGGCAGAAAATGAAAGGAACAAATGACAGAAAGCAAAGGAGGAAGAAAAGAAACAAAGAGGTGACAGAAAAGAGGAAATTTCTAGCACAGAATTTCCAGAAGGTGGGGAGACTATTTATACTGAAAGAGCCCCCGGCATCCCCACACGGGTGTGTATCTAACTGTGACTAAACTACCAAAAAGTTCAAGTTAATACTTTGAATCAACTATTTTACATCTAAAGGTGACTGTGTCATACTACACCGCACTGTAATACGAGAAATGGCCCAGGTTTGTGTAAGTAAGTAAATACCATGACTGAACCTACCAGATACCCAACTGTGACTAAACACCAAAAGTATTCAAGAAAATAAATACTATGAATGAATTATTATACATACAAAGGTGAATGACCTACTATAAGCGCACACACACAGGTAAAAAATGAGTTTTGATGAGTGTGTGTAAGTGAACACTGTGACTGAAATAACTTTACATCTCATTGTAACTGAATTATCATAGGCACACACACACACAGTCAAAAAGTTACTTCTGATGGGTGTATGTAAGTCAATACTGTGACTGAAATAACCTTACATCTAACTGTGACTGAATTATCATAGGCACACGCACACAGTCAAAAAGTGACTTCTGATGGGTGTATGTAAGTGAATACTGTGACTGAAATAACCTTACATCTAACTGTAACTGAATTATCATAGGCCACACGCACACAGTCAAAAAGTACTTCTGATGGGTGTATGTAAGTGAATACTGTGACTGAAATAACCTTACATCTAACTGTAACTGAATTATCATAGGCAAAACGCACACAGTCAAAAAGTAACTTCTGATGGGTGTATGTAAGTGAATACAGTGACAAATAACCTTACATCTAACTGTAACTGAATTATCATAGGTACACGCACACAGTCAAAAAGTGACTTCTGATGGGTGTATGTAAATGAATACAGTGACAAATAACCTTACATCTAACTGTAACTGAATTATCATAGGTACACGCACACAGTCAAAAAGTGACTTCTGATGGGTGTATGTAAATGAATACAGTGACAAATAACCTTACATCTAACTGTAACTGAATTATCATAGGTACACGCACACAGTCAAAAAGTAACTTCTGATGGGTGTATGTAAGTCAATACAGTGACAAATAACCTTACATCTATTCTAACTGTAACTGAATTATCATAGGCACACGCACGTAGTCAAAAAGTGACTTCTGATGGGTGTATGTAAGTGAATACAGTGACAAATAACCTTACATCTATTCTAACTGTAACTGAATTATCATAGCCACATGCACACAGTCAAAAAGTGACTTCTGGTAGGTGTATGTAAGTAAATACTGTATACACAAGCCAAAAAGTGACTTCAGGTCGGAGAGAATACTCATTAGTTATCTCAGTCTTGTTGCTGCCCAACACACACAGCCCTGCAAAGGGCTTGGGACAGTATGACTCACTAAATTCTAGCTCTCAGGAAATGAGATATGCGAAAGCAAGTTTAGGCCTGATTTTATATACGCTTTAGCGTCCCTAGAAATGTTTAAATTTGTGTTCAGGTATGTATTTTTATTCACCTGTGTGATAAATTGGACAGTGGTCAATACCAGAGGAAATCTCCTTAGTATTGTGTGTGTTTCGAAATGGTTACAACCCTAATATGGCTCTATGCTGTCGGCTGGGCTTTACCCCTTTGACTCCTGCACCCTGTCCTCTAGCATCCTGCACTGTCAACCATGCTAGCAAAATAAAAACAACACTTTTGTCACGGAAGCTGGTGGATAGGGTGAGAGAGTCAACGGTTCAGTATTTGCAGTTAATGGAAAGAGTACAGGAGTCAAAGGGTTAAAAACAAAAATAACAATAACAGTTAACCTACGGTACAAACTGTAGAATTTTGTAGAGACTGATCACTGTGGTTGATCAAGCAAGACAGTAACCACAAGCTAACTTGTTCAGTTGACAGTCTCTCTAACAATGCCTCTGGCCAGGTAAGGGTGAAAAATGGCTCTTTTGGGGTCATGGACAGAAAGGGGGTTTGGAAAAGGTAGCAGGACCTGAGAGAGACTAAGTTCAAATGAAGGTTGAACCATAAATCTAAGGTCACGGTCACAGGCAAGAGAAGTGATAGAGACCTTAATTTCTCTTCAGAACATCATAATGAGGGCAATGCCTAGCTCTCTCTCTCTCCTCTCTCTCTCTCTCTCTCTCTCTCTCTCTCTCTCTCTCTCTCTCTCTCTCTCTTTCCCTCCCTCTCCCTCTCTCCTCCCTCTCCTCTTCTCTCTTGCTGATTTACTTTCCCAATCTTGACCAGGGTCAGGTACCTCTTCGCAGCTGGACGCAAAGTGAAAGACAAAAGCTCAACCTCTATGCCAATCAGGCCTCCAGAGAAGAGGTGGTGGCGGTGGGAAATGGGATTGAAAAGAACGGAGGCTCCAACTCCAAGGGGTGAAGGGGAGATGTACTTAGGTATGAAAAAAGTTGTCAAATATATTTTTAGAAAACGGGGGGGGGGGGGGGGGGGGGGAGGAGGATCTTCCGCGTTAGTATAATCTCCGGAGGAGGGGAGGAGGATCTTTCCGCGTTAGTATAATCTCCGACTTGAATGTGATAAACGAAGCAGGCCTGTTCACATTCATAAGGAAAATTCACATTTCAAAACAAGATATACAGAATCTAAAAATGTGCCCTTAATCACAGCACTGTCAATCTACAGGGTGTTGGTTGGGGGGGGGGGGGGTTTTAGTGTGTGAGAGGGGTGTGTGGGGGGGGGGGGTTAAGGGAGAAGGCGAACGGGTGGAGGAAATATGGGAGCTATGAATGTCAGCGAAACTGGTTAGGGCAGTATCTTCTAACAAAATTTGGAAGTGAAATGCGTTTCAGAAAAAAAGGGGGAGGGGGGAGGGGGGTGGAGGATGAGGAAGCATAAAACATACTGGCTAACACACCCACACTACACCCACACTACACCCCCCTACACTCACTCACTACACACACACACACACACACACACACACACACACACACACACACACTACCACCCCCTACATTCACACACACACGCACGCACACACACACACACACACACACACAACATACATACACACACACACACACACACACACACACCACACACACACATACAACACACACACACACAGAGACAGACACACACACAGTCCACACAAAACACACATATAAACACACGCACACACGCACACGGTACCCACCCACCATCCACCCACCCACACACACACACACACACACACACACACCCAGTACCCCCCCCCACCCCTACCACACCCACCCACACAGTGACACACACACACAAACACACCACACTACACACACACACAAACACACCACACACAGACACACACACACACACACACACTCACACACACACATACAATGTAGAATGATACCCAACTCCACCATGTTCTGTATGAGGGAAAACTACTAGCTAACTGAAGTCTGCTGTCTCGCGGAGAAGGAAATGTTTCAGTCCCGTTTTGAGATCTTCATCACCAAATAATAATAATATTAATAATAGTAATAATAATAATAAAAATAATAATAACAATAATAAGGAGGAGGAGCAGCAGCAGGACAATACTTATAAGGCATCAAATCTTGATAAAGAATCAAACCAAGGCGCACACTCCATCATTCACCAAAGCAATCATCAACAAGGAATAAATCACCAGGGCACTGAGTGCACACGCAAACTGTGAGAGGAACACAAGAGGGGAGTAGGGCGTGTAACCTACCCCTCTCTCTCTCTAGCTCTCTCTCTCTCTCATACACACACGCACACACACACACACACACACGCACACACATACACGCACGCACGCACGCACGCGCGCCACACCACACACACACACACAGAGTATGATAAGATACCTTGAAGCATTTTCCACGAATGACCCCTGACCCAACTTGTCATCTTCTCTGTCACACACACATATTTTCTCTTTTTCTCTTTCTGTTTGTTTGTTTGTTTGTTTGTTTGTTTGTTTGTTTGTTTTTAACCAAGACTTCAGAAAGGCAGAAGATTAATTGGGCATAACTGGAGGGACCTGAGAAATGAATCTATCTCTCCAATAGTTTTTTTCCTCAGGGCAGCCGTAGGATCTTTACAGTGTGCAGGCAGAAGGCACATGGGTCCAATTCATTTTCCATCCCTGAAGGACTACACATACAGTTCAATTTTCCGGTCAAATTGGGGAGAAAAGTTGAGGCCTCTTCTAGAAACAAACCCTGGAACCTTGGGTTTAGACACTTTAGTTACTGGCAGGCGAACGTCTTAACCATTCTGGCACTATTCTGCTCGATCAACAAATACAGCGCTTGCCATACACATGGCTACAACAAATGAACATCGCTCAGTTGACAAACTCAGAATCTAAAACAAGTATGACAGTCCACGTTCGAGCAAACAGGAACCAGAAGGAAAAAAAAAACATGAAAAAAGAATAAGAACGCGTATTTAGTACAAGACAAGACAGGCACAAATTTTCAGCCAACTTGCCTTTGTCAAGCGTAAGATCACGAACAAACACCAGATACAAAAATCAGGGGAGAAAGACTGAAACTTCCCTGCTGTTCTCACACTGGACAGAGCAGCAGGGAAGTTTCGGTCTTTCTCTCCTAATTTTTGTATCTGGTGTTGTTTGTTTGTTGTGATCTTACGCTTGACAAAGGCCAGTTGGCCGAAAATTTGCGCCTGCTTGTCTGATTGTGTTAAAAGTCAGAATCTGCCACACAATCAACCACCCAGACACAACACATGAACACTGTTCAGTAAACAATGACAGGGGCTGCCACACAACCAACCACCCAGACACAACACATAAACACTGTTCAGTCAACAATGACAGGGGCTGCCACACAACCAACCACCCAGACACAACACATGAACATAGTTCAGTAAACAATGACAGGAGATGCCACACAACCAACCACCCAGACACAACACATGAACACTGTTCAGTCAACAATGACAGGGGCTGCCACACAACCAACCACCCAGACACAACACATGAACACTGTTCAGTAAACAATGACAGGGGCTGCCACACAACCAACCACCTAGACACAACACATGAACACTGTTCAGTCAACAATGACAGGGGCTGCCACACAACCAACCACTCAGACATAACACATGAACACTGTTCAGTCAACAATGACAGGGGCTGCCAACAACAACCAACTCACATCATGTCAATAAACACATGATAAAACACTGTTCATATAAACAAAGTCAGGGCTTGCCATATAACCAACCACTCAGCTACAGCACATGAACATCATTCAATAAACAAAGTCAGGGCTTGCCATATAACCAACCACTCAGCTACAGCACATGAACATCATTCAATAAACAAAGTCAGGGCTTGCCATATAACCAACCACTCAGCTACAGCACATGAACATCATTCAATAAACAAAGTCAGGGCTTGCCATATAACCAACCACTCAGCTACAGCATGAACATCATTCAATAAACAAAGCCAGGGCTCCCATATAACCAACCACTCAGCTACATGTGAATATTGTTCAAGAAACAAAGACAGTACCTGAAATATAACCGAACCACTCAGCTGAAATACATTATGAACAGCGTTCAGCCAGCAGTACAGACCAACCATAGAGCCAGCACCTGGCTACAACAGGCTAACCACAGCAAATGACAGGGCCTGCCACACAGCACAAATGGCTTGTGCAGATCCCTAGGAGGAACCAAAACTTCACCTCTTTGGCATACCAGCAAACTCTAAGTGAGTAACTTTTAAATGTTCAGTCACAGCAAACTTCAAGTTTCCCCCAAACAGAGTGAGTGAACAAATTTTCCAATTTTCTTTCATGATAAACTAAAAGGTTTCCCCCAAAAATGTATGGTTATGAAACGTTTAATTAGTTGGTTTGTAGGCATCACTACTCTCCTGGCAGCTTTATGAGAGCAGTATTTCCCTCCTGTCCCTTAGTGCTTTACCTTCCATTCCCCAAAACAAGAGTCAGGTAAATCATTTCATTTCACATGCGGATGGACTGGGACCAAACACGCCCATTTTCTTTCATGCCACAACTCAGACTTAAAGAATGTTTGAGTTCAGAATCTATGAAAATCGGAACTATCGTGTCAGCTTTATTAGGGTGGTTCTACCCACTTCTCTCCTTCACAGGTTTACTTCCCTAACCTTAACCCTTTGACTACCACGCCCTATCCACCAATTGCAAAAACTTAACCATTTGACTTCTCATCCTCTCCACCAGCATCCTACAAGAGTTCAATTCCACCCCCACAACATACAAGCTGACTTATTTGCTGTCCACCTTAACCCTGACTCCCGCACCATACCCACCAGCTGCAAAAAACATTAACCCTTTGACTCCCTCAACTTATCCACTAGCTTTCTGCAAGAAGCTGCTGGATAGCATGAGGAAGTCATAGGAATAAACTCTTGCTTTGCTTGTATGGTTGACAATGAAGGATGCTGGTGGACAGGGTGCGGGAGTCAAAGAGTTAAAGAAATCGACCCATTCACAGCTGCACAGAAGTGTTTTTATAAAGGCATGCAAGTCGGGCTTGCTCCTATACAGTCAAAATCTTCAAAGGCACCAACTTTGTATTATTCTGTGTCATTCACAGGGCTCTCAAGCCATGCTTGCTGAAGACAGAGCTGTCTACTCATCTCCCTCAACGTTTTACCATATCTAATCCTAGAGACAGTCAGGTTATATGAGTCTTTCATGTCTAGATGGACTGGAGATAGACACACTTTGTTTTGTGGTTTGATGAAGTTGTTTTGGACTGATTGGTTGATTGACTGGTTGATTGACTGGTTGATTGTTTGGAGATATGAATTATAATTGATTGATTGATTGATTGACTCGCTGACTGACCAACCAACCGACCAAACGATTACTGACTGACTGATTGGCTAATTGTTGGTTGGTTGGTTGGTTGGTTGGTTGATTGGTTGGTTGGTTGGTTGGCTGGCTGGCGTGGCTGACTGACTGACTGACTGACTGATCGATTGATTGATGGATGGATGGACTGACCGACCCACTGACTGACCAACCGATTACTGATTGATGGATGGATGGATTAATTGACCGACCGACTGACTGACCAACTGATTATTGATTGATCGATCAATCGATCGATTGACTGATTGATTGATTGATTGATTGACTGATTGACTGGTTGATTGGTTGGTTGCCTGATTGATAGCCTGACTTACCGACCAACTGACTGACTGATTGATTACTTTATTGATTGACTGGCTGGCTGGCTATTTGGTTGGCTGGTTGTTTTTGTTGCTTTTGTTGTTGTTGTTGTTGTTCATTTGTTCCATGCCACATGTCAGCACAGAGGCTTAATCCAAAGCACTAACCTTCTGTCAAACCATTTCCTATGGTGAATGGGTCAGTTTTAATACCATGTATTCGTATTCCTAAAAGGTGTGTGCTCCACAAACATCTACGTCTTTCTTCAGCTCTTAACCCAACGACAGGGGACAATTAGCCCTGATATGGCTCTAGTAGTCGGCTGGGCTATAAGCAGTATAAACGTGACAGGGGACAAAATCAATGAGAGCTTTTATCACTAAGCCTCTATCCTACAACAAAGGGTAAAACCACTGACTGGGTTCTGATAAATACGGGCGGGGTCACCATACTGCCCAAGTGAAACAGACACTGTGTCGATACGACACGAAAGGCGAATATTATAAGTACTTCCTAGATGAGACAACTTGTGTGTGCGACACAGACTGGGTGTCACTGTGGATGTTTCCCCACCAATAGTTCTTGCACTAAATGATCATAGCATCCATATCTATCTCTCTCTCTCTCTCTCTCTCTCTCTCTCTCCTCATCACTCCCCCACACCACACACACACACACACACACACACACACACACACACACACACACACGACTCGTGTTGCTGAGATTGGGTGTCACTGTGAATGTTTTCCCACCAATAGTTTTTTTCTACTAAATGCTCTCTCTCTCTCTCTCTCTCTCTCTCTCTCCCCTCTCTCTCTCTCTCTCAGTCTGTTTCTTTTTCTCACGATTTGTGTAGCTGAGATTGGGTGTCACTGTGGATGTTTTCACACCAATACTTCTTGTACTAAATGATCATAGCATGGCATATCTCTCTCTCTCTCTCTCTCTTCTCTCTTTCTCTCTCTCTCTCACACCACACACACGCACGCACGCACGCACGCACCACACACACACACACACACGACTTGTGTAGCTGAGATTAGGTTTCACTGTGAATGTTTTCCCACCAATAGTTTTTTCTACTAAATGATAATAGCAGAACTCTCTCTCTCTCTCTCTCTCTCTCTCTCTCTCTCTCTCTCTCTCTCTCTTTCTCTCTCTCTCTCTCTCTTCTCTCTCTCTCTCTCTTCTCTCTCTCTCTCACACACACACACAGACACACGCGCACACACACACAACACACACACACACACACACACACACACACACACACACACACACACACACACACACACACACACACACACACAACACATCCTTCGCTTTTCAGTGAAAAGAACTCTTTACACAAATATTATGATATGTATCATTGTATGCGTATACATTATCTGTTCTCACAAAATCACCAACATGATGCATTTAGGACATTTTTTGTTTAATTTAAGTAACAGAAAAGAAGTGCAGCTCTATGGTTTACAATGAAACCAATGTTTGTTTCTCTACTATAAACACTGAACAGTATATGGTGTTTCAAAGCCAATAAATGTAGGACAGGCCATTCTGAGAAAACAAGCTTCAGATCATGGAACTGATTAATAGTCCTTAACAACAACAAACCAGAAAAAAAACATGAAAAAAGAACAAGAATGCGTATTAAATGCAACCAGACAAGACAAATACGCGTTCTTATTCTTTTTTCAGTTTTTTTCTTTCTGGTTCCTGTTTGCTTGAACGTGGGCAGTCACACTTGTTTTGGACTTCCTCAGCAACAAGTCAAAATTTCAACAAAACATGCTAAAACTTAGAAATTAGATCAAAGACACAATAATTTGCCATTTTCAAGCATTCAAATAATTCAAAGAAATTGGTACCTTTCAATGGTTTATCAAAAACAACAAAGCACTAAAAAAAACATTCTATCATTAAAATGAATTCTTTTCCAAACAAAAACAGAACAACAAACAAACAAACAAACAAAAATGAAGGGGAAATAACAGAATTGACAACTACACACTTAAAACTGCAAAAATCCCAATTTTCACCATCTGACCCGAGATATCATTTCTGGATCTCTTGTACAACTTGGCCTGAGCAATTTATTGGCGATTTTGTGTGAACGGCTGGTCAGATGTGCATTTATGTGTGTGTGTACCTATATGGGGGTGTAGGGGGCTCTGGATAGAGGTAGTACCTTTGATGTCTGGCTGCTGCACTCTACCTGGTAGGGTGGACGGGCATCACTGGTCCTCGTCCATCCTCTAAATCTCTCATGTGCTGGCTCCAAGCGCCACACCCCGGGACCTCGCCTCAGCAGGCGTGCCAAACCATGTGAGGGGGTGATGTTAACACTGCATCACTGGGCGAATAACCTCCACGATGTAGGTTACCGGCCAAGGCGGACGAAGTTCCGCAAGGAACTCAACGGCTATGTGTTCAAGACCAAGGCGAACCACCTAGATGGAGGACGTCGGCTGTGGTCTGGCATGGAGAGGGATGGGCTCCGCCATGCGACATTGCCCAAGACACACTAAATGAAGATTACAACCGCAACTCAATCCATACCGGCCCGGTCGTCGCCCGGAACAAGGACCGCGCCTTCCGTCGCTGGCCATCAGGGCGGAGGTGAAAAGTATGTGACTGATGGACCAAAATCCCTACGTACAAGAAAAAATGTTACTATCGGCACCTGGAATGTGAGATCGCTGAGAGCAGCAGGAAAAGTTGCAGAACTAACGTATGAAATGAAGAGATACCGATGGAACGTCCTTGGGCTCTGTGAGGTACGATGGAAAAACCTCGGAGAAACGTCTACCCCAGAAGGCCACAAACTCTACTTCAGTGGCAGTGAAGACAAACATGAACATGGAGTTGGATTCCTCATTCACAAAGACACTGTGAATGCCATCATGGGATGCCGACCAGTCTCTAGCAGACTCATTACTATTCGGCTTAAGGCTTCACCTTTTAACATCACCGTCATCCAAGCTTATGCCCCAACAACTGACTATGATGACGAGGCTGTCGAAGATTTCTATGATCAACTGCAGGAAATCGTAGATCAGACGCCAAAGAAAGACATCATTATAATGCAGGGCGACTGGAATGCGAAGATTGGAGAGGATGAACACAATAACTGGAAAGGGATATGTGGCCAATACTGCAACCCTGAGACCAACGAAAGAGGTTGAGGCTCCTAGAATTCGCCAGTTACAACGACCTGAGGGTGGTGAACACGTTCGGTCCACACAAACCATCTAGACGCTGGACATGGCACAGCCCAGGAGAAAAATACCACAGTCAGATCGACTACATCATGGTTAAAAGACGCTTCCAGTCAAGTGTTAACATCGCAAAGACCAGGAGCTTTCCAGGAGCCGACATTGGAAGCGATCATGAGCTTGTAATGATGACCTTCAAACTCCGCCTCCAGAGGATGAAGAAACAGGGCAACATAAGAATTAAGTTCAATCTTGAGAAGCTCAAAGACCCCAACATAGTTGAAAACTTCCAAGCAACGATAGGAGGGAAGTTTGCTCCTCTCCTCGTCCTTGACAATGTGGACACCGAAGTAGACACTCTGATCAACAACTTCAACACTGCCGTGACCGAAGCAGCCAACGACATCCTTGGAAAACACCGACCAACAAAGATGCCCTGGGTCACGGAAGAAGTACTAAAGCTGAGCGACAAACGCAGAGAACTAAAGCAAAAGAAGAGTACGGATGAAGGTGCTAAACTATACAGAAAAGCCAACCAACAAGTTAAAGAAGGCATGAGGAAAGCAAAGGAAATATGGATTGAAGAACAATGCCAAGATATCGAAGCAAACCTGCAGAAAAATAACAGCAAAAATGCCTACCAGCTTGTGAAAGAACTAGCAAGCTCAAAACAAGGCAGAACCACTACCATACAGAACAAAGCAGGGAAATGTCTCACAGAAGATCAAGAGATTCTGCAGAGGTGGACAGAGTACTGCTCCGAATTATACACACACACAACAACAGGAGATCCAAGGTGCTAGACGTTCCTCCACCAACCAACAACGACAGCTACCCCATCGTGCGAGAAGAAGTTGAAGCTGCAGTAAAATCATTGAAGAAAGGCAAGTCGGCAGGAATGGACAACATTCCCTCAGAACTGGTCCAGGCAGGAGGAGAGACCATGATAGATATGTTACTCATCATCTGCAATAAGATCTGGCGGACAGATGAGTGGCCAACACCTTGGACCCAGTCCCTGATCATCACTCTCCCGAAGAAAGGCAACCTACAACTATGCCAAAACTACCGTACCATCAGCCTGATCAGCCATCCAAGTAAGGACATGCTAAAAATCCTTCTGAGTAGACTGAAGCCACAAGCTGAGGAGATAATAAAAGAAGAGCAGGCAGGTTTCAGACCAGGAAGAAGTACCACAGAGCAAATTTTCAACCTCAGATTGCTCTGTGAGAAATACCTGCAACACCAGCAAGGCCTTTACCACGTCTTCGTGGACTTCAAGAAGGCATTCGACAGAGTTTGGCACGCAGCCTTGTGGGCAACCATGAGGCTGTACAACATCAATGCCAACCTGATCAGAACCATAGAATGCCTCTACGAAAAGGCGACCAGTGCAGTCTACCATGACAACAACATAGGCGAATGGTTCCGAACCACAGTTGGAGTACGCCAAGGATGCCTGCTCTCCCCCACTCTCTTCAACATCTTCTTAGAGAGAATAATGGCTGACGCACTTGAAGACCACGAGGGAACAGTCAGCATCGGAGGTAGAACAATCACAAACTTGCGTTTTGCCGACGACATTGACGGACTAGCTGGGCAAGAGCAAGAGCTAGTCAGCTTGATAAAACATCTTGATGAGGCCTCCACATCATATGGCATGCAGATCAGTGCAGAGAAAACCCAGTTGATGACAAATAATACCAATGGCATCAGCACTGACATTACCATAGACAACAAGAAACTTGAGACCGTCCATAGATTTAAATATCTGGGAGCTATAGTATCAGATGAAGGATCAAAGCCCGAGGTACTTTCCAGGATTGCACAAACCACAGCTGCAATGACCAAGCTAAAAGTCATCTGGAACGACAAGAATATCGCAATCGGCTCCAAGATCAGACTGATGCGTTCCCTGGTCATGTCAATATTTTTGTATGCATGCGAAACATGGACCATAACAGCAGACATGAAAGAAGGATACAGGCAATGGAGATGAGATGCTTCCGCAAACTCCTTGGTATCTCGTACATAGATCATATAACCAATAAAGAAGTGAAAACCCAAATCGAAAACGCCATCGGGCCGTATGAAGACCTCCTGACCTCAGTGAAAAGACGCAAACTGAGGTGGTACGGGCACGTCACACGATCATCTGGACTGGCCAAGACCGTCTTGCAGGGAACAGTTCAGGGAGGGAGATGAAGAGGCAGACAGAGAAAAAGATGGGAAGACAATATCAGAGAGTGGACTGCCTTGAATGGAATATCATTCTGCGGAAAGCTGAGGACCGTGAGGAGTGGAGGAAGTTGGTTGCAAAATCTTCAATGGTGCCCCAACAGTCAACCAGACTACGGGACTGATGATGATGATGATGTACCTATATGTACCTGTTTATTAACAAATTAGTGGTCATAAAGTTGTATGCTTTGGTTATGAAGTTGTATGCATACCGGGTTTCATTACCTGTCTGAACTTCTTTTGTTAGTGCTTAAAGTTAAAGTCGTGGAAATATTATTGCGTTCTGCATCTTGTGCATGGGTGTAAGTGAGTATGTTTGTGTGTGTGCTGTCTGTGTTGAAGTGTCTTGAGTGTCTGTGTGTGTGTGTGTGAGAGAGAGAGAGAGAGAGAGAGTGTGTGTTGTGTGTGTGGTGTGTGTGTGTGTGTGTGTGTGTGTGTGTGTGTGTGTGTGTGTGTGTGTTTGTGTGTGTGTGTGTGTGTGTGTGTCTGTCTGTCTGTCTGTCCGAATGTGTGCATGCATGTGTGTCTGTATACGTGCGTGTATCTATACTCTACAGTTATGTCTTTGTGTGAGTGTCTAAGTGTGTGTCTCTGTGTCTGTATGTGTATGCATGCATGTGTGTATGTACACGCATTTAACATGCATACATGTGTGTGTTCATAATTTCAATTCACCAACAGTCTTGGCCTCAAACAATCATTTGTTTCCTTCCAAACTTATTTCTAATTCATTCATTTGTTAGTTTGACTGCCATCATTTAGCTGTTCGAACTTTGAGAAACAAATGACCAAATAATATATCACTTTCATTCAATTACCCAATCAATGAAACAGTGATTAGATAAATAATCAGTACCAACATCCAATTCAATTCAATCACATTAAATGAGATCAGTCAATAATCAGAAAAATAATCATCAGCAAAACAATCAAATATCAATAATCAATCAACCGATCGAGCAATAAATCAACTTTATCAATAAAATCTATCACCTTATTTAAATCGGTCAATCCTCTTCATGTTGTTTCATGAACAAATTAAAAAAGAAAAGATCAAATTCATACATTTAAAATGCTATTGTATCATTTCTAATCTTGACCACTTACTGCTATTGTTATGCACTATCTCCATTGAACAAATTAAAATAAGAAAAGATCAAATTCATACATTTAAAATGCTATTGTATCATTTCTAATCTTGACCACTTACTGCTATTGGTATGCACTATCTCCATTGAACAAATTAAAATAAGAAAAGATCAAATTCACACATTTAAAATGCTATTGTATCATTTCTAATCTTGACCACTTACTGTTATTGTTATGCACTACTACATCCATTGCCAGAAACAAAAAAGCACTTCCTCTACGTCCACGACACGAACAGATCAGGTCTGAACAGATCAGGTGAGAAATGTCACCTTTGTGGATAATGCAGAACAGTATTAGCTCTCTCCCATGAAACAAATATTCCACAGCCGAGCAAACACACAGGATGCTGAAATCAATAGAAGCACTGCACACACCTGCAGAATGAACTCCCTCGGGGAATCTGGGTACAAAATTTGATTTTTAGGGTCTCTCAGATCCTTTGAAGATAAAATGCATTTATAAAAATCACTTATTCTCTTGAAAACTTCGCAAAATTTTCATTGAAATGTCGTACAACTTGGCTGTGTCTACCTTTGCACAAGTTCTGAAGTTGGTTATAAACTTGACATAACTCTGTTTTATATATATATATATATATAAATATTACACACTTCAGCAATAACCTCTATATCACGCATAAGCAAACTCCATATATTTTGGCCATCAATATTTCAATTATAATTATTCAAAACTCCAAACAGCTCAAGAAAAAACCTTCACACATTTCAGATATCAACAACACAATCATAACTATCAGCCAAAGTGATTTTTCAAATATACAGTCCAGGTGCTGATATATGGCACGACACCAAACACGATAAACCAGCAACTATTCCAAGTCTCTTCTTTTCTTAACGCAACACACTGTAACAACCAAATGTTCAACAACTAAATAAACAAAATGCCATTTAAAACAACTAAACTTCCGAATCCTGAGTAATCTGATCAAGCCTAGCATGTCCTTTACTTCCAAAAGCCATCCACAAAACAAAATTTTACTTGATGTTAAATATCAAAATTGTGAGACATGTAAGTTTCATTTGTGGTCAAATCACTCTGCATCAGTACATGGATACAAGACTTGAAAACTTCCAAACTGTAAAGGTTCACTCCCGCTTCTTTCCAAAGGGTGTCCACATAAAAACTTAAAATTTCACTGGTAATCAAGTCACAAAACTGCCACACAATTATTAAATCTTTATTTCAAGAACCCTTGAACACACACACACAAAATTTAATGTCCACCACATTAACTTAAATTTCACAGGTATTCAAGTCACAAAATGACCACACAACCTGAAACCTTATTTTCACAGACTGAACAACTGGTCAACTGTAACAGGTATTCAAATCAGAGAAATGAACCACGCAACCTGTAAAAACATCCGAACCCTATGTTCACAGTTTGAACAACTGGTCAACTGCCTTTCCACCTGGCTTATGGCCAATGGAAGATAAGATGTGAGTCTGTGTGCCCCCTTCAATCACTGGTCTTAACCATAGCTCTGAGGGGGCTGACAGTTTGTAAATGATCGACACGACACTGTGCATGAAGATTTATATGTGTCCTCTGTGTCAAATCCTCTACTTGCTTGCTGATATATAACAGTATGTGTTGGTACGGTGTGTGTGTATTTGTGTCCAAGGAAACACATCCAAAACACTGTTATCAGTACTCCACCGCACCAAACTCACTAATATACAGCTTTTTTCAGATTAAACTCAAATGGAAAACAAATACACCTGTACCCGATCAAAATAACACTGTGCATAAAGACTTAAACACGTCTGATAAGCATGCCCTAGGACACGTATTCAAAACAGAAGTCCACTAGAAAAAAGTCACTGATTAGATATAAGTATCATTTTGACCTAACTGAAACAGCAAAAAAGAAAAAAAAAGAACAAAATCTGTACAAGTTAACTCGTTGACTCCTACACCTTGTTCACCATCATCCTGATTGTCAACAAAGCTAGCAAAGAAAAACCTTAACCCTTTGATTCCCCACCCTATTCACCCAGGAATCCGGTGAAAAAGGTGAGGGAGTCAAAAGGTTAAGTTTCTGCAGTTGGTGGAAAGGGTACGGAATCAAAGGGTTAAAATAACACTGTGCATGAAGATCCATACCTCTTTCTATCAAATACTCCCCATGCAACTTTATCAAGTGTTAACCCTTTGACTCCCGCACCCTGTTCACCAGCATCCCGCATTGTCAACCATGCTAGCAAAGCAAAATCTTAACCCTATAACTCCCTCAACCTATCCACCAGCGTCCTGCTGGAAGCTGGTGGACAGGGTGAGGGAGTCAAAGGGTTAAGTTTTTGCAGATGGTAGATAGGATGTGGGAGTCAAAATGTTAATAAGAGTGTGTCCAATGCACAAAACACACTGATTAGATACACCACTATTGATTTACACCAAACTTAAATGAAAACAAATACACCATTTGTACAGGATCAAAACAATAATGTATATAAAGATTTATACACTTCTTCTATACAAATTCCTCTACACACCTGTTAATACTACCTCTGTGTGTGTGTGTGTAATGTACTGGGTTAGTGGGCATGTGTGTCCTGGGAAATGCATTCAAAATGCCATTACTATAACTGCACTGCACCAAACTTGCTGAATGAATACAGTGTCATCAATTGTGATCAAACTAAAGCAGAAAACATTTGTAATTGTATGTGATCCCACACAACACAGTCATGAAGATTTATACATGTCCTAACAGTCAATTCCTCTAAACACCATTTAGATTAGCTGCAGATGTTAACCCTTTCACTCCCTCATCCTATCTGTTAACATCCTGCATTGATAACATAGCAAAACCTTAACTCTTTCACTCCCTCACCCTAACCACCAGCATCCAGCAGGAAGCTGGTGGATAGGATGAGGGGCTGAAAGGGTTAAGTTTTTGCAGTTTATGGACAGGCTGTGGAGTGAAAGGGTTAATGTGCATATGTATCTATGGAAACATGGTCCAAATATAGTTCATTCATTACAACTCCAGCACAGAAATTCTTTGATAAGATACACTTCATTTTATAGCTATTGATTTCAAGTTAAGCTGCATGGAAAACAAAATACACCTATTAAATGTGATCAAAATAACATTCGTCTAGACAATTTTTACAAGTCGCTTGCACAAAAAGCCCTGTATACCAGCAAAGATTAGCTTCGCTTATCAACATTTTTGTGTCCCCTAGGAAAACACGTTCAAAAATGTTATCATGATTCCACTGCTCTTAACCCACTAATCAGATACACGAAGTCCTACAGATAACAGAAACAAATATATTTGTGCATGATGAAAATAATGATAGTGGCACGAGGATATATACATAATTATCTTCACAGTCAAAACTTCAACATGCCAGCTAAGAATGTGTTACCAATGTGTGTGTCCAAGGCGGTGGAATAAAGCATAGTAACTGTGGACAGCAAAGGAAACAAACAAGACAGTCATGAAAGAAGCAAGCACAAAAGAACTTTACTGAAGATGAGTAGGAAAAGACAAGCAACATTTATTGGGCATTTTATGAGGAAAGAGAAGTTTGAGCACCTAGTCTCTACAGGAAAGCTAGTGCAAAACAAAAAAAGAGCACCAGGTAGACACAATGAGAAAATATCAGACAGTTTTGCTGAGTGGATGAGGACAGAGAGGGTAGGAGATCTATATGTAATACATACTTGCAGCAACAAAAGACAAGATTCATATTGAGGACCAAAACCACTAACACCATGCGGCAAGGCACATAATGATGATGCTGATGATGATGATGATCATGTTGATGACGATGATGATCGCGATGATGATGATGATGATAATGAACAACAGTCCAAAGAGCAGCTCGCACTGGTCAGATATATATTATGGCTATCATACAGTATCAATAAAGAGAAAACTCAAAAAGGAAAACCAACTTCTTTCATTAAGAGTACACTGTTCCGAATCAAAATGCCTCAGTACTTGAGCATTTGGCCTTTACAAAAGGTGAAAGTAATATCTACATTATTATATAAGTGTCAGCTTTACCTTAAAAGCATATCAGATATGATTTCAAATCTGAAAGTATTAAATACTGTCACACTGTTCCAGAGCCTTCAACTATAAATTATAGTTAATATAACAGAAAAAAGACTGCAAATACTCGCTAAGCCTTTGTTAAAACAACAGGACTTTGCAAAATATTGCTTCAGGGACTGAGAGACAGCTCAGATGCTCTCTCTCTCTCTCTCTCTCTCTCTCTCTCTCTCTCTCTCTCTCTCTCAACACCCACTAACCCCCTCCCTTCCCCTACACACACACACACACACACACACACACACACACACACACACACACACACACACACACACACACACACACGCTCTCTGCCTCACTAGTTTTTCAACATTCATTCATTCACTGCACTCACATTACAACTACCACCATCCAAAAAAATCTCCAAATCTGTCCTAGTTATATCCCTCAATGGTGTAATCTGTAACAGTAAGTGATTACAGAAGACACTGCTGACACATAATTTTAGCAATAATTTTACCTACTTAACAGTAAGTGATTACAGAAGACACTGCTGACACGTAATTTTAGCAATAATTTGACCTACTTAACAGTAAGTGATTACATAAGATACTGCTGACATGTAATTTTACAGTAATTTGACCTACTTAACAGTGATTACATAAGATACTGCTGACATGTAATTTTACAATAATTTGACCTACTTAACACTACGTGATTACACATGATACTGCTGACATGTAATTTTACAATAATTTGACCTACTGAACAGTAGTTGATTACATACGATACTGCTGACATGTAATTTTACAATAATTTGACCTACTTAACAGTAAGTGATTACACATGATACTGCTGACATGTAATTTTACAATAATTTGACCTACT
>JAPXFY010000017.1:50852456-50869956 GCA_030674185.1 Monoplex corrugatus
TGTGTGTTGTGACTGCCTGCCTGCCTGCCTGCCTGCCTGCCTGCCTGCCTGCCTGCCTGCCTGCCTGCCTGCCTGCATGCATGCATGCATGCATGCATGCCCCTGGCTGTGTAAGTCTGCATGTGTATGTAAATATGCATTGTATATTCCTGTCAAGTGAGTGTACATCTACAAGCGTTTAGACATGAAAACCTTTTAAACTTCCAATATATTCAATACCATTTAACACTTTCCACACAGCGACAATTTCCTCTCTGCCTCTCCCCTCCCCCCCCTTTTTTTTTTCTTAGTATTCCCACAACAGTCCTCACTCGCCCACAATCAATAACGATGCCATCATGTAAAGATTCATTTCAGGCCAATAATCCCCTGGGGGCACCCAATACATAAATAATTCAGAGAACAGGGAGGCTCAAATGGGTTAATAACTGAGGATGCAGCTAACCATGGCATTTTACTGGCACTGCGCCTATTTCATGAATGACTACATCCACTGTTGTGATTCTGAATGTCATAAAAGCTGTTTGAATTCTTTTTCACAGAGTTTGTGATAAAAAAAAAAAGAGAAAGAGAGACAGAGACTAGAGAGAGGAACAATGGCATTTTACTGGCAGTGCGCTAATTTCATGAATGACTACATCCACTGTTGAGATTCTGAATGTCATAAAAGCTGTTCAAATTCCTTTTCACAGAGTTTGTGATAAAAAAAAAGAAAGAGCATGAAAAGAACAAGAAAGGAGAAAATGCATTTTACGCACGCGCCCATTTCATGAATGACTACATCCACTGTTGTGATTCTGAATGTCATAAAAGCTGTTCAAACTCTTTTTCACAGAGTTTGTGATAAAAAAGAGAAAGACAATGAAAAAGAGAGACAGAGAGAGAGGAACAATGGCATTTTACTGGCACTGCGCCTATTTCATGAATGACTACATCCACTGTTGTGATTCTGAATGTCATAAAAGCTGTTTGAATTCTTTTTCACAGAGTTTGTGATAAAAAAGAGAAAGACAATGAAAAAGAGAGACAGAGAGAGAGGAACAATGGCATTTTAATGGCACTGCACCTATTTCATGAATGACTACATCCAATGTTGTGATTCTGGATGTTATAAAAGCTGTTTGAATTCTTTTTCACAGAGTTTGTGATAAAAAAATAAAAGAGAAAGACAGACAATGAAAAAGAGAGAGATAGACAGAAACAAAGAGGGAACAGAGTGAACAAGAACACCATGAAAGAGAGGGAGAAAGAGACTGAGAGCAAAAAACAAAGAGGGGAAAGTGAACAAGGAGACAATATAGATTTAGCATTTTCAAGGGTAATCACATAAACAAGATAATACTTTTTGTGTCCAGTACTCCCATGAGAGACAGCATAAGAAATAAACTCAGCATAACCCTTTGACTCCCGCACCGTATCCACCACCATCAAAAACTTAACCCTTTGATTCCCTCAACCTATCCATCAACTTCCTGCAGGAATTTTTTACTCTGCTTGCGTCAGGGAAAAAAAATGCAGCATAACATCAATCCTGTAGTGCAGGTGACAGTTATAACAGTTTTCTTAAAAAAAAAAAAAAGGAGAGACAGACATACAGACAGGCAGAGCTGAAGAGACAAAGAGAGAGACAGAGAGACAGAGAGAACTGAAAAGAGACAGAGGCAGAAAGACAGACAGACAGACCACTGGAGGGAGAGGGGGAGAGAGAGAGGGAGAGAAAGAGAGAACTGAAAAGAGACAGAGGCAGAAAGACAGACAGACGTACACGGTACAGACAGACAGCTGAAGAGACAGAGATAGAGAGAACTGAAAAAAGACAGACAGAAAGACATAAAGACAGAGGGCTAAAGAGACAGACAGAGCTGAAGAGAGAGAGAGAGACAGACAGACACTGAGACAGACAGACAGACAGAGAGAACTGAAAAGATACAGGGAGACAGACAGACAAACAGACAGAGAGCTAAAGAGACAGACAGAGCTGAAGACAGACAGAGAGACAGACAGAGAGAACTAAAAAGAGACAGAGACAAAGACATAGAGACAGAGCGCTGGAGAGAGAGACAGAGACAAAGAGAGACACAGACAGAGACACAGAGACACAGAGAAAGATGAGACACAGACATGACTAAAGAGAGGGAGGGAAGGCAAGAGAGAGAGTATGGTGGGAGGGGAGGTGGGAGGGAAGAAGGAGTTAGTAAGTGAAGCATGAGAAGAAGAAAAAAAAGTCCACTATCGTGGCAAAGCACTGACTGCCATAACTACTTTTTAACCCGCTCACTCCCTCACCAGATCCATCAACCGCAAAAAGTTCAGCATTTGTTTTAACATAGCTGATCATTCTGGAAGCTGGTGGATAGGGTGAAGACGTGAACGTTGTTTTTGTTTTAAAACTTTTATTTTCGTTGTTTGTTTATTGTTTTGTTTTTCATCTGGGACTTGAGCTCTTTTTTTGTTTGTTTGTTTGTTTGTTCCCCCCCCCCCCCCCACTCCTACCACGACTGATATCAGAGATAATGCAGGAAGCTAATGGATAGGCTTAGGGTGTGAACGGGGTTAAAAAGACTGCAGCGAGCAACAGATAAACACCAAAGCTGACATAGACAGGGAGAGAGAGAGAGAGAGAGAGAGATAGGGCCTAAAAATAAAGCCAGCACAAAAACCAGCCTACTGTTGCAAATGTGATTTTGATTATCACAACCGGGATCTGATCAGAGAGTGAAAGATTGGCAGATAAATCACAAAGGGAGAGGGAGAGGGAAAAGGTGATAAACAGAACGTGATGACAAAAGCGAGAATGAACCGACACTGTTCTAATTGTGAAGACCACCAACCCATGCATACAGACTACTATCAATGTTTACATATATATATATATGTGTAATATCCACTTTTTTACACACAATCCATTAATTCATATACATAAACTACATTCACGCATACATACATGCATAATTATGTACAGTGACACTTACACATGCATACAAGATGCATCATTACATGGTTCTAAGCACAGTTCATACACACATTCACTCATGCATAGGAACATGGAGGGTGGGGACTGGGAGCAAACAGGGGGGGGGGGGGGGGGGGGGGGGGGGGAGAGACAGAGAGACAGAGACAGACAGAAAGACAATGAGAGACTGAGAGTGGCAGAAAGAGAAGGCAGAGACAGTGACAGGCAGAAAGAGAGAAGCAGAGACAG
The DNA here is from genome assembly GCA_030674185.1 of Monoplex corrugatus. Classification (NCBI taxonomy): domain Eukaryota; kingdom Metazoa; phylum Mollusca; class Gastropoda; order Littorinimorpha; family Ranellidae; genus Monoplex; species Monoplex corrugatus. The sequence continues at coordinate 50,855,659 of JAPXFY010000017.1, forward strand.
AGGGGAAGGAATGAAAAGAGATAGATATAGGCAATAACCGGGCATGTATACAATAATACATAAAAATCAATATAGTATTGTGAACCTGACAGTCACAATCACTTTGAAAAAGGGATTTGATGTTATATAGGGAGGCAAACATACAAAGGACAAATAGAATAACACATGTACACACCACACACCCAATGCCACAAGCACATCCCCACACACCCTACCTCACAAGTACATCCCCACACACCCACCATCACAAGTACATCCCCACACACCCACCGTCACAAGTACATCCCCACACCCTACCTCACAAGTATATCCCCACATACCCTATGTCATAAGTACATCCCCACACACCCTAAGTCACAAGTACATCCCCACACACCCTACCTCACAAGTACATCCCCACCACACCCTACCTCACAAGTACATCCCCACACACCCTACGTCACAAGTACATTCCCACACACCTTATGTCATGAGTACATTCCAACACACCCTACGTCACAATACATCCCCACACACCCTACATCACAAGTACATACCCACACACTCTATGTACAACTACATCCCGCACACACCCTACCTCACAAGTACATCCCCACACTATGTCACAACTACATCTCCACACACCCTAAGTGGCAAGTACATCCCCACACACCCTACCTCACAAGTACATCCCCGCACACCCTACCTCACAAGTACATCCCCACACACTCTTTGTCACAAGTACATCCCCGCACACCCTACCTCACAAGTACAGCCTCACACACCCTACCTCGCAAGTACATCCCCGCACACCCTACCTCACAAGTACATCCCCACACACTCTTTGTCACAAGTACATCTCCACACACCCTAAGTGGCAAGAACATCCCACACACACCCTATGTTGTGAGTACAGCCCCACACACTTAAGTCACATGTACATCCCCACACACCCAAGTCACAAGAACATCCTAATGTACAAGTACATCCCACACACCCAAGTCACAAAACATCCATATGTCACAAGTACATCCCCACACACCCAAGTCACAAGAACATCCTATATGTCACAAGTACATCCCCACACACCCAAGTCACAAGAACATCCTATATTCACAAGTACATCCCCACACACCCAAGTCACAAGAACATCCTATATGTCACAAGTACATCCCCACACACCAAGTCACAAGAACATCCTATATGTCACAAGTACATCCCCACACACCCAAGTCACAAGAACATCCTATCTTATCATTCTGTATTTCTTACAAGAAAGTCCCGAGGGGCTGGCTACAAGTATAGATGCTACAATCTGTTCCTGGGAACCCTGGGTAAGAGACAATGCCATGTATGTAACACATGGGTCACACATACAAAACTCACTTATACCTATTAAAAAACTTAAGAAGCACCATGGTGTATACCGTGTGACAAGTCGCACAGCATCAAACACCTTACTGAATGCTCTCACTTGCACAATGTCTGACATAAACACTATACAGCGGACCCCTTAAAGATCCTCTTCAGACATTTTCCTCCAAACACAATTTTTATGAGATTTTCAAGAGATTAATACAGTCCAACTCACATGGTTATATGTATGGGAAAGATTTGTAAATGCATTTTAGGCTTGAATGAATTATTGTGAGCTTGATTTTTAACTGTCGTCTTTATAATTATATTTGGAGTTAGTTGTTTTTAATGTGGTGTTAGCCCTGATATGGCTCTAGTAGTTGGCCAGGCTATTAAAATATGAACCAAAACCTGAACCTGAACCAGCACTCAGATGTCTGACAATGTAGACCATGTTGGCACTCATTTCGATCATGGTTTACATATATAAGTCAACATGGTAATAAGAGTATCCATATGCTTCTCTTCTCTCACTTACTTAACTGCCAAGTGCTGTGTGCTTATCATTACTACACAGAGGCAGAAGAGTCAAAATGTTGCTCTTAAAATCTTGACACTTTTCCCCTTGACATTCTTCCTCTTCTGATTAAATATGACAAATAAAAAATATATATTCATGTCAACAATTTCAGAACCTGTTAAACTGTCTGCTGATCATAAATCTCTCTCTCTCTCTCTCTCTCTCTCTCTCTCTCTCTCTCTCTCTCTCTCTCTCTCTCTCTCTCTCTCTCTCAAGATATAATTTATGTGTAGTGTGATGTAGATACTCTTTGGGCGAGGACTGGATGTAAAAAAGCATACATTTTGCTTATGTCATACCCTCGTAAACAAATTTGTTGTTCATTGCACTCTCTCTCTCTCTCTCTCCTCTCTTTCTCTCTCTCTCTTCTTCCCCCCCCCCCTCACTCACTCACTCCTTCCCTCCATCTGGTTTGGTTTGGTTTGGTTTGGTTTGGTTTGGTTTGGTTTGGTTTTTTGACTTTTCCAGATCTTTCTCAAATTTTGCAAACTGGAACATGAACTTTCAGTTTCTCCACTGACCTTCCCAAATCGTGGGAACACTACATCAATGAAACGGACAATCAACCAAGATATACACCGATACAGTCGAGCAGATAAGTCCAGGAAGTAGGCAAATAATGCACATTCCTGCTCTCACTCTGAGTAAAGGCCCTGTCCAAACTTATTGACACAAGCAAGAATACCAAGCCCACAGAGCTCTACAAACTGACCCAAGTCCTGCTTTCAACCTGCACTTCTCCATTAACCCTTCGAATCCTGCACCTTATCCAATAACTGCAAAAAACTAAATTCTTTGACTCCCTCAACCTATCCACCAGCTTCTTGCATGAAGCTGATGGATAGGGTGAGGGAGTTAAAGAGTTAAGTTTCTGCTTTGCTAGCATGGCTGACAATGCAAGATGAGAGAGAGTGACAGGGCGATAGGGTGACAGGGTGTAAGAATTAAAGGGTTACCTAAGGGCTATAGCATGTGGTGTCCTGTTTGTTAATCTTACACAGTTTCAAGTCCTTCACCCACAGTGCAGTGCAGTGTAGGTGACTAGTTTCCAACAGTATAAAAATAAAGCTACAGACTGACCCTCAGGTCCTTAAGGGAATGACACAGCGGAGACCTCAGCTTTTCCTGGGACCAGCATTATGGACCAGTGTCCATCTCCTCTCCCTTGCTTACTGGTCTAACTTCCCCAATCCTGATATGGACAGGAACATATTTATCACCAAGTGGACTGGAGGCTATTGTTATTGTTTTGTTATCGTTGCCTAAAGCCCAGCCTACTGCGCACAACCATATTAGGGCTATAACCATCTCAAAAAGTACACTATACGGTATACCTCATTGAAAAAAAAACACCTGAAAAGAAAATTAAGTACATGTATCAATGCATTTGTGCACATACTCTAAGGATATGCCCCTTGTGCTGACCACTCTGTCCAATTTATCACACAGGGGATTTTAAAAAACATACTTGAATACAAATGTAACTAGTGACACTAAAATGTACTTATAAAAATGGGCCTAATTAACTCTAACTGCTTCTGCAAATCACATCTCTTTAGAGCCAAAAACGCACTTAATACATGTACCCAATTATCAATCCAAAGAGAAGGTATGTAAGGCTTTACTAAACACATTCAGGTGAATGGACCAGCAAGGCAGAAAATGATAGGAAAAAATGATAAAAAATAAAAGCAGAAGGCAGAAACAAAGAATGACAAAAAAGAGGAAATTTCTGGCACAGAATTTCCAGAAGGTGAGGATACTATTTATACTGAAAGAATCCCCAGTGTCCCCATAGTGGAGGACTGGAGGTTGTGCATACCAAACTTTAATAAGTCAAAGATGAACCTGTGCAGTCCATTTAGAAGACAAGAGCTATGTCCCTACACTAACCAGGTATCTAATGTAATGGTAACAGCTAACTATTTTCATTAATCAACAGCAATTAACCTTCAGAAAAATCTGATAAATTATCTGTTGTATTTTCACCACTGAGAGGGCCTTCGTGATCAGCCGGACTAAAAAAAAAATAAACTGAATGATAACATCAGCAGTATGTCATAATTTTCTTTATCTTTGACATTATAAATGTGTTTTGGTTGGTTATTCAGTTAACTGTAATAACAATAACGATAATCAGTATTTTGTAACAATAAACATGTACAGAAAAAAAAACCATTCAGACAAACAAACTGAACTGGAATCATGTAAAGCTAGATAGATAGATAGATAGATAGATACAGACAGACAGACAGACAGACAGATAAACAGAAAAGATAGTTACACAGGTATAAGTGGTACATTAGTGACCTTTTATCATTCATCCGAGGAACATACACAACTCTCTCTCATTTCCACTAACCTGCAAGCATGGAAACCACTGGTCATCATGCATTCTTCAATGATTATGAAGACAAAATGTATAGAACCATAGACTAGGACGGTGATGAACATTCACTGGTTATTGAGGGAATCAGCATAACATCACCTCAATGACATTCTCTCATGGCAGCTAAAGCACAATGAACTGAGTAATACAATATGCTCTGAAAAGACACTACTGCCACAGAAAAAAAAAAATGCATTGCAATGTACAGCCCGAACACAAAGAGTACAAAAGGAAACCTTGCTGTCGTCTAAAACAACAACAACAAAAAGCCAGCCAGGTTCATATCTGGAGGCTCAATAGATATTAGGGGTCTTGAATAAAGAATTGGAATATTCAGAAAGTATCCCCAGTTTTTGTTATTATAGAACTGTGGCCAACAGCACAAGTGACAGGATCCACAGGGATACTCAACTGATATTAATGGCCCCAGATGAGTCTGGAACATTTATGAATCAGGCAAGAGAACTTTCTGATTGTATTTCACTGTCTGGCAGAAGGGGAAGAAGTGTCCTTGCTGTCAGCCATGCAGACAGTATAATGCACGTCATGAATTATGCATCAGTTTCTTTGAGACTGATTTCTGCCAATATATGAATTATGCACCAGTTTGTTTATACTGATATCTGTCTGCAATACTGATTTTCCATTGTTTCTGGGCAAAAACACTAAACAGGCATACAGCTCTCTCTCTCTCTCTCTCTCTCTCTCTCTCTCCTCTCTCTCTCTCTCTCTCTCTCTCTCTCTTTTGGCAAAACACTAAACAGGCATACAGTGCTCTCTCTCGCTCTCTCTCTCTCTCTCTCTCTCCTCTCCCTCCCTCCCCACAATTTCCTTCCAGTGACACACACACACACACACACACACACACACACACACACACACACACACACACACACACACACACACCACATACTTGCAAAATATGCATGCATGCATCTGCACACACACATATATGCAAGCACACACACACAGACACAAATAATGTATACACACATGTGTACACGCATTCACACACAAACTAAAACTCACACTAAAACTCAAGATAACTTAGATCTTTATATATATATTCAAACTGCCAATGGGTGCAATGGCCAAATACTTTGGATGTTTGACTTCCAGTCAGATCTGTTTTAGTAACAGTGCCAAGGTACCACTTGATCGGTATGAGGTGGAGATTTTTCCTATTCCCCCAGATGAACATATATGGGCATGAAACCCCCTCAGGTGTGTGCACATCAAATACAGAACATTAAAAAAAAAACATACAGTTAAGATCCTTTCAGTCATGTAATCCTTTAAAGTGTTCAATGACTTATCTTTTATAAAAACATGAAAATGCTCAGAACACACAGACACACACACTGAAGACTGAGTATGTAAATTGTGCAGCAAAATATGAACAGCACAATATGGACCCAACAAAATGCACATATTGTATGATATACACATCCAAGAAAACACTGTCTGTAGTGTAATTCTCAAAAATAAATCTGTCCTCAAATTTCAATTCACTCTCCTCTTTCTTAAAACTATACTGGAAAGAAACAACCTTGTTAACATACTGAACCTGAAACAGTGTTGATAAAATTATCCAGAATAAAACTGAGATTTAAATCATATTTCACTAAGCAAAACTGTTCTGTGTTAATCAAATTCAAGTCTCATCTGGCTCCAAAAAAAAAATTGGGGTAAAATCGCAGGAAATTCAATTCAAAGGTCATGGATGGTTTTCTTAGAAAAAAGCTGTAGTACTTAATAATATGTTTTGTTATCTGACCTCAAATAACATACAGTATACATTACTGATATACTATTTTTGCCTTTTGTTCAGCAAGATGAACCTACTTATGTCCCAAGATACCAAATGATCTTTTTTTCCGTGAAATGCATGTCTATGTGACACAACTCACAAAGCCAACTTAACCCTTTGACTTCCGCACACTATCCACCAAATGCAAAAAACAACCATTTCATTTCCTCAACCTATCCACCAGCTTCCTGCCGAGGGAATTAAGTTAAAGCGTTAAGTTTCTGCTTTGGTTGCACAGTTGAAAATGCAGGATGCGGGTGGAGAGGGTGCAGGAGTTAATGGGTGAAGAAATGACTGCCACCTAAAACTAGTCTGTAAACTTGTAGAACTTGTGAACATCTGATCCCTATCTAACTCAATAGAACTTGTGTACATGTATCTGATCCCTCTCTAACTCAAAGCCTCAACATCCACTCACTGCCAACAGTTCTCAATTTCAGAACATCCATACCATCACACTAGCACCCCCAACCCCATTCTCTCTTCCCCAGCTTTGATCCTTCCTGCTACTGTGGAAGTCCTATCACTGTATAATAGTATTACTCTGTTGCATAATTCAATCTGTATTCATTATCATTGTATTAATGCATCAATTCGGCATGTCATACACCTAACTTGATCTGTTACTCAAAGTATGTTATCTCTTGTCTATGTTATAAAATGTCATTGAAAAATTAATTGTTCATAATGCACTAAAGGGATTTATGATATAAAGATAAAATATAATTTATACAGCTGATAACACACCGTCACCACCATTTTTATTACTTTAGTATTAGACAGTCTGATCAAGTGACATTGGACAGATGTTGCTTATTCAATCACTGAGGAAAATATATCATAACCTGCAACACACACACACACACACACACACACACACACACACACACACACACACACACACACACATGCACGCACGCACGCACGCATGCGCGCGCACACACACACACACACAACACACAACACACACACACACACAAAACACACAACACACAAACACACACTTGTCTGATAGCACTTATGTTCACGAATCAATTTAAAACTGAAAAAAGAAAAAAGAAAACACACACACACACACACACACACACACACACACACAACACACACACACACACACTTGTCTGACAGCACTTATATGCAATTAATTCAAAAAAATATATATATAAAAATCACATCAAAAAAAATTAAATAACATCTATCAAATCATCTATGAGTATGAACATTATATCACATCACACCAAGCTGTTACACAACATAGCAAACCATGCAACACCATACCACACAACACAGAAGAACTTCATTATCCTATCTGAAACAGTTGAAAGTTACAACAGCTTGTACATTCCTCTTTACCATGTAATCAGTCAGTGACTGATTACCTATTTGCAGATCTAGATAGTACAGAGATCACTGCATATCTCTGTCTGTCTGTCTGTCTCTCTGTCTGTCTGTCTCTCTGCCTGCCTGCCTACCTACCTGCCGTGGTATACATGCGTGCCAGTGTATGTGTGTGTAGAACTGTATCAGTGTGTAGTGAGTGATAAAAAAAACAACTACTCCAGGACAATGCTTGAAATGAATCTTCTTCTTTACCCTTTGACTCCCACACCCTATTCACCAAGTGCAAAAACTAAACCCTTTGATTCCCTCACAATATCCACCAGCTTCCAGAATGAAGCTGGTGGACAGCATGAGGGAATCAAAGGGTTCAGTTTTTGCTATGCTAGCACAGTTGGCAATGAAGGATGCTGGTGGGCAGGGTGCGGGAATCAAACTAGGGTCAAGCACTAACAATAACACCGACCTATACAACATTTTTTTTTTTTACAAGCTAACAAGTATACCTAGCACACTAAAACTGAACAAATCTGTAACACTACTACTAAAGTAGTAAATAGCAGCAGCATGGGATACTAATGATGAATCATTGAAAACTTATTTTACAATACTGCCTATATGAACCTTTCTCTGAAAAATAGATCACAGATGATACTGACAGATCAGATGTGAAGTAGACACTACCACAAAACCAACCACCAAGTTTGCCATAAAATAAGAAAAATAAACTACACAATACTGCCTTCTGTCTACTGTGTGATGTCACTGATCAGTGACAGTGAAGCTGAAAGTGATGTTAGTGGTAATGCCAGCTGGTATAAATTTCTTCACGTGTCAATGAGTGAAGGACAGGAAATCACATTATATACCATTAAATATCTCATTAACAATGTTACATGAAACATTCATAGCAAAATAGCTGTTCCTCTCTCTCTCTCTCTCTCTCTCTCTCTCTCTCAATCTCCCCCCCCCCCTGTATTTCTATTTAAAAAAAAACCTTGAGTTGTGTAATCCAGTAGTCCTCATCAGCAATGATCCAGTAGTCCTCATCAGCAATGACAAAAAGTTTTTTTTTAGGCAATCACATAATTTTACCATCAGAAAATAAAATGTCATGATTCTTCTCTCTCTCTCTCTCTCTCTCTCTCTCACACACACACACACACACACACACACACACACACAATACCGTACCCACACACACACACACACACACACACACACACACACAAAAACACACACACACACACACACACACGTACATACACATGTACACACACACACACATACAATACACCCACCCACACACAGTCTTACTGTCAACTTAAAAAAATATAAACTCTTACCTTATTACACACACACACACACACACACACACAACACACACACAATACAGATGCATTCACACACATAATGACATATTATTATCATCATCATCAGGTGCCCTGCCGCATGGCATTGGCGACCATGGACTTCCAACCATCTCAACATATTATTATATATATATTTAAATAGTATCATTAACATAATTTACTCTCATCAGGTGCCCTGCCGCATGGCGTTGGCGACCATGGACATCCAACCATCTCAACATATTATTATATATATTTAAATAGTATCATTAACGTAATTTACTAAATCAAGATACCATCTCAGAGCTGAAAATGCATAATTACCATGAAAAGATTATGAATGGTTAAGTCACTTGCATTTTGTGTTCAATGATGCAGATGATAGGATTCACATTTTGATGTTACAGCACATATCATGAATAAGTGTCTGCAGTGAAAGATTACCATTAATTTGATTAATACCATGTAATTTTATTGTAAGTAATGCCAAGTTCTAAAGAAGTAGATCTTGAAGATACCAGGGTCTGACTGTTAGAATTTTCCAGACATAATTACTGATAACAATTATATATATAAATACTGATTATAATGATAATAATAAAAACATAATGACAATGATAACAGCAATGATATTGATAATAATGATAATAACAATGATAATGATTTAATAATAGAACTTTTAGAAGTAATGTGCATTGTTGATAATGATATGCTTAATCTAATAAAGTCCTAAGCGCTCACTGTCACAATTTCTGAATATGTATACACATACAGCAAAAAATCAAGTATGATGCATTCTGCACAATATGTTCTAACCTAATAATATAAATAAGTAATAATATCTAATATTCTTGAATAATTTTACAGAACATAATGATTTAATGATAACCATCTTCAAAATGAACATAATTATTAGAAGCTCAGATTGATCAAAAGCACACACATGATATATATTTTTACAGCTGATAATGCACTTTTCCCACCATTTTTATTACTCTTCAGATAGTCTGATCAAGTGACACTGGACAGCTGTCACTTATTCAGTCACTGAGGGAAAAATATTATAATATGCGCGCACACGCGCGCGCGCGCGCACACACACACACACACACACACACACACACACACACACACACACACACCACTTAACCCTTTGACTCCTGAACCCTTTCCACCAGCTTTTGCAAGAAGCTAGTGGAAAGGGTGAGGGAGTCAAAGGATTAAGTTTTTGCGTTGCTAACATAGTTGAAAAAGCAGGCTGCTGGAGGACAGGGTGTGGGAGTCAAAGAGTTAAAAACCAAGATCCTTTAACCCAGTTCAGGGTCACACCACCACACACACACACACACACACACACACACACACACACACACATACACACACACATACCACACACACACACCACACACACACACACCATTTAAAAACCAAGATCCTTTAACCCCATCTGGGGGTCACACACACACACACACACACACACTAAAGACACACCATTTAAAAACCAAGATCCTTTAACCCCAGTTCGGGGTCACACACACACACACACACACACACACAACACACAACACCAACACACAACACACACACACACACATTTAACTTATCAAAAAAGCTGTCTTACCTTCTTCCATATTTTGGAGTTCAAATCCAATGGGTACCACGCCATCTGGCGATGCATAGCCTTGCAATGGTGATTCCATTTTGTTGAATAAAATGTAACCGACCGATCGAGTTCAGATGGACCCTACTGAATAGGCCTACTGAATGTCGACACGCCCGTCTGCACTGCTGTTGTGTGTTCACTCGACAGTAACCTCCAGTCAACTTCGAGCCGACCTGCCAACGACAGCATGCGATCAACACACTGAAAAACAAAGTCGACCAAGCAAGGATTGAATAGATTAGCCTCCAGGCCTGGCCACACACTAACTTAGCGACAAATTGAAGATTTCAACGGTAATGACGCCCCATCACACAAACATACAGAAATCAAAACGCTTATTTCACATCGCACGTGTATGCTGCCTGCCTCAAAGCGTTCCAGATTTATCCCCAACACAACAACCCCCTTGGGCTTGTAGGAGGGCTTGTTACTCTAGGCTCTCTCAGTCTCAGAAGAATGCTTCAGAATGCCAAGATGGAAGAGAATGTTGGCATGCGAATTTTGCCTACTCTGACAAACGCACTTCTTCGAAGTATGAATGATAAACAAACTGGTGGACAAACCTATGCTTTCTGGATTACATGGCAAATTTCCAATTCAGGAGAAGAACGCGGTGGATGTCGACATACTGTAAACATCAGCGGGTCCCCTTCCAAAACTGGTGCAGCAAGTCAACCAAGGCTTGCTTGCCGCTGGTTCTTTTCGCTCCACCCAATTCAGGCGGAACAACTCGAGTTACACATACTCCCACCACCACCGGGCAAGTCAGTGAGTGTGGGTTTCTTCCGTGTTATTGATCTTTTGACGCTCTCTCTCTCTCTCTCTCTCTCTCTCTCTCTCTCTCTCTCTCTCTAATTCATGTATAGCTTTGACATTTATTGTTCAGTCTCCCTCACCCCCCCCCCCCCCCAGTGTGACTACACGTATTTTTAATAATAATAATAACGAAGATTTGTTGAGCGCCTTTTCTCGACTGAGCTCTAAGCGCTTTACATCGATACAAATTATGATAATGACTAGAGCAAATCAAATAATCAGTAAATCAAACAAGCAAATGAATCAACAAATGAATAAAACTCAAAAAGACATGCTCGCAATGCCCCCTCCCCCCTCCCCCGCACACACACACACCCCACCCCACCTGCACATACTGGCGTGCCGCACGCGCGCACGCGCACTGCATGCATGCACACACACACACACACACCACACACACACACACACACACACACACACACACACACACACACACACACCGCTCCAAAGACACATGGAAAATATAAACACTAGAGGTAAAGTGGATTGGGGGCAGCGGAAGGGGGGGGGGGGCACTGAGGGGATTCCAGAGGAGAGTGGGAGGCGGCGTAAGATAGAACCGGGATCAGTGTTGCTTAAATAAACAGGAGAGATGCAGTGGATTGGGGGCAGCGGGAGGGGGGCGGGGCACTGAGGGGATTCTAGGGGGGGGGGGGGAGGGAGGCGGCGTAAGATAGGGCCGGGTCAGTATTGCTTAAACAGATAGGTCTTCAGAGAGGACTTGAAAGAGGCTGTAGAAGTAGAATGTCTATTGGTGAGGGGGAGGGTATTCCAGATGGTTGGACCCTGATAGGAGAAACAACGCTGACCAAAGGATTTTGTTCTAACAGTAGGGAGACAGAGAATGCGATCATCAGATGAGGAACGGAGATTTCGAGAAGGGACGTAGAGGCGAAGAATGTCAGACAGATAATCAGGGCCTGTGCCAGAGACAGATGAGAAACAGATTGAAGAAAGTTTATATGAGATTCTAGATTGTACAGGTAGCCAGTGCAAGGATTTCAGAAGAGGTGTGATATGTTCATGTTTGGGTGACTTGAGAATCAGCCTTGCAGCATTGTTTTGTACTTTTTGGAGCTTTTGAAGCAGATACTTTGGCACGCCTGCAAGAAGAGCATTACCATAATCAAGCCTGGATAAAACAAAGGAACAAACCAGAGTTTTGGTTGCATCTACAGACAGATAGTGGCGGATGGTGCTTATTCTCCTAAGTTCCAGGTATGCTATCCTGCAGACATTTGATATGTGAGATTTAAAAGAAAGGGTCTGATCAAAAATGACACCAAGGTTACGAACATGGGGAGAAATCTGAATGTCAGCACCATCAATACAAATCGCGTCTGGAAGTGAGGGATGTTTTTCAAATTTTGGAGGAACAGTTAACAAAACTTCTGTTTTTTCTTCATTGAACTGCAGTTTGTTGAGTGTCATCCAAGCCTTTAAATCATATATGCAGTTTTGAGTACTTTCAATCACTTGATGGATTTGAGTAATTGGGCTGGACTGATAGAGCTGTGTGTCGTCAGCAAAGCTTTCATGTGATAGAGAGTGACGGTTAACTATCCCAGAGATAGGTGTTGTGTACATGATAAACAACACAGGTCCCAGCACAGAACCCTGTGGAACTCCGCATTCCAATCGCGTAGCAGGTGAGCAGAGGCCATTTACTAAGACTTTTTGTGTACGCTCACTAAGATAAGACTTTATCCAAGCAAGGACGGTACCCTGAATGCCAAAAGAGTATTGCAGTCTAAACAGAAGAATTTCATGGTCAATCGTATCAAATGCTGCTGATAGATCAAGAAGAGAAAGAACAGAAATTCTATCATCATCAAGCGATGTGAGAAGATCATTTGCAACTTTTAAGAGGGCAGTTTCTGTGCTGTGACCTGCTCTATAGGCTGATTGATGTGGGTCGAGGAGATTATGGGTCTTAAGATGGTCAAGAAGCTGAGCCAGTACAACTCGTTCAATCAGTTTGGCCAAAAATTTCAAATTTGAGACAGGTCTATAGTTTTTCAAGATGTTGGGATCAAGGGAGGGCTTCTTTATCAAAGGGCGGATGATGGCTGATTTGTAAGTACTGGGGAAAATACCACTTGAAAGAGAGTCATTAATAATATGAGTTATACACGACAAAAGGACATCAAGACAATCAAACAAAAGGTGGGCTGGGACTGAATCAAGTTCACAAGATTTCTGTGGAGAAGCAAGCATGATTTTCCGTACTGCTTCAGTAGTTACACTTTGAAATGAAACAAGGGGTTCACCACAGAAAGATTTGTCACTTGAGTGAGGGGAGCCACAAGTTGTAGACACGTCAAGATTGTCACGAATAGTTCTTATCTTTGCACTAAAGAAATCAGAAAAATGGAGTGGTAGTTCAGTTGGTGATATAACAGATGGTAGAGTGGTGGTCTGTTTTTTTTCCTAAAAGAGTATTTAAAACACCAAACAGTTTTTTGGATGTGGCACATTGGGCAATTTTTGATGAGTAGAATGCTGTTTTAGCGTCTGTTAGAAGTTTAGTCACTTGGTGTTTGGCAGCATTCATAATGTCTTTGAATACATGAAGCCCAGACTTGAGCCACTGGCGCTCTGCTCTCCGTCGTTCCTGCTTCGTCTTCTTCAGCTGGTCAGCCACAGCACTGTACCATGAGCACGATGGCCGGGAGGTGACCTTGCGTCGTCTGGCAGGGGCGTGGGTGTCTAGGACATCAAGAAGACATCGATCCAGTTGCTCAGCAGATGGTTGAGGTGTTAAGTAGAGGCTGGTCTGCAGGTCCTCTTTGAAGGCAGCTAGGTCAATGGAAGCCAAGTTCCTCCTCTCAACGTACTTGGGCTGCGTCACAGGCTTGGGGATAGACAAGTGGGTGACCACGCAGTAGTGGTCAGATGGCAAGCTGTAGTCTACAGTGGCTGACTGGAGAAGGGCCTCCTCTTCACGGTGTATGACCCAGTCAAGGATGTGACCACTGCGGTGTGTAGGGGTGTTGACATACTGAGTCAGGCTAA
>JAPXFY010000017.1:50874956-50944956 GCA_030674185.1 Monoplex corrugatus
AGTGAAAAGAACAGGGCCAAGGACAGATCCTTGTGGAACACCACAGGTCAGGTATGCAGGTTGAGAGTAAGTGCCATTGATGAGAACAGTTTGTTTTCTGTTTGATAGATATGAAGTGAACCAGGATAGAGCAATGTCAGAGATGCCAAAAGTATGATGAAGTCTAGAAAGGAGAATACCATGATCAATGGTATCAAAGGCTGCAGACAGATCAAGGAGTGTGAGGAGAGAGACTTTGCCAGTATCAGTTGCAAGGAGGAGATTGCTGAGAATGTGTAGCAAGGCAGTTTCAGTGCTATGGCACTGGCGGTAGGCTGACTGGAAAGGATTGAGGAGATTGTTGGCAGACAGGTGAGAGTTCAGTTGGTTGAGGACAACTTTTTCAAGGAGTTTTGACAAGAAAGAGAGATTAGAGATAGGCCGGTAATTTTTCAGTCCATTTGGGTCTAAATTGTATTTCTTGAGGAGAGGGTGAACAATAGCAGACTTGAAAGAATCTGGGACAGTTCCAGTTTGGAGAGAAGTGTTGATGATGTCAGTGATGAATGGGAGGAGAGAAGGGAGACAGTCAGAGTAGAGAGAACCTGGAAGAGGATCCAGTTCGCAGGTTTTGAATGACATGGATCTGATTGTGTTGAGAATTTCTTCTTGTGAGACTGGGGTAAGAGTAGTAAGAGGTGTGCCAGAGAAGGAAGGGTCAGGTGGGCATGGTTGACAGGGTGTCCTGTCGAGCCTGTCACGAAGAGTTTGTATTTTGGTGGTGAAATACTTAGAGAATACAGATGGGAGTTCTTCATTTGTGTGTTTTGTTGGGAGAGGTAAATCTTTTCGTGTGCCAAGGAGATGATTCATGGTTGTAAAGAGTTCTTTTGAAGAAGAGGTATTCAGGATTTTGGTTTGGAAATAGTTTGTTTTTGCAGATGCAATGAGGGTGGATACTTTTGTTTTAGAGGCTTGGAAAAGTTGCCTATGTACAGTGAGTTTGGATTTGCGCCAGCAGCGCTCTGCTCTGCGGCGGGCACATCTTGCACAGGCAATCTCATGAGTGAGCCAGGGGGTAGGGGGGCGGTCAGGTAAAAGACGGGTTGTGGCTGGAGCATGAGTGTCCAGAAGATGGTGGAGAGTAGTGTAGAATTCATCGGCAAGGTTATGTGACTTTTCAGAAAGGAGACGGAAGGCATCATATGAAAATGTGGAGAGGTCGATAGATTTGAGATTGTGTCGAGTCACTGTGCGCATGGTACGGGAAGGAGGAGGAATGTCAAGAGAACAGAGAATTGCAGAGTGGTCAGATGGAAGAGCTGAAGTTAGACGGGTAGAAAGAACTAAGCAGTTATCAGTAGCTGAATTGTGGTGATCACAAGAAATGATCCAGTCAAGAATGTGACCTTTTTGATGGGTTGGTTCAGAAATGTGTTGAGATTAAATATTACTGTTAATAATGTTGCACACACACTCACAAACATGACTCACAGTTACATTTGTGTCTCTATGACAAATCTTACAGAATCAATGTCCTATGGGTAAATGTCAATCCAATAGTGTAGACTTTCATCAAATGTCCAGTTTTATTTAACTCAAAAACACTTCACATTGAAACAAACAAACAAGTGAAACAAACAAACAAGTGAAACAAACAAACAAGTGAAACAAACAAACAAGTGAAACAAACAAACAAACAAGTGAAACAAAACAAACAAACAAACAAACAAACAAGTGAAACAAACAAACAAACAAGTGAAACAAACAAACAAACAAGTGAAACAAAACAAACAAACAAGTGAAACAAACAAACAATCAAGTGAAACAAAACAAACAAACAAGTGAAACAAAACAAACAAACAAACAAACAAAAAAGTGAAACAAACAAACAAACAAATGAAACAAAACAAACAAACAAGTGAAACAAAACAAACAAACAAACAAAATGTACCGATGAGTGTACAGTTTAACCCTTTCTCTTCTGTACGATATCCGCCAGCAGCAAAAACTTAACACTTTTACTCCTGCAGGAAGCTGGTGGATAGGGTGAGGGAATCAAAGGGTTAAGTTTTTGGCAGTTGGGGGATAGTGTGTGGGAACCAAAGACCCGGCAGTCGTTTTCTTCTCATCAGTCAGTTCTGTAGGATGTCTTGTAGTTTTTCATGAACATTTTCCAGAGGCAAGTTGCCAATCGGTTCTCCCAGTCACAGTCTTCAATGGATCTCACAGAATGCTTGTGTTCATTTTACCATGGAGTGAAAAGTGAAAAAGAAAAAAAAAAAAAGAAGTAAAACTCAAAACCTCAGTCAGGGATTTAAATTCCAGACCCTCGTGTGGCAGACGGGATCATGACCACTGCATGGATGAGAAACAAAATTTCAAAATTTAAATAAAAAAAAAATATTCAGGGCTCGTCCGGGATTCGAACCCGGGACCTCTCGCACCCAAAGCGAGAATCATACCCCTAGACCAACGAGCCTCTGTTAAGTAACACGGATATGTTTTGCACATAACATCTACGAGTTAGTTATGTTAGCGAGTTGGTCAATACATAAAACGGTAACAACGTGAGTAGTAGTCAAGTGGGTAAGACGTCAAACTTCCAATGGTAAGGTCTGGGGTTCGATCCTGTCTGGGTACGTCTGGCCTGGTGGGGAAGTGGCAGACATTTTTTACTATTCTCCCAAGTCAGCATAGGTATACATTTGTTAAGTGTCTAAATACTGTTCATTCCCTCTCTCTCTCTCTCTCTCTCTCTTTCTGTCTGTCTGTCTGTCTCTCTCTGTCTGTCTATCTATCACTCTCTCTCTCTCTCTTTCTCTCTCTCTCTCATTCCCTCTCTCCCTCTCTCTCTCTCTCTCTATCAGTCTGTCTGTCTGTCTGTCTGTCTCTCTCTCTCATTCTCTCTCTCCCTCTCTCTCTATCTATCAGTCTGTCTGTCTGTCTGTCTGTCTCTCTCTCTTTCTTTCTATCTCTCTCTCTCTTTCTCTCTCTCTCTCTCTCTCTCTCTCTGTATCCCTCTCTCTCTCTCTGTATCCCTCTCTCTCTCTTTCTCTCTCTCGTCTTACATAAGCGCGTGCGTGCTGTGCGTGTGCGTGTATCTGTGTGAGCGTGTTTATGTGCATATGTGTGTAAGTATTACGTTGTGTGTATGCGAGTGTGTGCGCGCCGCGCGTGTGTGCCAGTGTGTTGTGTGTGTCGGTGTGTTCGTGTGTGCGATCATAAGGGAAAAGCAGGATACAGCGTAATGCATGATTTTATACAGAGAACTGGGACAGCAAAATCTTGATCGATACATGGCCTGGGGGGAACAAACGGGAGTGGGGGACAGCAGTGTGATACACGACTCATGTGCAAGTCTCGGCCATATGGATAAGGCAGTGTGTGTGTGTGTGTGTGTGTGTGTGTGTGTGTGTGTGTGTGTGTGTGTGTGTGTGTGTGTGTGTGTGTGTGTGTGTGTGTGAATTTTTGTGTTTATGTGTGTGTGTGTACGTGTGTTTGTGTATGTGTGTGTGAATTTGTGTGTGTGTGTGTGTATACGTGTGTGTGTGTGTATGTGTGTATGTTAGTGTGTGCGTGCGTGTGTGTGTGTGTGCGTGGTGTGTGTGTGTGTGTGTTTGTGTGTGTGTATGTGTATGTGTGTGTGTGTGGTGTGTGTGTGGTGTGTGTGGTGTGTGTGTGTGTGTGTGTGTTTGTGTGTGTGTATGTGTGAATTTTTAAGTCTATGTGTGTGTGTATACGTGTGTTTGTGTATGTGTGTGTGAATTTGTGTGTGTCTGTGTGTGTATACGTGTGTGTGTGTGTGTGTGTGTGTGTGTGTGTGTGTGTATGTGTGTATGTTAGTGTGTGCGTGCGTGTGTGTGTGTGTGTGTGCGTTGTGTGTGTGTGTGTGTGTGTGTGTGTGTGTGTGTGTGTGTGTGTGTATGTGTGCTGAACTAAGCATGGGCGGGCAGGCTGGCTCTACGTAAAGCGTAGGCTAGGACCTGTCCAGCTCATGGGTTTATGTACAGACTTAAGGCAGTGCCATGATCACCATACACATGGCACATGTGACGTTAGTGCATTATGGAATTCGTTCCGAGCACGGAAACGTCATCTTAAGAAACTGAAACTGAAACTGAAAAATGGTTGGCTTTTCACAAAAGAGGTGAGAACTCAAGATCTGATGTATCGAGTTCGATTCCAGCCTGTAACATAAAAATAGCGGTTTGTTCACTGCCCATCTCACTCAGTGCTTCCATCATTCTGGTGGTGTCAGCTTAGTATTTCCCAAGTCCTCTTTCATGCCCCCTCTAACCTCCCCCCCCCCATCCCTCCTCCACCCATATCTCTGCATTTCAAGACTTTGCAAACACCTAAAGTTTTGCGCAGGCTCTTAGGGTTTGCCAAATAAGAGATGGCAGGGCAGAACATTGGTGGAGCGCATATGCAATTGTCCGAGTGCGATGAGTCCCTAGTGATTCAACTCCTAACTCCAGACCCTAGCCAGTGAGTCTGATGGGGACATTATGATGCACTTCACATTGAAACAAACAAACAAACAAGTGAAACAAACAAACAAACAAACAAGTGAAACAACAAACAAACAAACAAGTGAAACAAACAAACAAACGAACAAACAAAATGTACCGATAAGCGAAAAGTTTAACCCTTTCTCTTCTGCACGCTATTCACCAGCAGCAAAAACTTAACCCTTTGATTCCTGCAGGAAGCTGGTGGATAGGGTGAGGGAGTCAAAGGGTTAAGTTTCTGGCAGTTGGGGGATAGTGTATGGGAATCAAAGGGTTAAACAGACCCGGCAGTCGTTTTGTTATCATCAGTCAGTTCTGTAGCATATCTTGTAGTTTTCCATGAACATTTTCCATTGGCAACTTTACCAATTGGTTCTTCCAGTCACAGTCTTCAATGGATCTCACAGAATGCTTGAGTTCATTTTACCATGGAGTGAAAAGTGAAAAAAACAACAAACAAACAAAGAAGTAAAACTCAAAACCTCCGTCAGGGATTTAAATTTCAGACTCTCGTGTGGCAGACAGGATTATGATCACTACATGAATGAGACACAAAATTTTAAATTTTTAAAAAATAAAAAGATAGGGCTCGTCCGGGATTCGAACCCGGGACCTCTCGCACCCAAAGCGAGAATCATACCCCTAGACCAACGAGCCGCTCTTGTGTGTTTCAGTTATCTTTCACACATAGCATCTACCAGTTAGTTATGTTAGCGTGTTGGTCAATACATATGCCGCCAAAGACGGGTGCAGTAGTCAAGTGGGTAAGACGTCAAACTTCCAATGGTAAGGTCTGGGGTTTGATCCTGTCTGGGTACGTCTGGCCTGGTGGGGAAGTGGCGGAGTCTTTTCCCATCGCCCAGGTCAGCATGTGTGTACATTTGTTAAGTGTCTAAATACCGCTATCTCTCTCTCTCTCTCTCTCTCTCTCTCTCTCTCTCTCTCTCTCTCTCTCTCTCTCTCTCTGATTTTTCCTCTCACTCTGTCTCTCTCTGACTTTGTCTCTCTGTTTTTCTTTGTTTCTCTGTCTGTCTGTCTGTCTGTCTGTCTGTCTGTCTGTCTGTTTCTCTCTCTCTCTCTCTCTCTCTCTCTCTCTCTCTCTCTCTCTGTGTGTTGTGTGTGTGTGTGTGTGTGTGTGTGTGTGTGTGTGTGTGTGTGTGTGTGTGTGTGTGTGTGTGTGTGACAGAGGGAGGATGACAACTTGGGTCAGGGATCGCACGCCCTGTTCCCCTCCTCCTGTCTCTCCCTCCCGGTTTGTGTGTGCTTTGTGCCCTGCAGATTTCGTCGTTGTTTGGTGATTGCCTTGGTGAATGATGGCAGTGCTCGCTTTGGTTTGATCCTTGAATCAAGATTTGGCGCCTTATTGATAATATTATCATTATCGTTAGTACTGTAATCGCCTGGTAGATAAAGGATGGAGATCCCCACCCCTTCCTCTCTGTCTCTCTCTGTCTCTGTCTGTCTGTCTGTCTGTCTGTCTGTCTGTCTGTCTGTCTGTCTGTCTCTCTCTCTCTCTCTCTCTCTCTCTCTCACCACGATCTCCCAGATCAAAATAAATGTAGAACTAACTGTGTCCGATAGCCTTTTTCTCACACTGGACGAAGCAGAAGGGAAGTTTCAGTCTTTTTCTCCTAACTTTGTATGTGGTGTTTGTGTGTTACGCTTGACAAAGGCCAGTTGGCCGAAAAGTTGCGCCTGTCTTGTCTGGTTGTATTAAGTACGCGTTCTGATTATTTTTCGTTTTTCTTTTTATTTATTTACTTAAACAATTTTTTTTCTGGTAACTGTGTCTGAACCACCTTTGTGTGGTTTGAACAGTGTTTTCCAACTGAAATGTCTAGATTCGAACCTGCTTGAGTTTCACCTGGTGGGTACAAAAGGTGAAGAGCTTTCCCCATCGTCCAGGTCAAAGTGCAGTCCTTGCAAGTGCCTGAATACCATTTGTGACTTGCAGCTATCTGGAGCTGCCTATACCAGGCTCTGATTGGCTGTTGTGAAGATGTCGCCAACCCTTCTTTCCTTTAATACGGCTCTGCAATATGATGGCATCAACGGCTCAAATAAATTTTTTTATATATTTTTTAATATTTTTTAGGAAGATCTTAAAATGCACTGATATTCGCTCTTCAATACGCTACCAAACAACCTGAATAGGGCTAGCCTGCATATGGCATACAAAGTGGTGATAGTAGAAGAACAAATCACAATGGTGGCCAAGAATGACACAGCCAAAAATTAGAAGAAAAAGAGAGAAACTTCCCTGCTGTTTCGTCCAGTGTGAGAAAAGGACACATGTAATTTTAGTCAGTTTAGTCCTTTTCTCACATTGGACGAAGCAGCAGGGAAGTTTCAGCGTCTTTTTCTCCTAATTTTTGTATTTGGTATTTGTTTGTTTGTGATCTTACTCTTGACAAAGGCCAGTTGGTCAAAAATTTGCGCCTGTCTTGTCTGGTTGTATTAAATACGCGTTCTGATTCTTTTTTCGTATTTTTTTCTGGTTCCTATACGCACGCATAATTTCAGATACTGACGCATGTTTAAGATACTGTGAGCCATTTCAGTGTTCGGTGGCTTATGGAAACATGAAAACACCTGTCAGGGAACTCCCCGAAAACGGCTGTTGGCATTTGACAGTATGGATTAAAATTACCGTAATGCTGTTTGTTACACATCCGACTATCATCACTCAGTGACAATGGTCATAATCTGTTGATAAGAAAAAATTACACTCGCGTGTACACATGGCGTGTTAAAGTGCTTGTTCACAAGCGAGCGCGTACACACACAACACACTCTCTCTCTTTCTCTCTATCTCTTTAATGAAAAAAACAAAAACAAAAAAACCTGTCTTATCACGATATTTCGCACCCATTCATGAGCTTAAACGAACAGAATTATTTAAAGTCTGAGGTCTCCCATTGCCATATGCGGCTACATTTCAAACTGAACCGGACAGTGATTGGTCGATATTTTGATTGATGCAGCAGACATCTTGCTGATGCATATGTATCAACCATGACCTGAAGGAACAGAGTCGCATGAGCGAAAGAGGTATATTGAACTCTTCTTTATCGTTACTCTGGACAAAACAACTGAGGAAAGAGCCCGAAAAAAATGCGGGATAGATCTAGCCGTCGAAACAATCAGACGCAATCACGCGGGAAAGATGCGCTTCCAGACTGACCAGGAGATAAGAACGGAAAAAAAAAAAATCACGAAAAAAGAATAAGAATGCTTATTTAATTCTCACACCGGACGAAACAGTAAGGAAGTTTCAGTCTTTTTCTAGTAATTTTTATATCTGGTGTTTGTTTGTGATCTTACGCGTGACGAAGGCCAGTTGGCCGAAAATTTGCGCCTGTCTTCTCTGGTTGTATTAGATACGCGTTCTGATTCTTTTTTCGTGTTTTTTCTGGTTCCGTGTTTTTTCTGGTTCCTCGTTCCTGTTTCCTTTGCGGACAGTCACACTTGTTTTGGATTACCAGGAGATAAGACAGATAATGTACAAATTCGAGATATGATGCCACGCACGCGGTGGATATTAGTTTTAGGTTGTCCATCGTGTGACTCCGTTCTCCCAGGTCATAGTTCATAATATGCATATGCAAGATGTCTGCCGTGTAATCGAAAATATCAACCAATCATTGGCCGGTTCGGTTTGAGATGTAGTCGCATGTCTCATTGCCTTTCTTCGGCGTTTCCTGTTTCCATAAATCCTCAACGTCATCAAGGCTACGTCATTTGAGATAATCAGATTTGGCGTCATATATCTCTGTTTACTGTGACGCACTGAGTTCATACGGGTTCAAAGAAGTTCCACTCCACGCAGACTGTTTCCATAACTTGACCATTCAAACTGTTTCCACGTTTCCCAGTTCACAACTATGTCGATACTGCCTATAGCTCAAATTGTTGTCACAGTGACGTTGTGCCTATGTGTGTTACTTGCCGGATTTGGTAACGGGCTTCTGTGCTTCGTGATCGTTGACAGCAAAGACCTTAGACTGGCAAACGATAAGTATATTGCCTCTATTAGCATAGCAGATTTGATAATGTGTGTAATTGTGTTCCCTTTTTCAATCATGTACGAACTGTCCACAGACTGGAGAACTGGAAAAGTGTTTTGTGGGCTCTGGTTATTCCTGGACTCTTCTCTTTGTGCAGTGACCATTTACACCTTGTCGCTAATGTGTGTGGATATGTCCTTTCATGTTCAACATTCTTTCGCAAAACTCTACAAGTTCACACGCACCAGAACGTGGACTTTAATTGCCGGTGTTTGGGTGGCTGGACTTTTTCTTGGAAACATTTCCTTGCTGATAAGGTTGGGAAGTGCAGATGAACCGGCTGGCAAGCATGTGATGCAAGAAAAATGCATTTTCAAACAGAACGTGACAATGGCAGTGCTTTCCACAGTTTTGATTTTTCTTCTGCCCTTGGTTTGGTGCATGTATGTGTACATCCACACTGTGATTCATGCATACGCCTGCAACAGCGTACAAGCTCAGTGCAAACAGAAGGCTCGGGCAGTTAAAGAGTTAAATCATGACTTGCCTCCAGATAGTCCCCTCACTGTCATAGACATTCAGCGAGACATTATGATCCTGGGTATCAAGTTGTTTATTTTCTGTGTTAGCTGGTTACCTTTCTTCGCTGTGAAAGTGATTGTTTCTGTCTGTGGGGGCAACTGTACTGACGCCTTTTCTCGGTCACTAGTGATCTGGCTTCCCTGTATCAGCTCATGGGTGAATCCAATTATCTTCGGAATGCTGAACAAACGCATCAACGCACGTCTTCAGCAGCTCTGTCTCTGCTGCAACCACAAAGACAAGAAAAAGTTTGTTTCGTCTGCAGTTTCCTACATCAATCTTGATGAGGTTGTGTCATCTGCCTTAACAAGCAACCGAGACCTTGGTCATTCTACAATGAAGAATTTGAACCCACCTTCAGAACCATTCCCTCTTACAACACAGAGAATTCAAGTCACATCAACCCCACACAGAGAAGAACATGAAGTAATTCTGACAGAATCTTTGCACGACGGTCCAGATCACAAGCTCCCACTTCCCCGCAGTATGTTTCCTCCATACACATATTGTGATGTGCATCCTGAACCAATAATAACTCAAGTCACTTTTCATAGTCCTACTGCTGATAACTCTGCAGCTGAGAATTTGCTGGAGGGAAATACAGCACAAAACCAAATGAATAAACGACGGTGCGTCGGTAATTATTCAAAACACAGGCAACAAGAAAAGAAAATGCCACAGAAGTGGACATTGCTATTTCCTGAAGACACCTCACCACTAGTACAGTACAAAGATATCAGACAACATCCTCAACACTTGATTCAGTCTAACGTAACACCAGACCAAATGCACAGATACAATACTTCTCTGAAATTAAACACACACAGAAACACGGTTTATGTTGCAAAGCCGGAAGGAGTGTGTGCGTTTCTCAACTTTCCATTGAAAATGAAGTACAGAAGTCTGAGTGATCATTCTCTGCAGATTTCAAAAGAGACAGTCTTGCCATGCATGTCTTCCAGAAGTATTTCTTCAGAACAGATACCACACGGCTTGATGGAGGATTTTACTCAGCAGTCACAGAGCAGTAATATCAGGGTGATACGAGACATGTACCCTTTGCCTGCTTCTAACTTACGGTCTGATATATTGAAGAAGGAAACTTTACAAAATTGGAGATTACCGAGCAGACAGTACATGCCCCACATGACTGCCTTCACTTCCAAACGTATGACAGGAAATCAAAATAAAGATAATCTGAACAGTCTAAAAGCAACAAGTAGACATGTTAATACAAGTATTCGGGGACAATTGCGAGACGATTCAGTGCAAGAATGGAAGGGAAATAGTACATTTGATTGTCCTTTACAAAATAACTCTGATGTAAAAGACCAGATGCAAATGTCTACCCGTGAACGCAGACTGCCAACTAAAGACAGTTTGGAACAGGCAGACGAGAAGCTTGTCGCTTCAACCCGGAAAACAGTGAAGTACAAAAAGGAATGCAAGCAAGTACCCAACACGCCCAATGCCATAAAGGAGACTTGCTCCCCTCTTCAACAAAGATTGGTGGGGCTTTCAAAAAACCAATTTCTTGAATCTACAGAAACATGTTTTCAGGATCGTGATGGGCAAAACATCTTAGACAATGGGCGGACGAATGCTCAACAGAGTTTTAAAACGAAAGAAACGGTCGGTGTAACTCAGGGAGAAGTTGAACAAACGTCAAACATTTCACAGATTTTTGAACTGACAGGACAGAACCCTGTGAATCAGAAGACAAAAAATACATCAAAGCTGAAGAAAAAGACGCCACCGAAGAAACCTTGTAGGCTCAACAAAACACCAAGCAAAGATCTTGAAACTGAAAAGATGAAAGTTCTGATTTCTGAATTTAGACGGAATTTTAAGTTACAAAATGAATTGCCTCCGCGTCTGGAACCAAGAAAGGGGCTTGACCTACCTCCACAGACAGAGAGTACCAACATAACAGTACCCACTGATCACGACTCGGACAGTTCACACAAGAAGTCACAAGATATGCGTGTGATTCAACAGGCGAAGACTGTTCCAATAAATTCAACTGAACAGTTTGACAAAAATTCTGGTCTATCTACAACTGTTTCCTGCTGTTTCAATTCTGAACAAGTAGAAAGTACCTTGCATGAAGACTCGTTGATTCTTGTAGAGCAAAACGAAAAAGACAATTTGATTCAACGAATAAGCCTTCCTATTGAACAAAAGTGGAAGATGTTACCAACTATATTAGCAGAAGTAGACAAACATACCGAAACATTCGCTCCACAGCTGATTATACAACTGGACCAAAAGTTACTTTCAAACTCTGGTTCACCATCTAATTTTGTTGAAGCAGATGGATCTGATATTACATCTCAAACAAGCGCGTCATTTGCCCAAGCAGATACGACACTGAAGCAAAGACTCGAATATAATCATGGCACAAAAAGACACAAAACAGTAGATGCAATTGTTGTCTCACAAGGATATTTAAGAGACACCATTGAACAAGAAATTCCAAATCCTTACCAACTTCAAAAACCAGAAGACCTCATGCTGTCTAAAGTCTTTTTATCAAAACTGGGCAAAACCGAAAAAGCTTTGAATCAAACATGTTCCACACGGGCACATCAGTCAAATACTGGACAGGAAGGCAAGATATTACAAAAAAGATCTCTGCAAAGTACTGATAAACAACAAGAAATGAAACGTCAAGAAAATGAAAACCTTTCAGTTCACAAAGTTAATGCGCTCACTGCATTAAAAGAAAGCAACCATTCAGAACAACCTCCATATCTGTCAAAAGCTGAAGAAGAAGGCAGTATACTAAGAGAAAAATCTCTAGAAAAGACTGATAATCTACACGAAGTGAACTATTCAGAACAACATCCATATCCGCCAACAGCTGAACAAGAAGGCAGTATGCTAAGAGACAAATTTCTACAAAAGGCTGATAAGCTACATGAAGTGAACCATTCAGAACAACCTCTAAAAACTAAACAAGAAGACAGTGTGCAAAGAGAAACATCTCTACAAAAGACTGATAATCTAACTGAAGTGAACTATTTAGAACAACCTCCACACCTGTCAAAGGCTGAACAAGAAGGCAGTATGCAAAGAGAAAAATCTCCACAAAAGACTGACAGTCTACATGAAGTGAAATGTCACGACAATGATAACGGTACTGTTGAAAAAATTAGAGCTTTCATTTCACTGAAAGATAAACAGCATTGTGAACAAAACTTAAAGAATGATCAGATGTTTAACGAAACAAAGGACGGTTCTAAGGCAACTGAACGCGAAAAACATTTGCCAGATAAAAAATCAGACAATTCACAAATGAATTTTAATCTGACATGTCAGAGGCATATTACTCAACCTGAGGCAAAGAGTGTAGAACGAAAGAAGCGTAGATCACAAAATTACC
This sequence comes from Monoplex corrugatus, assembly GCA_030674185.1. Lineage (NCBI taxonomy): Eukaryota > Metazoa > Mollusca > Gastropoda > Littorinimorpha > Ranellidae > Monoplex > Monoplex corrugatus. The sequence continues at coordinate 50,887,424 of JAPXFY010000017.1, forward strand.
TTAGTGAAATTTCCAAGTCATTGTATCATCTTCAAACAGATCAGACAAACATTTCTGAAAGCAAACAAAAATCTAAGTTGGGAAAATCTCCTAACGAACGGTCAGAAAGTTCACAAAAGAAGTCAACAGAAAAGCGTGTGACTCAACAAACACAACCCACTCCAAAAGACTCAGCTAATAATCTTGAGAGAAAATGTTATTTGCCTTTACACTCCTCTATTCCTGAACAAAGTAGAACCAGTTTACAAGCGAAATCATCGGAAATTGCTGGACAAGACGTCAAAAATTGTTCAAATCAAAAGGCAGAAGGAAGAAAGTGCCTTCTTCCAGAAAACGAAAATAAGAAGACATCGCTTATGAAATCAATGCAAAAAGTTGAAGTATCCAAAGGTTCACTTACACCAGAGACCACCAGCCCATCACGTGTACCAAAACCAGTCAACTCCTCAGGCACATCGACGTTAATCGTGTCATCTCTTGCACCAAAGCCAGGCAGTCCTTTACAAATACCAATATCAATCAGTTCATCACTTGTACGAAAGCCAGGCAGTCCTTTACAAATACCAATATCAATCAGTTCATCACTTGTACGAAAGCCAGGCAGTCCTTTACAAATACCAATATCAATTAGTTCTTCTCTTGCACCAAAGCCAGGCAGTCCTTTACAAATACCAATATCAATCAGTTCATCACTTGTACGAAAGCCAGGCAGTCCTTTACAAATACCAATATCAATCAGTTCATCACTTGTAAGAAAGCCAGGCAGTCCTTTACAAATACCAATATCAATTAGTTCTTCTCTTGCACCAAAGCCAGGCAGTCCTTTACAAATACCAAAATCAATCAGTTCATCACTTGTACGAAAGCCAGGCAGTCCTTTACAAATACCAATATCAATCAGTTCATCACTTGTAAGAAAGCCAGGCAGTCCTTTACAAATACCAATATCAATCAGTTCTTCTCTTGCACCAAAGCCAGGCAGTCCTTTACAAAAATCAATCAGTTCATCAATTGTACGAAAGCCAGGCAGTCCTTTAAAAATACCAATATCAATCAGTTCTTCTCTTGCACCAAAGCCAGGCAGTCCTTTACAAATACCAATATCAATCAGTTCTTCTCTTGCACCAAAGCCAGGCAGTCCTTTACAAATACCAATATCAATCAGTTCTTCTCTTGCACCAAAGCCAGGCAGTCCTTTACAAATACCAATATCAATCAGTTCATCACTGATACCAAAGGCAGTCAGTCCTTCACAAATACCAAAGTTAGCCAGTTCATCACTGATACCAAAGGCAGGCAGTCCTTCACAAATACCAAATTCAACCAGTTCATCACTGATTTCAAAGCCAGTCAGTCCTTCACAAATACCAACGTTAACCAGTTCCTCACCTGTACCAAAGCCAGTCAGCCCTTCACGTCTACCCAGACCAGTCAGCCCACTAAGACAAACTCGCCCGCTTCAGAATCATGGTACGTTGTCTCATTTAAGTGGTAAGAAAAGACCTAATGCTACGTCTCAAACAAAAATTTCTCCTGAAAACAGGCACAAGAGACTGAAAGAAGAATCCAAACAAACTGCTGATACAAAACTTGCAGATCATGGAGCCAAGTATTTAGAATCACCCAGACACGACAGCAATATAGTGAAACAGTGTATCCAGGTTCCTGACCATCCGCAAAAGCCAGCAGAACATAGGTCCTTAAATTCTGTTGTGTCATCCGTAGGTGAAAATCTTTCTGAGTATAGATCAAATGTTCCATCGTCTATTTTTTCCCAGTCTTGTGAAACAGTCACGCCAGAAGGCAAATCCTTAGAAGCTACCGCTAGTTCAACATCTGTGACAAAACTCATACAGTATTTTCAAGAAAAATCCTCTGAATCTGATACCAGTACAGTCAAAATGAACGTAAGCGATTCTGCAACAAGACAACTAAGCAAGAAGCATGACAGGTGTCAGCAGTCTGTGCAGACAAGTGAGACAGAGACGTTATTAAGCAGTGAATCTATGGCGGTCTTGCCTCCTCAGACAATGAAAGTGAAACAAAACTCATCATGTAAGCATAAAAGGAATAAACGGACAAGAAAAGAAAAAGTCAAACATACTTCAGAACATGCATTTAAACCATCTCCTTGCCCGAAAATCCAAGATGAAAGCCATGAAACTATAGAACTGACTAAATCTTCAGAAAAATGTCAAACACAAAAATCTGATGTGACAGCTTCATTAGGCAATCTGCAAGCAAATGATAAATGTTCAAAGAAAGAGTTGACATCAACCAATATTCCTTGCTATTTTTGTAAATGTACATGTACAGCTTCAAGAGACCGTGTTTCTCGAGGTTACAAAGCTTCAAACTCTTTGACAAACTGCAAATATTGCCCTTCTACGCCCAGATCTGAAGGAACCATACTGAAGAATGACAGTAATTGCCCTATAGCAGACAATACTTCATATACATCTGCTTCGGGTTTAGGTACTAATGGACTCTCTTCATCAAAAACACATATTGGCGACAAAGCGTTTGATGAAACTAAAGCTTCAGAACCAGATACTGACAGCTTCCAATTTCAAAGGCTCCCGGGTTTTGAGACATCTGCTTACAAAAATAGGCATGAATCACTAATAAGTCCTTCAGAAAGAGATTGTAGATGGCATGAACATGAGGAAAGTACAAAAGGTATTGTAACCGGAAGTAATATCAGCCAGTACAAGGAAGTGCTGACAAAGAATCCTTCTGCAATAGATGTTGACGACGTTCAGAATTCTGATGATGTAAAGATTGTTCCAAGTGTAGAGAATGTAAAGATTGTTCCAAGTGTAGAGAATGTAAAGATTGTTCCAAGTGTAGAGAATGTAAAGATTGTTCCAAGTGTAGAGAATGTAAAGATTGTTCCAAGTGTAGAGAATGTAAAGATTGTTCCAAGTGTAGAGAACAGTTCTCCAGGCTACAAACATTTACAAAGCACCACTAGTACACAAAACGATGTTAACAAGCCCTACAAACCACAAAGGACAATTGAGGATGACCATCCTTGCGAAACAAAACCAACCAAGCTTCCTCGAAGTCCTAGAAGATTAAGATTACCAGTGACAAAAATAGCTCAGAGCAGAATTAACCCCCAAGGGCATATTTCAAATGTTGAAATGCATAACAGTCTGGAGGAAAGGTCTGGAAATGTGGATGTTACTTCAGTCACAGGTAGTTATACCTTACCTAGAAACAAGAAGAGTAGGTGCGACGAGTTTACACAGGACAAGACTACACTGGATGCGGCCAGCAAGACTGCACAGCGATCGACATTACCTGTTCAGCATGGCAATAGTCAATCCAGACCCAGAAAGTCAGACAGGAAGACTGTAAAAGACAGTAGCCACACATTAGTTACAGATAATGAACGTGGAGAAATCAGACAAGACAAGACAAATTTCCACGGAAAACTACAAGAATGGACGCTATTTAGCACAAGGATGGACTGCAGCAGCCGAGCAAGGTCCAAACGGTCGGAAAATATTTCAGTCACAGACAGTTATCGCAGCAGCAGGCGTTCAGTGTCTAGGTCAGACAAGAATACCTTTGATGTGAGCACAAAACGTTTACCTAGATCGACACTGTCAAATGACGAAGAAGGTAGCAACAGTCAAGCGAGACAAACAAAATCAATAAATAATTATATCTCGGACAATTACTACCCTTCAGGTTCAAACAAAAGCAGAAAACGTGCAAGATTCAAACAAGACCCATGTACTTTTGCAGTGGACTCTGACAGTTCAGATGGTTCACTTCCATCGAAATCAATGTCAGCAATTCGTAAAGGGATATTTCCAAAACCTGTTGATGAAGCAATTAGCAGCAGCTTCAGAGAAGACACCGGGATGTTAAAGGCATTCTCAGACACTAACAGCAAAAGCTCACAGAGCCAAGGATTTGGCGAATTACAGTCTGATGTAGAGATTTTAGACTTTGACTCTCAGGCTGATTCTGACGATGTAGGCGTGAGTATAGAGTCTGACAGTGAAACTGATGAAATGAACGAAGGTAAAGTGAGACCGCGTCAGAAAGGTGTCAGTTTTAGTGACGCATCATACACCATACTCGCAGATGATCATCCGGAGGACTCCGCTATAAACGTGCTGTCTCACACCAGCCTGATGAAGCTGTCTAGCAGCGATGATGCTGACGACAGTGGGGATGGTAAAGACTCTGAAAACTTCTGGGGCATCAAAACGCTGAAGCCACGACACGTAACATGGGAGAAGAGCACAATGTGGAAAGAAGGCAAAGAAACCACCACAGCTAAACCCGTCATTTGGGAGTCAGAGTCTTCGTCTTCCATTTCTACCCATAGTACAGTTTTCGAGTCCCGTCCCAGGGGCATTCTGGCGTCAATGCTGGAGCGCCAGAGACGTCATTTTCTCCAAAATGTTGATACAGCGAGAAGCTCAAGTGTGGAGACATTTACCTCTCTTCCCCGAAGCTTATATTCGGCTGCAGAATCGAAGGACATGCAGATTTCACGAAAACAGTACGTCAACGAGTGAGCTGCGAAAAGAAAACGTAAGAGCATGTGAATGTATATGGAAAGGCACTGAGAACTGTTAATTAAAGCACCAGTGCGATGATAAAGTTAGCGCTGTGAGTGTGAGTGTATAAACAGACTTATGAACATAATGTAAATTTCAAAACCTTCAGCGTTTGTAACAGGTTTCTCAAAAGAAATGGGAATATGCCTACCTCAGTCATTACATGGGTAAGATTTTTAACGTGGTCTTAACCCTGACATGGCTCTAGTAGTCGGATGGGCATTAAGCAATATGAACCTAAACCTTAGTCACTGGAAAAAGGAGAATGTTAATATGGCCTAACTATGTTTATGTCTCGTGGCAACATATGTTCTGTGTCTTCGCCAGTCTTTCTCACTGTCTTCCATGGGAAATTCAATTTGTTTGTTATACTCAGAATATGTCACTGCAGTCTCAGCTTTATCCCAAAGACAGAATTTTTCAAGAAGCGTATAGGACTTACTCATGAACATTTTTGTGTGTGTTTTGTTTCGTTTTTATTCCCACAGAATTTTGCCATGGGTTGCTTCTTTATTGCCGAGGTTCTTTTCCATGTTCAAAGTTCACGCTAGGCAGGACTTCAGTTTAAAGGCCCATCCAAAAGACGAAGGCCCTGACCAGCAATCAAAGTATATAAACATCACGGAAGAAAAGGGAGAATAAAGAAAGTTCTCGCCCCAAGAGTAGATCGAAATGATCTGAGTATCCTCACGTTTGTCTGTACAGCATGTCTGTACAGCTTAAGTCAATCTGACAACAGTGGTGGTTGAAGCGAATGTGTTTTCACCTTTGTCAGGTTGCGTTCACATTAACCTTTTGAATCCCGGGCCCTATCCACCAACTACAAAAACGTAACCCTTTGACTCCCTCACCTTATCCACCAGCTTCCTGCAGGAAGCTGGTGGATAAGGTGAGGGAGTCAAATGATTGCAGGAAGCTGGTGAACAGGGTGAGGGAGTCAAAGGATGAAGATTTTGCTTTGCTGGCATTAATTGACAATGCAGGATGCTGGTAAACAGGGTGAGGGAGTCAAAGGATTGTTTTTGCTTTGCTGGCATTAATTTACAATGCAGGATGCTGGTGAACAGGGTGCGGGAGTCAAAGGATTAAGTTTTTGCTTTGCTGGCATTAATTGACAATGCAGGAAGCTGGTGAACAGGGTGCGGGAGTCAAAGGGTGAATGCCGGTGAGTTGTTGCTGGTTGCTAATGTCTGTCAACACAATAAAACTATTCATATTGAACAAGCCTCGCTTCGTTGCTATTCACGACTTTCCTAAGCCGCTAACAATAAAGTATGTGAGTCGCCACTGTTGTAACTAAATCAAGAAATGTGTATTTGTCCTCTAGTTCCCGTTATTTTTCTACACGGAGCAAGAAATACATGGCTCACTGGTCTGTACACGGCTGCACTTACAGAATTATTAACTTCGCCCCTCGCACAGCCTTGTTTTGACCATAAAAACCTGACCAGAATCGGATGCCCCGGTGAACCGGTGTATAAACTGTACAAGATGCCAGAAAACCCAAACATCAAAGCACAGTGGCTCGCTGCGCTCAGTCGAAAACTTTAAACGTGTTCCTGTGCTCGTTCCACTCCGCAGATAAGAAACCCACCATAGAAACCCTATTCCAGATGTTAACTTGGGATACCAGAAAAAAAACAAAAACAAAAAACAATTACGAAAACAATGCGTGTGTATGCGTTAGTGTGCATGGGATCACAGTAAATCAATCGAGGAAAACATAAACCAGGGCTTAAAACGTTCCGCGTCTGGGAGGAATTCCGCGATTTCGGTTTGTTAAACAAAAACCAAAAAAAAACCCGAAAGGAGCAAGGCAACCCCTGATCGGCTTGCAAGCGTTCATAGCAACGGCGTGCAAGTTATGGCCCCTGATTTTTCTTAGAAGAAAGTTTCCGGTCGGACTTCCTGGAAAAAAAAAAATGGCGGGGTCAAGTGGGTTAGACTTTTGACGACTGTTTAATTAAAAACAAGTGGAAATTGGAGTGGACGAAGAAGTCATTGGAGACTTTCTTCGCAAAGTCACTGGTGAACACCTGTAAAACACTCAAGTTAAAGGGTCAGTGTTCATTTTATTATTATGTTTTTAACCCCTTCTCCCCTTTTCCCAAATATAGGCCTATCTTCTGTAATAATTATGTGTTTACAGCAATTTTTATGCACTAAATATCTCTTGAAATTATGTCCAGAAAGCGCGAAATGGCATAGATTTACACTTGGTTTTTAAAAAAGATGTTCCCGGGGGAGCATGCCCCCGGATCCCCCTAGTTTCAGTGGTTTTTTTCCTCCTCCTGTAGCACGCATACACGACCTTAATCTTGGAGTGGGAGGTCAACTCAGAAAAAGTTGTGAATAGTGTTGCGTCGTGTCGTGCAAATGTTCAGATCTTTGGTCAAGCAAACTAGTGAAAAGCTGTAATGTTATAAATCAGATTTGTCACTGGTAACTATCAGTATACCAGATCGCGTGACCGGAGGGAGGAAATTGACTTGCGCTAAGTTGCAATTTATTGCCGGCAGCTGTTACTGACAACTTTACGGCATCAGTGTGAACACACCAATAGGTTGGCGTTCTCTTTAACAGCTAGACAGATCTTTCATCTTTGTTTCGCGTTATTATGGAAATTGATTTCTTTTTTTCATGGATTTACTGACTGATTTTATAACATGTTCTGATAACGTGTTGTTATTGATTTCTGTATTCATGGATTTACTGACTGATTTTATAACATATTCAGATAACGTATTGTTTTTAATTGTTGAAGCAGGAAAGGTGAGGTAGCAATTTGAGGTGTGGTGTGTGGGGGGAGAAGAATTTGAAGGCGGAGGTGACACAAAATGCTGATATCAATATATTAAAATGTGTGCATTCCAATACCATTTTCATTCAATATTCTTTGATTAGAACGCCAGAAAATTCTCTGAAACAAATTGTTCCAACATATCATATTTGATATCTTTTTATCAAATAAGTATTACACGTACATTAAATAAAATTTCATTAAATCATACGAATAGAAAAAAAAATCACTTACTCTTACATACATCAACATCGTTAAAAGCAATATTATTATTATTTTGAGTATCCATGTTCATGTAAGCCCTACAGTGTACTTATTTTCAAAAGTACATGCATGAAAATGTAAAATACAACAACATGAACAGAAAAACAAAGAAAAACATGCTGGTCAGGTTATGGAGTTGCAATTATTTTATTTCAACCAAAATCTTGTGGAAGCCACACTAGCCACTTTATAATACACTCAGTTCTATTTCTTTATCAATGTTCGTCTTTTAATGGTTTTACAACGTTTTGATGACATGATTATAATGATTACAATACTGACAATAACAACAAAAAGAAACAAGTCGCCATATTTTTCCCGTTCCTCAGACAGAACAGATAAAACATATAGGTGCCGAATTTTGTATGCTTTATTTAAACGGAGAAGTATTTTTTATATATTTAAGGGTGATGTCTAGCCGCTAGCGTGTGTGAGTGTGGCGTGTTTGTGTGCCTGTTCACAATTTAGAAATCGTAGTTGTGTGTATTTGCGCGCATGCGTGTGTGCGTGCGTGCGTGGGCGCGCGCGCGCGCGCGCGCGTGTGTGTGTGTGTGTGTCTGTCTGTGAAACTCAGACATCTATATAGCGTCCAAAACGGCGTAAGATCCTTTCTGTCAATGTCCTTGTGATTATGGATCGTATTGTTTAATTTTATATTGTGAATGACTTTAAATGATTTTGAAAGACTTAACATATTATGTATTTATCTCTTTGATAAAGGCATTTTTTTTAAAGGTGATGCGATTTCCTAAGCTTGATCGAACGTGAAAGCAAAATTTAAAATATATATCTATTTAAAGTTATAGTCTACATGAAATGCCATTTGACCCTGTTGTATTAAGACTTTTTACCAGCTCAATAAAACAGTATTCATGATGAATGAAGCATTGATCAGTACGTGTGAGTGTACTGCCTGTTGCTCAACATCTTCTTTTCCTTGTATTTGTTCTTGTTGTTGTTGTTCTTCTTCTTCTCCCCCCTCCCTCTCGCTCTCTTTCTCTCTCTCTCTATGTGTCTGTCTCTCTCTCTCTTTCACTCTCTCTCTCTGTCTCTCTCTTTTTCTCTGTCTTCTCTTTGTCTCTCTGTTTCTGTCTGTCTGTCTCTGTCTCTGTCATGGTCTCTGTCTCTGTCTGTCTGTCCGTCTCTCTCTCTCTCTCTCTCTCTCTCTCTCTCTCTCCTCACTCCGAGTCGGTTCAGTTGCTTTGAGAGCCATGTTGATAACTGTCACAGGGGTCTTGATTACAGCCCTTGGGCGGGCCACTGTTTATGTGAATTGGCTGGTTGGTTGGTTGGTTCTTTTGATAGAGCCGTGCATTCCAGATCTTGTGTTCAATCCCAGCCCGCAACAGAAAAACATGTCTGTTTGCTGTTTATCCATGCTTTAACCCTTTGACTCCTGCAGTTTATTTATAAACTGCAAAAACTTAACCCTTTGATTCCCTACCCCATCCACCAACTTCCTGCAGGAATCTGGTGGATAGGGTGAGGGAGTCAAAGGGTAAAGTTTTGCTTTGCTAGCATGGCTGACAATGCAGGATGCTGGTGGATAGGGTGAGGGAGTCAGGGTTAAGTTTTTGCTTTGCTAGCATGGTTGACAATGCTGGATGCCGCTGGATAGGGTGGGGGAGTCAAAGGGTTAAGTTTTTGCTTTGCTAGCATTGTTGACAATGCAGGATGCTGGTGGATAGGGTGAGGGAGTCAAAGGGTTAAGTTTTGATTTTCTAGCATGGTTGACAATGCAGGATGCTGGTGGATAGAGTGAGGGAGTCAAAGGGTTAAGTTTTTGCTTCCCTAGCATGGTTGATAATGCAGGATGCTGGTGGACAGGGTGCAGGAGTCAAAGGGTTAATCATTCTAATGGGGTTTGGTAACGTTTCATAAGTCCCGTTACTCTACTCCGCCCTCCCCATTTCAAGATCTTTCCAACCCACAGCCGGGGTTTTGTGCAGACTCAGTAAGTCTGCCAGATAATTGTTGACAGGTATGGGTGGAGCGCATTGTCTGTGTGCGGCAAATCCGTCTTGATCCACTCCACACGGTACTGTTACACGAACTCATCCGGGCAGCATACTTAATCCTTCGACTCTCCCACCTTGTCCACCAGCATCTTTCATTGTCAGCCATGCTAGCAAAGCAAAAACCAGAGCCTGGAATTCGTCGCGGAAACGAGGATTTCCGCGGAAATCAAAATCGAAAATCGCGCAAAAAAATATTTTTCGCGTTAAAAAAAAATCGACGACTATACTTAAAAAAATAGAAAAGAAAAAAACAGCTGATCAAGCACAGACAGAAACCAAACGAAAAAAAAAGCAAACATCTCTGGCAAGATTCTTTCGTCGTTCTGACTTGGATAAGCCTTCTAGCTAGTTTTGATGAATATGTCTGTGTATGAACACACTGAAACGATCTGCTGTGTATGATGGATCCTGATCTTGTGCCCAATGTTTATTAAATACTCTTTTGACTGATATTCATTGTGATTTTCAGTGTGTTAGATGCCTTTAAATTTGTCTCCAGAATGCCTCAATGCACAGATTTTAGTCTTGATTTAAAAAAATTTTTCCGGGGGAGCATGCCCCCGGACACCCCTAGAAGTTTCCTCTTTTTTTTTCTTAGCAATTCCAGGCTCTGAAAAACGTAACCTTTCGACTTTGGCCTGGTAAGCTGCTAGCAGATAAACAGTTGCTCAAAAAAACAGAAGGATAACTAAATGGACATATCAAGATGGAAAATGGACCGCAGATGGAGATAGAAAACGAGTTAGATCAAGCAAATATAATACATGGGGTGTCTGGGGTCTGATAGACAATGAATCAGACAAAGAAGAATTAATGCTAAATACAAGTCACAGTAATCATCATCATCGTCATCATCATGTGCCCTGCTGCATGGCATTGGTGATCATGGCCCTCCATATGCATCTATCCTTTCGCTGCAAGCACATCTTCCACCCTCTCTATCCTCAGCACCCTGCAAGTCCGTCCAATATTTTCTCCCCTGGTCTACCTTATTGTTCTCTTTCCCTCCAGCTTTCCTGTTGTGACCAGGTGCTCTAATTATCCTTTCCTCATAAAAATGGCCTATGAATTTTGCTTGTCTTTTCCTAATCTTCTTTAACAGTAACTATCAGATTGTAAAAGAAAAGACAGGGGAATAAAAAAATTCATGCCAATTTTGTTGTGGTATGGAGTGGCATAAACTTGGACCAGACAATATTCATGATGTATGCTTTATTCTATACAAGGATGTAGCAGAAAATATTCTTGAATCCGACTTCATCGCTAAGAGAATCATCAAGATAAAAAATTAGGGTAGAGAGGACGATCACAATTTTTTTTCCCAGACATACGCACCATGAATCCGATTAGAAAAAAGGATATATTGTTTGAACAATTCTCAGACAACATCACCAAAGTGTTAATAACGAGGACATAGATATCAATGACGATTTCAATGGGACTGTACTAAGAGATGAGCATCATGTAATCCATACTTAGTTCCCACAATGACACAAACACACAGTCCAACTACACCAGACATCATTCATGGAGTGTCAGCACAAAATATGACTTATTCATCACACGTTTTTCATCATCATTTCTGCCAAATCTACACCTGGTACAAATGAAATGATCTCTCAAAATGATTTGATATTAACAAGAACATACAAAAGAGACAACATGAAAAATTCCAGAGGAATACCAAATGCGGGACTGGACATTGACCATCGGTCAGTAGTAATGTGCAAAAATCATAGAAGGAAAATGAAATGTTCCCAAGGAAGACCAGACAACCTGAGCAGATCAACATAAAAATATTCAACATCGCAGAGATCCTGGGAAAGTTCCCCAAAACATTCACAGATAATCTAAAACATGGAGAGGCCAGCAAAATGACAGTAAGAAAAAAATCAATAAAAACACGGCAGATACTCAAAAGATAACCTCCTCAACACACTCAAGGAAACATGTAGAACCAGGAAATCTAGGCGTTTACTGTATAGACGAGCCAAACAAGAAATAAACAAGTTTATAAACTTCCTTCAAATACAAGCAGGCGTGAATCTTTCGTCGCCGTTATAGTATTCAACCACCAAGAATTCTAGGATAGCATCTTAATGAGGGGAAGTAACAGTCGCACCGTTTAAGTATGCACTATAGTAAGAGTTGCTTCCCTTTACTTAATAACCCTTGACAGACTTGCAAGCCTTCACTAAATATCTCCCAACTCAAGATTTTTATTCTAACAATAGGATCTTCAAAATCGCTTGTGCTTTGGAATATTGGAGAAGAATTCACAATAGCAAGCCCAACCAAACTCACTTTAATATTATAAACATCCTGCTTGAAACATGTAAAGGAAAATGACTTTCCTTCACAACTTGAAAATAGGTTTCTTGGCTATCTTTCACAGTCTTGTTCATCTTGAGATTGGAACTGTATTTTTTTTTTTTCACATTTTGTAATACAAACATGGCTTTCTCCATAAAGCGTCCAAAGTTCAAAATCAGTTTTAACTTTCAACATTCATAACCTTACTATAGAATATCTAGTTTCTCTGTCAACAATAGGCAGAGTCAATGGGTATATTTTGAATATAATGAGCAAATGTGGTTGGTATGTCAGCAAAGCGTTTGTCTTGTGAAATTGTTAAATCTGGCGGGTGGCTTGGACACTCGGCCATTACAGTTGGTGTGTATGCTTGTTGTTGTTGATGGTGAACCCACTGGATCAGATGGTGGAGCAGGTTGTGGTTGCTCTGCATCAGGTATGGCAGGGGCAGACCATGGTATGGGACTGACTGCTGCTTTGGGTTGGACATTTACAGTATGTATTTACAGTATTTCTACAGTGTCAAATCTTGACAATTAAATCAAAGCAGACTCATGCTAGCAGCCATACACACACAATCGACAAAAACTACCTTACAATATTTGATATTAAAAAAAACATACAAACTGAGGAAAAGAAGCAGTTGTAGAATTCATTGTTGCGAAAAGAGGTGGGTTTTTAAATAGGAGGTAAAAGCATCTGTTGGACATCTGCTGGTACTGTAGTTGTTGAATTCATTGTCATCCATGGGGCTGGTTGCTGATGGGCACAGCATAATCTGCTTGCTATTACGCCTCAGCTGGTTACTTCCCTCCCTCTGAAGAAGGTATAACTGTGGTACAGTGTGCTTGACTGCCTCAGCTGGCTGTTTCCATCTTTTCTCAGTATCTTGTATGGTGATCATGGCACGTAAACCCGTGAGCTGGCCAGGTCCTGAGGTCCTTAGCTTATGGTTTACCTACCACTCCTAAATGTATAATGTGCACAGTGTGTACGTCGTGTGTGCGTGTCTCTTATATTGTCCCTCCATTTCCTCCCCCTCCCCACACGCTTCCTTCAAGCAATCCCTTCTAAAAAAATTCTGTGTGTGTTTCTTATGTGTGTATGTGAGTGTGTGGACAGGGGGTGGGGGAGAAGATGGGATGAACGTGCTTTAGTACGTTTGTGTGCACGTGCGTGCGTGTGTTTGTGTTTTGCAATGTGAGTGCATGCGCGCGCGGCGCGCGCGCTGGTGTGTGTGTGTGTGTGTGGTGTGTGTGTGTGTGTGGTGGAGAGAGAGAGAGAGAGAGAGAGCATACACCATTTTTTATGAACCTTGTAAAACAAGTAGCCAGCTCCTGTGCCTTTGTGTGTGTGTGTGTGTGTGTGTGTGTGTGTGTGTGTGTGTGTGTGTGTGTGTGGTGTGTGTGTGGTAGAGGTGGGGGAGAAGCACACAGGTGGGGATGGGGGTGTGGGTTGAGCATGATCGATTTTTGCTGACATAAGCTATTCCAACACTAATGGGAGAGAATTGTGTATAGAGAAAGGTCTGCCCCAATATACACAAGGATACCACTAATTACCCCCCATGTTCTGTCCCGTTAGCTCGTTTGGTGAAAGCGTCATGCTGATAACGCAAAGGTCACAGGTTCGACCCTACACGGCGGACTCCTTAAAGAACCTCTTCAGAGACGTCCTTCTGGATGCAATTTTCCAGTTTTTACAAGAGATCGATAGATTTCATCTGATCTGATTTTATGCATGCGAATGTTTTTCTTTAAACGCATTTCAGACTTGAGCTTGGTTTTTAAATGTTGTCTTTTTATTTAAACTTGGGTGTCGTTTTTAACGTGGAGTTAGCCCTGTCTTGTACGATGTGAGACAAAAGCACTACACGGCGGACTCCTTAAAGAACCTCTTCCGAGACGTCCCTCCTGATGCTATTTTGCAGTTTTTACAAGAGATCAATAGATTTCACCTATGTAATTTTACGTCTGTTTTTCTTTAATCGCATTATAGATTTGCCAGGTTAACGGTGAGCGTGGTTTTTAACTGTTGTGTTTTACCTTAACGGGTTTTTTTTTTTTTTACGTGGTGTTAGCCCTGATATGGCTATAGTAGTAGGCTAGACTATAAGCAATATGAACTGAACTGAATTGTTAGCCCTGATGTGGCTCTAGTAGTCGGCTGGACTATAAGCAGTATAAACCTGAACCTTAATCTCCGGCAGGCCATTTTTTATTTAGCGGGCTGATCGGTTCTTTTGATAGAGACCTGGATTCCAGACCTCGGGTTTCTAGTTCAGTCCCAGTCCGCAAAATAAAATCTGTCTGTTTTGCTGCCTATCTTTAACCCTTTGATGCCTGCACCCTGTCCACAAGCATCCCATTTGTCGACCATACCAGCGAGGTAAAAACTTAACTCTTTGATTTCTTCACCCTACCCACCAGGTTCCTGCATGAAGCTGGTGAATAGGGTGAGGGTTCAAAGGGTCAAGTTTTTGAGGTTGGTGGATAGGGTGCAGGAGTCAAATGGTTAATGTCTCAATCCTTCTGGTGGTGTGAGCTTAGTGTTTTCTAAGTTGCGTTCTAGCCTCACCCTCCCCATTTCAAGACCTCGCCAGCGCGTAGGTTTTGGTGCAGGTTAAATCATTTTATTGTGTCAGGTTTCGCTGGTCCCATCCCCCCCCCCCCCCCTTCCGACTCTATTCCTGATTCCTCCACACTTCCCAGTGCTTAGTGCTTATGTATTCCCGTGCAAGGACCAGATTATGACTGCAAGATTTGGGTTTACCAGATTATGGGTGGAGCACATATGGAACTCTCCGGGTGAATAACTCTTGAACAATCTCTAAACTCCCAACTAATATGTGGACTGTCCATTGTGCACACAGTCATATACTTGCAGACACAGGAATAAGTTATTATTATATGCCGGTCGCCGTGGTTTACTGGTTAGCACAACGGATTGCCGACTGGAAGGTTTAGGGTTTGAATCCCCATTAATTCTTTAAAAAATTTGTTGTGGGATTTTTCCATGGACAGCAAAGAAAACAAACGAGACAGTCTTGATAGAGGCAAACACAAGAAGATCATTGACAAGGAAGATAAGGAAAATACAGCAACATTTATAGGTCATTTTATGAGGAAAGGGGAATTAGAGCACTTGGTCACAACAGGAAAGTTGGAGGGAAAGACAGCACCAGGCAAACCCAGGGGAAAAATATTGGACGGATTTGCAGGGTGGCTGAGGACAGCGAGGGTGGAAGATGTGCTTGCGGCAACAAGGGATAGATACATATGGAGGGGCATGATTGCCAACGCCGTGTGGCAGGGTACATGATGACGATGATGATTGCTTTTCGTTGTTGCTGTTTTTGTTGTTGTTGTCATTGTTGTTGTTGTTTTTCCTCTTTTATCACGATGAATTTACCCAGATGTTTAATACTGGCAAATTTGATAAAATGGTATTTTAACCCTTTCACTCCCTCATCTTATCCATCAGCCGCAAAAAAACAAAACAAAACAAAACAACAAAAAACACGTTCACTCCTTTCACCCTATCCATCTGTGTCTTGCAAGAAGCTTGTATAATAAAGGGACTGTTTACTTTACTTTACTTTTACTTTTTCCTTCCGCTGTACCGGTGGGCGTCGCGGGGAGACACAGTCATCTGTCAGCAGCAAGCCGGGTGGCCTGGAGAAGGGACATCTCGTGAGCTCTGAGGGTGTCTGCCACGGAGTCGCTCCATCGTCGCCTTGGTCTTCCTCTGGCTCTCCAGCCAGAGTATCTGGTGTTGTATGCCCGAAGAGCTGGATGGTTTAGGGCATACGTGAGAGGTGTCCGAACCACTTATATGTTCGATGTGTTGTAGGATTGGTGTTGCTCCTACCATGTCTCGTATCACTTCATTTCTGATCTTTACCCGCCTTGTCTTGTTTACTGCTTTCCCAGGCATTTCATTTCACAGGTGACCAGTTTTCTCTCGAGGACTTTAGTTAGGGACCATGTCTGGCACTGGTATGTCAGCGTTGGTAGAAAAATGGCGTTGATGAGTTTCGCCTTAGTGCTGGTGGGAATGCTGGGGTGTTTCAGGAGAGGGGCAAGTTGGTAGCTGACTGCGTTGGCTTTCTGGCATCTGTCTCGATTTCTCTGTCTAGTTTGCCATTTTCAGTGAAGATGCTGCTCAGGTATTTAAATTCACTGGCTTGCTTCAACTGGGTTCCGTTGATGTTGATATTCAGTTTGTTTGGTCTCTTACTGACAGTCATGACCTCGGTCTTGCTGACGCTGATCTTCATGCCGTATGTCTCGCAGCTTTCACTGAGCTGGTCTGTGTGCTCCTGTAGCTGTATCTTGCCATTGTTCACCATTGCCTGGTCGTCCGCAAACATGAGTTCATTGAGTGCCTCAGGGTCTGGGTTTGCGTCCTTCGTAATCTGATCCATATAGATCACGAAGAGAAGAGGGGAGAGATTACAGCCCTGCCTTACTCCCGATGTCACTGGGAACCAGTCAGATGTTCCACTGGCGGTGCGGACTGCACTCCTGTGTTGGCGTAGATGGCCCGAATGTTGTCTAGCAGCTGGCCCTTGACGTCGTACTGCTCGAGGACCTTCCATAGCTTGTCTCTGTTGACTCGATCAAAGGCCTTTTCTTGATCAACGAATACAAGATGGAGATCTCGGTCATATTCGATCGCCCTCTCGCACAGTTGTCGGAGTGCAAAGATTGCATCGGTGCACCCTCTTCCTTTTCTGAAGCCAAATTGGGCGTCACTGAGGAGATGTTCTGTTTTCGCTCGAGTGCGCTGCTCCAGGATCTTTGCGTACATTTTCCCTACATGGCTGAGTAAAGGGACTGTTTATGCGCAAAATAATAAAACGGATATGTTCCAGATAACATAACCAGCACCTTCTTTATAAATCTTACACGCAACAAGAGAAAATTAATCTCCCCCCCCCCCCCCCCGAAAAAATTAGCCTGTTTAAAACCAGCCTCAGGTACTCAGGAGATACTCTCTGGAGCACATTCCAGAAAACGTGAAAATGTCTTGAGTTTCACAATTTTTAGAAAGAGTTATTTTGCACAGCTCCTGCATTAATCGACTTGACCTTGTAGAAAAACTTTGGACAAAATGATTCTGAACCAAATAGCTGTGTAGCAGATTGTTTCAGTTTCTGCCTGATTGTTTCAATCCATACAGTGACTTGTTTAATTTGTACACAAGTCTGGAACCTTCATCTTCAGTTTTGAGTTCAAAACCTTCAGCTTGCTCCATGTACAATTAACAATCAATTGGAGCATTGCGATATGCAGTTTTTACATCCATCTGATGTAAAATCAGATCATGTTGAGCGGCAAGTTGCATCAAAGTCCCAGTGATCACTGTCTATATTTAAAACATTGTGATGATGAATTAACTATCATTGCTGTCTGGGTAAATGATTCGATTGTCGCTGCAAACAATGAAGCGTTGTTGTGCAGAACTAAACAAATTCTGAAAGACAAATTCAAAATGAAAGATTTGGGAAAGTTGTCCTATTTTTTGGGTATTGATTTTGAACAAGATGATGGTTATGTCAAGATGAATCAGAAAAGGTATACAAAGAAGTTTGTTTGAAAGGTTTGGGATGACTGATTGTAAACCCAGATGTACTCTATGTGAACAAAAGTTTGAATGTACTGATGATGATCCATTTGATCCTAGAAAATACCGTGAGGCTGTTGGCAGTTTGATTTATCTGATGTCATGTACTAGACCAGATGTGTGTTGGATCATTACAAAATTGTCACAGTATCTGTCCAAACCACAGCAGGCTCATTGACAGCAGTCAAACATGTATTGAGATACCTGAAGGGAACTTCAGACAATGAGTTGTGTTACAGAAAGTCTGAAAATGGTTTGACTCTGGCAGGCTATAGTGATGCTGACTGAGCCTCGTCCTTAGATGACAGGCGTAGTACTTCAGGCTATTGTTTCAGTCTGACAAAAACAGGACCTTTGTTTTCTTGGAAATCAAGAAAACAAC
Source organism: Monoplex corrugatus (assembly GCA_030674185.1). Lineage (NCBI taxonomy): Eukaryota > Metazoa > Mollusca > Gastropoda > Littorinimorpha > Ranellidae > Monoplex > Monoplex corrugatus. The sequence goes on from JAPXFY010000017.1 coordinate 50,905,412, forward strand.
CTACTGCAGCTTTGTCGTCATGTGAGGCTGAGTACATAGCCCTAGCAGCTGCTGTACAAGGTCTATATCTCCACTACCTGTTGAATGAGATTGACACCGTGTGTCCATATGAATCTGTTCTGATTTTTGAAGATAATCAAGGCATGATGGCCCTGGCAAACAATCCTGTCAACAAACAAAGATCGAAACATATCGAAACCCGATATCACTTCATTCGTACAGAATTGAACAAGGGCAGAATACTTATTAAATACTGTCCAACAGTAGAAATGTTAGTTGATTTAATGACAAAGCCTGCTACTAAATTCCAGTTGCAGAAGTTCAGAAGTGTGATTTTTGGAAGGTGAATCTATTCATACCTGTTGCAGAATGTTTATGTGAATGTATGTATCTAGATTATCACAGAGACTTGATTTACAGGGAAATTTAGATTGATGTATTGACAAAAATGATATATCAAGATGTATGACGTGGATAGTTTATGGCATTAAGAAATGTAATGTGTGTGTGTGTGTTGGAAAGCCACTTGGTCACTTGTGAAAGGATTGTATGAATAGTAAATTAATGGTTAATCTCACTAGGTGACAGAGATAAAATTATTTTCTTTGACAGGACTTATTTCATGTAAACTGGCATTATTGTTGCGATCAGGTGGGGTGTTGGTATTGTGATCTAACAATAATGCTGATTGGATGTTTTACTTTAGTTGCAACAATAATAATTACAATATTTATATAGCGCAAAATCTTGATAGAAATCAAATCTAAGCGCTGAACATACACATACGCACGCATGCACACACACGCACACACACACACACACATACACATGGCTATAAATGGAGGAAAAGACGAAAAGCAATGGAAAATCATAGAACACATATGATATACAAATATATATTACAATATGATTCCACACCGAGTGGAGACAGGCTGCAGTGGGGGTTGAGTGAGGTCAGGATTTTATGCAGAGGAAAAAAGGTGAGTTTTGAGAGCGGACTGTGGTGTTCCACAAGGATCTGTCCTTGGCCCTGTTCTTTTCATCTTTGCACCTCCCCCCTGTCCACCATCATCAACTCCCACTCTATAAAACACCACTTCTATGCTGATGACACCCAACTTCAAGACAGTGACTCACCTGATAATATACAGCGCCTGTTGACTCGCACCACTGAGTGTTACTCGGACATTAAGAACTGGATGACACACAATAAACTTCAGCTTAATGACGACAAGACAGAAGCTATCCTCATTGGCACCCGTCAGAAACTTTGTCAGCTGCCTCCTCTTTCTCTCCCATTATGTAACACATCAGTCCCAATTTCTGATTCAGCTAAAAACCTTGGTGTCTGCATTGACTCTACCCTCTCCATGAACAACTTTGTTTCTCAAACTGCCAGATCTTGCTACTATCATCTCCATCGTATAAGCCTGATCAGGAAGTATCTCTCTGTGGAAACAACTGCAAAACTCGTTCTCTCCTTCATAATGTCTCACATTGACTATTGCAATTCACTCCTGTCTGGTCTTCCTGCCTCCACCATTCACATCCTACAGCGCATTCAAAACAATGCTGTACGCCTTGTACTCAAAAAGAAAAAAGCTGACCACATATCTCCTCTCCTGGCACAACTTCACTGGCTCCCTGTATCAAAGCGCATACAGTACAAACTAGACACCATGTGCTACAAAAGCCTCAGTAACGCAGCCCCCGATTACCTGTCAAGCCTACTTGAGATCTATGTTCCCTCACGTATCCTCCGCTCTGCCTCCGATCCTCTGACTTTTCGCTTTCCACGCACTACGCTCAATACCTATGGTCCACGAGCCTTCTCTGTTTCTGGTCCACTCTCCTGGAACAAACTTCCTTTCTCAGTCCGTCAGCAACCTACTTTTGTCTCCTTCAAGTCCGCTCTCAAAACTCACCTTTTCTCCTCTGCATAAAATCCTAACCTCACTCAACCCCCCTCTGCAGCCTGTCTCCGCTCGGAGGGGAATCACATTGTTATAATATGTGGTTGTGTATGATATGCTCTCTGTAATTTTCCATTGGTTTTATTCTTGCTTTTATTGCTTTTATTCTTTCTCCCCATTTATAGCCATGCGTGTGTGTGTGTGTGTGTGTGTGTGTGTGTGTGTGTGTGTGCGTGCGTGCGTGTGTGTGCGTGCGTACGTGCGTGCGTGCGTGCGTGCGTGTGTGTCTGTTTCAGCGCTTAGATTTGATTTTATCAAGATTTTGCGCTATATAAATATTGTAATTATTATTATTATAGACAAGAGTAGGTTGCTGACGAACTGAGAGAAAGTTTGTTCCAGGAGAGTGGACCAGAAACAGAGAAGGCTCGTGGACCATAGGTATTGAGCTTAGTGCGTGGAAAGCGAAAAGTGAGAGGATTAGAGGCAGAGCGGAGGGTACGTGAGGGAACATAGATCTCAAGTAGGCTTGACAGGTAATCGGGGGCTGCGTTATTGAGGCTTTTGTAGCAGATGGTGTCTAGTTTGTATTGTATGCGCTTTGATATAGGGAGCCAGTGAAGTTGTGCCTGGAGAGGGGAGATGTGGTCAGCTTTTTTCTTCTTGAGTACAAGGCGTGCATCATTGTTTTGAATGCGCTGTAGGATGTGAATGGTGGAGACAGGAAGACCAGACAGGAGTGAATTGCAATAGTCAATGTGAGACATTATGCAGGAGAGAACGAGTTTTGCAGTTGTTTCGACAGAAAGATACTTGTGATCAGGCTTATACGATGGAGGTGATAGTAGCAAGATCTGGCAGTTTGAGAAACAAAGTTGTTCATGGAGAGGGTAGAGTCAAGGTAGACACCAAGGTTCTTAGATGAATCAGAAATTGGGACTGATGTGTTTATAATGGGAGAGAAAGAGGAGGCAACTGAGAAAGTCTCTGACAGGTGCCAATGAGGATAGCTTCTGTCTTGTCGTCGTTAAGCTGAAGTTTATTGTATGTCATCCAGTTCTTAATGTCCGAGTAACACAGTCAGTGGTGCGAGTCAAGAGGCGCTATACATTGTCAGGTGAGTCACTGTCTTGAAGTTGGGTGTCATCAGCATAGAAGTGGTGTTTTAAAGAGTGGGAGTTGATGATGGTGGACAGGGGGGAGATGTAAAGAGTGAAAAGAACAGGACCAAGGACAGATCCTTATCTACAAGGCTACAATTAGATGTAACAGTCAGAAACGTGAATTTAACATCCACAGGGGACTTAGACAAGGTTGTATCCTCTCACCGCATCTCTAGCTATAGAACGTTGCTGAGCAGATCGGGCCCTCGTGACTGTTTTGTACTTTTTCTTTTCTTTTTTTTTTTTTTTACTGAGTCATCTTCATTTTCATGATAGAAAAACAAAAACAAAACCCCATACATCTCAGAACATTTTTAATCTTCCATAATAGTATTCAGAATTCCTTTTGTCACAATAAAGGATTTATATGCCACTATAGTGAATATTTTCATCACATGGAAAGTGTGTTGCATGTGCATGATTTGTGCGGGCGCGTGCGTGTGTGTGTACACAAAGACTATGAGTTATTAAGTATAGTGTAATGTGTGTACTTAATTAATTTAAATACAGTCTGAATTTATAAACAATTGTAGTTCTTCCTTGTAAGCATTAAATGAAAGTACAGGAAATATATATCTTTAATCAAAACTTTGAGCCATGATTCATTGACACAGATGGAGTTTGCAGCACAGTGAGCGCGCGCACGCACACACACACACACGCGCGCGCGCGCGCACCACCACAAAACACACACACACACACACACACACACACACACACACACACACACACACACACACACACACACACACACAAAACATCAATAGGTTCATTTCCTATGATGTCATCATATTGAATGATGTCATTATACCGAAACAACCAAGTTGCTAGGAGAGATAAAAAATAAACATTTTTCTTGAAAACTCGAGTATAACAATTCAATTCGTCGTCACATTGGTAGTATCAATGATAAACAAATAGAGTTGCATATGTTCATGATATCACACGTCATAAAGTACAGGAAAGGTTTCGGTTACACCCCTTGTTTCGACGGTGGGGGGAGGGAGGGGTGTAGGGGGACGTAGATCTGTTTCACGTGAAATCTAAAACCAAATTGTTTTCACGTACGGGACACGCACGTATCGCGATATGTATACGTGTTGGGGGCTAAGTAACGTGAAATGTAAAGGTCTCTAATAATTCTGCAAACTAGGAGTGGTGCATCGGATGTGTGAGGTATTTACCCAGTTCCTATCAATTAACATCAGGAAGAGTTTTTGAATGTTATATACAACCGATAATTTTTATACAGTTGTGAGAAAAGGACAGTCAACACGCAAAACCGAAACAAGATTGAGGCAGCAGAGATGTGGTTTCTAATTAAGAATGTTGAGAGTTCCACGGACAGAAAAGAAAACAAACGAGACGGTCTCGATGGAGGCAGACACAAGAAGATCATTCATAAGGAAGATTACGAAAAGACAGGCAACATTTATAGGCCATTCTATGAGGAAAGGGGAATTGGAGCACCTGGTCACAACAGGAAAGCTGGAGGGAAAGAGAGCACCAGGTAGACCCAGGGAAAAATATTGGACAGACTTACAGAGTGGCTAATCCAAGGGGGGTCTGTTAGGCTCAAGTGATCACATTTTAAGCGTGCTTTCTTTTTGTTGCAGATATGTTTTCCGAAATGTCTGTGCCTTCAAGAGTCAACGACATCATCGACATGTGTCTTGAACTACTGAGGCTGACCGAGGAGCTTCTCCAAATCGTCCAGCGAAGTTACGATTTGTACAACCGTGTCCAGAAAATGACTTCGAAACCGGAGAAAGAAAAAGAAATGCGTCGACTGACATCAGTGCCATTTCTTGATGAAGGAATGATATTCCCACCCACAGTGTGTGAACCCGACATAAAGAAACCCAAAATCAACAACGGTTTAAATGTGGGCAAGAGCGAGCCGATTTTGTCATGGCTGCTGCAGCCTTCATCTTTCCCGTTTGAAACCAACCTCACGGTTTATCCCGTGTGCTTTACACCGCAGCTGCAAGATGACTTAAGTTTTGATATGCGTTTTGAAAGAAGTCGTTACGCTTCTTTTGTAAACTACAACACGGGAAATGAGTGGCCACTTCGCCTTGCAGGAAGGGGATTCTTTTACAACGAACGTGGAAGAATCTGTTGTTTTTATTGCTATAGCCCACGATGGGAACACCATCCAAATTGCAACTGGTTACGCTGCAATGTGCCTTTTTCCTCGCGTGAATTCGCCCCGTTGACTCCAGAAGACATGCACCACATAAGGTCACTATATCAAAGCCAGCTCCACCCGGGAATCCACGAAGCTGCTGCCATTGGGGGAATCGACTTCAGCGACTTCTCGCAGCGACTGTCTTCCTTGCGTGAAATGAATTTCCTTGAGCATGTGTCTCTTGCCCTCGCTATGGATGGATTCTATGCTGGTACGTATACCGCCAAATACTTGGAACGTACCATGTTTGTCCCCATTAAATAATAACAATAATAATACTGTTATTATTATTAGTAATAGTAGTAATAGTAGTAGTAGTATTGTTCTTGTTATCATAATTATCATCATTATTATTATCATTATTATTATTATTATTACGTTAAGCATGATGATGATGATGATAGTAGGCCTACAGTGTTTTCTTTCTATAGTAAAATACACTGAATAGACAGAATACATGTACAGTCTAACCTGTCTCCTCGTTGTAGATGGAGACGGATCAACCGACAGATGAGGCTTTGGTGAGACTATGACAGGCCTTGCAAGCCGGTAATAGATAAACATTTGCTTCAAGAAAGTAGATGGAAAAATGAAAGACATGACTCAACTTCAGACGGGAAAAGGACTTTTCTCTCACTGGACGAAGCAGAGAAAGTTTTGTCTTTTTCTCCTAATTTTTGTATTTGGTGTTTATTCGTTTGTGATCTTACGTTTACGCTTGACAAAGGCCAGTTGGCTCAAAATTTTGCGCCTGTCTTATCTGGTTGTATTAAGTACGCGTTCTGACTCTTTGTTCGTGTTTATTTGTTTGTTTGTTTTTTCTTGTTCCTGTTGCCTGAACGCGGGCAGTCGCACTTGTTTTGGATGAAGTATAAACGAATCACAATCAGTCCCCTGGGCTTAAGATTGACCTCTGTTTTCTCTGTGTTCAAATCAGAAATTTCGTTATAAGCAATCGTATGTTTTCAACTTGCAAAAGTTACATGATGACAAACGGATGAAGCTACAGCAGTTTACATTGTCGCTTGTGATTACAGTGAATCAAAGACGCACGCTGCTTTATGTGCTCACTATATTTGGATTGGTCCCTGTTGAGCATGTCGCTTGCAAATGGTCGAGGTCTTCGTCTTCGCATTCGCCATTTACATCAACATCTGATGCCAAACTGCAGCTTTCGTCCGGACCCTGCAGGGCTACCTTTCCCTCCTCTCTCCTCCCGCGTCCTCCTCCTCCTCCGCCTCTCCTCCTCCACCTCAAGGAGAATTTGAGTAGGCAAGTATGTGTGATTTTTATTCATCAGTTTTTGTTTTTTGTTTGTTTTATTATTATCTTTTTTAGTTCTAATTTCTCAAGATGACGTCTCCGCGCTCGGAATGAATTCCATATGAACTATCGTCACAGGTGCCATGTGATAGAGAAGATCCAGAATTATCACAGCACACCCTTAAGCCTGCACATAAACCCATGAGCTGGCCAGGTCCTGAGGTCCTACCTAGATAGTTCCATAACCCTGGGGTCGTAGGGGAGCGAGGTGGCAGATACCTCAACTTTTCCCGGGGCCAGCAACACGAGGGCGGCGCCCATCCCCTCTCCCTCGCTTCAAATTTATATCATATTCACTTTTTTTTTAACCAAGCTTGCAGAAAGGCAAGGAGGCTAATTGGTTTTCAAGGGGTGGGACCTGAGAAACCAATTTACCTCTCCAGTGATTTTTACAAAGGCAGCTGGGCAACGCCCTATTCTTCACGATTTTCAACTGCCGTGGGATCTTTAGTATGCGCAGCCAGAGGGCACACAAGTCCTCCTCAGTTTTAAGGGGAAATGGGGGTTGAGAATGTTCATGAAATATGAATAATTAAGTTTGATACTTCTATTGAAAAATCAAAGTATATCAATAATAAAACCCTAAAATCCCCAAATTATTAATTTTGAGCACCGTTGTCATGGTAAGAATCCAAAATGGTCGTCAAATACATGACTTTCAATCTCCTGTAACTTTTGACTCGTTGTACATAACATAAATCTGATTTCACAGAATTTTTTTTTTGAAGAACTTTTGTTGTACAACTTTACACATGGAAGTCTGGATATAAATGATTCGAGAATCTACGTTATTATCGCAGAAACATCTCGGGTGGAAACAGGCCCATACCTGTACTTCACTGTCTTCAGTCTGAGACAAGAATTGTTTGACGATTTAATGCACTGATTAAGCTTGATGACAGTCAAATGTTAGATCGGGTCAGCAAAAGATGGATCTGTTGACTGTTACACCACACCGATGAAGTATAACCCGAGGAAAGCATTAAAAGTGACAATTTTCGATGATGTAATTATAAGCATTGTAAATTTTGTATAAATCGCAAAAGCCCTACACGTATTTCTTTCCCCACCCCATTGACTGTTGTATTGTGACCCAAGGCCGATGTACATTAAAAAATTCTGAGTTCTGAGTTCTCTGTCTGTCTGTCTGTCTGTCTGTTTCTTTCTCTGTCTCGGTCTCTCTCTGTCTCTCTGTCTCTCTCTGTCTCTGTCTCTCTCTCTCTCTGTCTTTACTCTCTCTCTTACTCTCTCTCCTGTCCGTCTCTGTTTTGTCTGTCGTCTGTCTCTGTCTCTGTCTTTTCTGTCTCTGTCTCTGTCTCTCTCTCTCTCTCAGAAAGGACACAGGGCAGTTCTTCGTTTTGATAAGCTGGTTTCAGATGAGATGAGGCTGTCTACACGTATGACCTGGACAGTGAAAGCATTGTCAAGAACGACCAGCCAGTGCAGCACAGGACCATGGAAACACGTATACCGTGGGCTTAGGGATTCCATAAGGGATCATACAGAATCCTCTAGACTGCAAAGGCACACAATACACTAGTCAAGACACGACGCCTTTCACGTTACCCACAGCGAAATCCCAGCCCTGGATAAAACCAGGTACAGTCATAACTCCAGAACGGTCCAGAGTGGCAGCAGCACAATCCTCAGCCCCAGCCAACGACCCCATAGTCCCAGCAGTGCGTCACAGAGTTCCAGAGGCTCGTCGAAAAGCCACAGTGATATGACCCAATGTCCCAGCCCCAACAACATGACCCAATGTCCCAAAAGCCCACCCCAAAGACCCACTAATCCCAGAAACCCTGTTATCCAGGATGAACCAGAACAAACTGACATTGTTGGTACGTCGACAGAAGAAAACGCTTACAATCTCCGAACTCGTACTATTTCAGCTGCCGGTGGTCCAGCAGCACGTACTGATGATGGAGCGTGTAATAGCAACACCGGTGTGACCCTTTCTAGGGAACAGGCCAGACGATCTGATAAAGGCTGTGGCCATGGCCGTGTTGCTCCCTCTTCCCACCCGAAAATTGTTTCCATGGTACAAAGCCGGCGTGCTGACCAGCAGGCTCATGATTTAAGAGCAATGCCAAATATGTCCAGTTCTGATGAAAGAGTAAATGATGAAGAGGTGGGGGATGATGATATGGATGAACCTTTTGTTGAGGCAGAAGGTACTGAAGACTAGGAAAACGGCCGGCCCAAGCAATTACTGTCTTTCCTTACTTATAACATTTCAGGAATTGTAAAGAAATTAAGAGATTTTGACTGGTTAAATTACATAGATATTTTTGATATTGTATCATTGATAGAAACTTTTGTAAACGAACATTTTGATATGTCCTGCTTGTTCAACAATGTTGATAAATTTGTTTGTCCAGCTGTAAAGTTATCTGTGGGATAATTGTAATGGTTAAAAAGAATTTAATGAAATTTGTGAGTCAAATTGAGAGCAAATGTGGAAATATGACAACCCTGAGACTGTCCAAAGACTTGTTTGGCAATACAAAAGATGTGTTTTATTTGTGAAGTCCTTTCCATGAGCAGGCAGAAACAAACTGCCAAATACTGGAAGTTGAAAGATGTATTTTGGATGTTAGCTTTAGATAACTTTGTAGATATAATCTGTTGCAGTGATTTTAATGCAAGGACTGGTAATTTACAAATTAATAAACAGTTTTCTGACAATAATGATCTTATAGATGTTTTGACAAATCGACTCTGTATGAAATCAGTAGACAATCATAAGATGTAGTAGTCAATGATTATGGAAAAAAGCTTCTTGAAATGTGTGCTTGCTGTGACTTGAGCATTGTAAATGGATGCCCAGAACTAAATAGTTCAGGCAGCTTCACTTACTTGTCTGAACATGGCCATAGTGTTATACATGTAGATTATTTCCTATCAAGCAGCAAGCTGTGTGGTTACATTGACAAAATGATTGTAGGTAGCAGAATGGAATCACATCATATGCCAGTGGAATTGTATTTTTCAAACCCGAAGGAATGTGTTTATCCTAGCTGCAATCTCCGACTCCACTGTAAGAATTGAAAAACTATATTGGTTAACTGATCGTGTTGCTTTCTTCAATGAAAATGGTATGTCAGAACTTTTAAAATCCAACTTGTAAAAGCCACTGATTTAATAGCTACAGGTTTAGAAGACTCATTAAATGTTTTCATAGTCTCTTATTGCTGCTGCAGAGCCCATGAAAAAGACTATCACGCGGGGCATAAAAAGAAACACAAGGTAAAATGGCTTGATGTCGAGTGTTTAGTGGAGAAAAAAGATGTAAGAAAATGCCTGAGAAAGTTTAAACAATCAAAGTAGACTATGCTTATTATTCAAAAGTGAGAAAGGAATATCAGATCTTGTTGGATAAAAAAAAAGAACGTGCGCATAAGGATGCAGATTCAAAGGCTTTGATGGACTCGATAAATGACTCAAACAAATTCTGGAGCCAGATTCGTAAACATAAACGGCGTGATATCATTGCCGATAATATTACAGAACGAGAATGGATAAGTCATGTCGAATCTGTTTTCAATGATGGATTTGACGATGAGGAGGAGTTTGTAAATGATGAAACAGATGAAGATATCAACGATGACATACTTGACAGTAAAATCAGTGAACAAGAAATAATAAAAGCGATTAAACATTTGAAAACGGGAAAAGCCGCAGGATTAGATGGCCTGACAGCCATGAAAATAATTTAGAGCCAAATTTGGAATTGATCCCTGGAGATACGGAACCTGAACCTCTGCTCAGCGAAGTTGAATCTGCCATTAAAGATCTAAAATGCAGAAAGTCTCCTGGTCTTGACAATATTCCTGGAGAGTTGTTGAAACACTCAGGTGATGGTGGACTCAAAGTAATGCATCACTTATGCTGCAAGATATGGAAGACTTGTCAGTGGCCTACAGACTGGAAGCTCCAAGAATTTGTCATGTTACATAAGAGTGGAAATGTCAAAGACTGCAACAATTATAGAACAATTGCACTGATCAGTCATGCCAGTAAAATACTGCTGATAATAATTTTAAACAGGTTAAAGCCAAAAGTAGAGGAAGAGCTATCCGACTGTCAGGCAGGCTATAGGAAAAACAGGGGAACAATAGATATGCTGTTTGTACTCCAGATATTGATAGAAAAGATTAGAAACACAGACCAAGAGATGTTCATCGTTTTCATTGACTACAGCAAAGCATTTGATAGCGTGATTCACCAAAGTCTTTTCCACTTCATGATCAAAATGGGTTTTCCAAGACATCTGGTTTCCCTCATAGCTTCATTATATAATGATCAAAAAGCAACAATCAGATGGAATAATCAAAACTGCAAATTTTTTAACATCACTAAAGGGGTAAGGCAAGGTTGCATCCTGTCTCCACATCTCTTCAGCATATACACTGAACATATCATGAGAGAAGCAGACATAGAAGACATGGGAGTAAATATTGGTGGTAGAAACCTGTCAAATTTACGCTACGCAGATGACACAGGATTACTGGCAGACAACATTACAGGCTCTAGGAGGATCCTGTACAGGGTAGACCGGGTTGGAAAGGCAGCTGGGCTGGACTTAAATTCAAAGAAGACAAAGGTTATGCATGTTGCAGGCAAATATAACACTAGACAGGACCAGATCATGCTAAACCAAGTCCCTCTAGAAAATGTCAAGGACTTTAGATATTTAGGTTCAGTCAAGACACACGATGGAACATGCTCAAAAGACATAAAGATGAGAATTGGAATGGCCAAGAACAGTATGGTTCAATTGAACAATATTTGGAAAGACCACAGCATAACAGCAGACCTTAAGATAAAACTCTTAAAATGTCTTGTCTGGCCAGTGATGTTATACGGCTGCGAGGCATGGACAATGAAGAAAGAGGATGAAAGACGAGTGGAAGCAGCAGAGCTGTGGTTTTACCGAAGACTGCTGAGGGTCAAATGGACGGATAGGCGCTCAAATGAAAGCATACTGAATGAGTTGGGTACTACACGCAAGCTTCTAGTACTCATACAACGGAGGAAACTGAAATATGTTGGACACGCAATCCGTAATGAGAGAACAGACTTGATGTCCACTGTCCTCCAAGGTAAAGTGGAAGGAAAGAGAAACAGAGGACGGCCACCTGCATCACTTGCTAGAAACATCACAAACATCAGTGGCAAGAAACTCCAGGAGGTGGTCAGACTTAGCCAAGATCGAGAATGCTGGAGGCAACTTGTGAGGACATCATGTGCAGCGGCCAACACTGTTCCCGGTGACGCCGACAGGTGAGACAGGTGATATTGGAAATATTGAAATATGCGGAGCATGTAATAACACTGTATTTAAAAAAGTACTTCAATGCTTTGCTTCATACAGGTACATTTCCACTGAAATGGACAGAAGCCATGATAACTACAGAGGTATTTCTCTTATAAGCATTCTCAGTAAAGTATTTACACATATCATTAATAATAGATTAACAGTATGGGCAGAGGAAAACAGTGTCATAAATGAAGCGCAAGCAGGATTCAGGAAGGGTCGGTCTACAGTAGATCATATGTTCACTTTACATGCAATAATTGAAAAGTATTTACTCGGAAATTACAAACAACAACTCTATGTTGCCTTTATATATGTTAAAAAAAAGCATAATTATGACACAGTGAATAGAAACGTTTTATGGTCTGTATTATTACGAGTGGGTATCAAGGGCAAGATGTTCAAAACGATCCGAGCAATGTACGCAACCGTCCAAGCATGTGTATTGTGTCGCAGTAAAAATCGATATTCTAATTTCTTTGAATGCCTTCAAGGCCTAAAGCAAGGTTGCATTGTAAGTCCTATACTGTTTTCTTTGCTGATAAATGAACTGGCAAACGTAATCATTTTAAATGGAAAACATGGTGCCACATTCATTTCAGATGAAACAAATGTTTCTCATGAATTTTGCAGATGATCTGACTCTTTTGGCTTCAACCGCGGTATGTCTTCAACATCAACTTAACATTCTTCAACAAGAAACAAAGCGGCTACGATTGACTGTAAATTTAGATAAGTCTTAAATAATATTTTTTTTGAAAGGGTGGTTTTCTTGGTTCAAAAGAAAAATGGGATTTTAATGGCAATAATTTGGAAGTAGTGAATTCGTACAGGTATTTAGGCCTCACTGTTTCAACCAGACATAGTTTTGCAACTGCAATGGAAGAAGCTAAAGTTAAAGGTAAGAAAAGTACTAATGCTATTTTAAGTACACTGAGAAAGATTAAATGTAACTCACCAGACATTTTCTTTAAAATGTTTGATGCTCAGGTAGTTCTCTTATTACTTTACGGTGCAGAAATTTGGGGTTATGAAAGACACTATCAGGTCAACTCCTGGATGCCCCTCTGCTGTCGCCATTTTGTTTTTCAGAAATCCGTCTTCCTCTGGGAATCGAACCCGCGCATCTAGGTGGTCAGGTTTATAGGCAAATGATGATTATTATGCTTTATGTAGAATGTATTTTGATAAAAATAAAACTGTATTATCATGCTATGCGTGGACTGCTTATGAGAGAGTTATGCTAGTGTGCATTTCTTCTCGTCTCCCTCCTTTGTTTTGTGTGTGTGTGTGTGTGTGTGTGTGTTTGTTTGTGTGTGAGTGTGTGTGTGTGTTTGTGTGTGAGTGTGTTGTGTGTGTGTGTGTGTGTGTGTGTGTGTGTGTGTATGTGTGTGTGTTGTGTGTGTGTTTGTGTGTGTATGTGTGTGTGTGTGAGTGTGTGTGTGTGTGTGTGTTGTGTGTGTGTGTGTGTGTGTGTGTGTGTGTGTGTGTGTGTGTGTGTGTGTGTGGAGAGAAGTAATTCTATATAAACATGCCCCAAATCTGATAGCCTAATGTTGTACGTGATTAAAGCCAACGAATGACCAAATCCTCCCAAATTTGATCATGTGTCCAAATCCTCATGCAAAATTATGACAAATCCTCCTTCAGCTTTTCTTCCTGTTATGGAAAGAAGGAGAGATAGATAGAGATACGGTGACAGAGACAAAGACTGGAGAGAGGAGTATAAAGAGTTAACCAAAAGATAGAAGAATTGAAAACAGGACACAAAGGTCTGGCAGGAAAGTAGTTCATCCACAGGAAGAGGTAGATCGATTTCATAAAAAATCAATATCAATACATATACAAGTCAAACATAACATACCTTTTTAGATCCACCACCACCATCCTTACCTCTCTCCTCTCAATTTTCAACAGGACGAAAAATACCAGACAAAATGCACATGTACATACTCAATGCGACTTAATGGATATACATATCAAACATATCTATCTTTTTAGATCCACCTCCACCACCACCCTAGCCTCTCTCCTCTCAATTTTCAACAGAGGACGAAGGATGCACATATACATACTCACTGCAACTTCAATTGTGCGCTGGCATAGGCATTGTGTGAAGTAATGGAAATTATCCTTAATTACACAATCCACAACACTGACACTTCTCTGCTTTAGCTGGCACAGCTTAGTTAACGTTAAATCAAGGTGTGAAATGCTTTCAGGTATCCATCCATATCCAGGGTTTTGACTGAAGATCCATGTAGGGGTAGCCTCTGTGACATCACTATTTTCATCCTAAATGTGAGCTGCAGCTGTTGATCTGTTGAAACCTAATGACTTGTACTTTCCAACCAAATCTCCCAAACAAAATCACTTTGATGTGATGGTATCGATTATTGGAAAAAAATTGTACTTCCTGTTGCTGCATTTTCTACTTTCGTTTTCCTTTTATCTCGTTTTGTTCCTGATTTCACTGTCCCTAAAGCCAGGATAGGACTAAAGAAGCGTGTCGTTTGAGCAAAATAGTGTTATGTTATTTCTGTAACAGGAGACTATCAAGGTTCGAGGATTTTCGTTGAAAGAAGCCATCATTACTCTGGGAGATATCATCCCTACATTGCTAAGTGCACTGTAGGCCCGCCGGCTGAGAAGCATTCCAATTCCGCAGGTTGCAGCATTCGCGCTGTTTTTCCAGGCTGAACATGTATTCAGCTTCCAACTTCCGAAATTGTGTTTTTTTGTTGCAATGTCTTCATGTAAGAATCTATGTTCTTGCAGGCAAATGATGTTTTGGTTTGTAGATTCTGCTGACGCAATCAGTTCAGGTATCTGTCCCTTTTACAGTCCCACTAATGTAAGTGATGAAGTGGAAGTCGAAAGATTTTGTCAGGGCTTAACATCAGTCACCAGACAAGTCCCGAGGCACAACATCCTCATTATTGGTGGCGACTTCAATGTACGGCTTGGAAACCTTGATGGCTTCAAATATGCATATCACTCTCAGACTAACAGAAACGGCTCTATGCTAAAAGACTATCTCAATGAAAACAATCTCTTGAGCCTCAACACTCTATACCAGAAAAGACCAGGCCAGCTGTGGACACACAAATCTCCAAATGGGAGCAAGGCACAACTCGACTACATTATCATCAATAAGAAATGGAAAAATAGTGCAAAAAGTTGCAGAGCATTCAGCTCGTTTGTCAGTCTGCTCGACTTCGATTGAGCCTTCGAGCAAATGGAGAGAAATCTTGCAGTACTGCCCTGAGTCAAGTCTAACGATAGTCCTGAAATTCGTGACATCTTCATTACAAGTGTGAGAAATAGATTTGCTGCCCTGTGGGATACAGTCTCAGCAAGGACCGCTGACATGACATACAACCACTTTGAAATGGCTTGTGGGGAAACAGCTGCAGCCACTATCCCGCTGAAACACAGGGTAAAAAAACAGACTTCATGGGTGAATGAGAAAATCTGTCAAAAAGGCAAGCAACTAAAAGAAGCTGCACAACTAAAAGACTGTCAACCATCCCCTGGGAACATCATTTACTTCAATAATGTTCGTGCTGCTCTCGTGGAGGCCTATGAGGCAGAGCAAGCGAGCTACCTACAGAGCAAGATCGACCAGATCACAAATGCTGTCAGCAACAAAGGGTCTGCTATTGCCTGGAAGACCGTGAGCGAAGTAAGTGGTAGAAAAAGCTGTAGCAGAGCTAAGCTAAAAGCATCTAGCCAAGAAGAGCGAGTAAAACTGTGGCAACAACACTTCCAAGACCTACTCAGGAAACCTCCAGACATCTCTGGGGAAGGAAGAACTCCGGTCTTCACGGAGGAGCTGAATATCAAGAAAGGGCCGTTTACGTTGGACGAACTACTGATGGCAGTGAAAAACATTCAGTGTGGAAAGGCTTGCGGACTCGATGAGATACCAGCGGAAGTATGAAAGTAGAGGAATTTTGCCAGATACTGCTGGAATGCTGCAGCACCGTTTGTAACCAAGACCCAGTGGAGAAGAAGATTGATGGAGCATATACACGAATGCTGCGTGCGGTCCTGAGCGGATCCTGGAGAGAGCATCCATCCGGCAGAGAGTTGTATGGTAAGATCCCATCAGTCGGTAAATCAGTACGTCAACAGAGACTGCGCTTCGCGGGACACTGCTTATGTGGCAGGGAGGATTTGTCAAATCAGTATGACTAGACATCTAGTTTACGAAAAATGCTCTGTGTGTGTATGTGTGAGTGTGGGTGGAAATATGGTGGGAGTGCTGGGTGTGTAGGTGTATGGGTTGATTGGAATGACGGTACGTAATTCCAACTTTCTTTTCAGAAACAGTCAAGCCACATAAATAAACCCCTGTATCATTAAGGTTCTTATGTCCTTTGTTATGTTGATAGCAGCATCGCCAGTACAGATGAAAGGGAATATAATCGCTTACATAGTTTTCTTTTGTTTTGGGGGGGGGGAATAATTTGATTCAGACTGACGAATATTGGAAATTTAGATAACCTAGGCAGAATATCAAGGTTAAGCTTTGTTCGACTCGTTCTTCAAGATCATAACAACAAAAGTGTCAATATATATATATCACTACACAATTGGTAAGCCGACTTTGATTACATTTGAACAGCTTTGTTTAATGACAACTTGTCAGAAATCCAAAACAAGTGTGACTGCCGGCGTTCAAGCAAACAGGAACTTGAAAACCACAAAATAGAATAAGAACGCGCATGTAATACAAACAGACAAGACAGGCGCAAAATTTCGGCCAACTGGCCTTTGTCAATCGTAAGATCACAAACAAACAAACGAACACCAGATACAAAAATTAGGAGAAAAAGACCGAAACTTCCCTGCTGCTCCGTCCAGTGTGAGAAAAGGAATAAACTGACTAAAATGACACCATAATGTGTTTTTGGACGGAGCAGCAGGGAAGTTTCTGGTTCTTGTCTGAAATTGTTAAATTTTTGATTGATGTCGGATCATATGGAAGGTCTCCTGTATTATTACATAAACGGAAGAATCTTAATGTGGCTCAATTACATTCCTATTTTTAAGTAAATTTTTTTGAAATAAGAAACAACAAACAAAAAGCAACCCCCCCCAAAAAACAAACAAACAAACAAATATACAAATATACAAATAAAAAAACCCAAATAAACAAACAAGCAAAAGAAATTTTCTTATCGACACAACAAGCTGTGTGTGTGTGTGTGTGTGTGTGTGTGTGTGTGTGTGTGTGTGTGTGTGTGTGTGTGTGTGTGTGTGTGTGTGTGTCCCTCTTCTGTCTGTCTGTCTCTGTCTGTCTGCCTTCTGTTTGTCTCTCTGTCTCTGTCTCTCTGTCTGTCCTGTCTGTATCTCTGTCTGTCTCTCCATCCTTCTGTCTGTCTGTCTGTTTGTCTGTCTCTTTCTCTCTCTTTCCTCCATCCTTCTGCTGTCTGTCTGTCTCTCTCTCTCTCCATCCTTCTGTCTGTCTGTCTGTCTATATGTCTGTCTGTCTGTCTCTCTCTTTCTCTCTCCATCCTTCTGTCTGTCTGTCTGTCTCTCTCTCTCTCTTTCTCTCTCCATCCTTCTGTGTCTGTCTGTCTCTCTCTTTCTTTCTCTCTCCATCCTTCTGTCTGATCTGTCTAGCTCTGTCTCTGTCTTCTCTGTTCTCTCTCCATCTTCTGTCTGTCTGTCTCCTCCTGCCTGCCTGTCTGTCTGTCTGTCTTCTCTCCATCCTTCTGTCTGTCTGTCTGTCTGTCCTGCCTGCCTTCCCGTCTGTCTGTCTGCCTGTCTGTCTCTCTCTCCATCCTTCTGTCTGTCATCTGTCTCCTCCTGTCTGTCTGTCTGTCTATCTCTCTCTCTCTCTCTCTCCTCTCTCGTCTTCTCTCTCTCCATCCTTCTGTCTGTCTTGTCTCCTGCCTGTCTCTCTGTCTGTCTTTATGTCTCTCTCTCTCCCATCCTTCTGTCTGTCTCTGTCTCCTGCTGTCTCTTCTGTCTGTCTTTATGTCTCTGCTCTCTCTCATGCCTTCTGTCTGTCTGTCTCTCTCCATCCTTCTTTGTCTGTCCCTGTCTGTCTGCTGCTGTCTGTCTGTCTCTCTCTCTCTCTCTCTCCATCCTTCTGTCTGTCTGTCTCTCTCCATCCTTCTGTCTGTCTGTCTCTCTCTCCATCCTTCTGTCTGTCTGTCTGTCTGCCTGTCTGTCTGTCTGTCTCTCTCTCTCTCTCCATCCTTCTGTCTGTCTGTCTCTGTCTGTCTGCCTTCTGTTTGTCTCTCTGTCTCTGTCTCTCTGTCTGCCTGTCTGTCTGTCTTCTCCCATCCTCCTGTCTGTCTGTCTGCCCGCCTGTCTGTCTGTCTGTCTGTCTGTCTGTCTCTCTCACTCTCCATCCTTCTGTCTGTCTGCCTGTCTGCGTGCTTTCTGTATCGATTCACTCCTTTGGAAATGTCATGCTCTGACATATGGCTGAACAAAAGCATTCATGTTTTCAGTCTCCCTTTTTTTTAACCCTTTGACTCGAGCACCCTACCCACCAAGTGTAAAAACCTAACCCTTTGACTCCCGCACCCTATCCACCGCGTGTAAAAACCTAACCCTTTGACTCCGCACCCTACCCACCAGCTGAAAAAAACTTAACCCTTTCACTACCTCACCCTATCCACCAGTGCCAGAAGCTGGTGGAGAGGATGAGAGAGTCAACGTTTTTTTTTTTCCTTTTCTATCATGTTCAACAATACAGGATGCCGGTGGACAGGTGCGGAGGCAAAGGGTTAATTCTACCACAAGGCAACAAAGGAGCTGGTCCCTGGCATTCCCGAGTCACATGGAGATGTAGCTTTGAAATATTTTGTTATGTGATAACCTTATTCTGGTTCTTGTATTCTTGTACTTTCATTTTTACTTGTGACTCTCAAGAGTTATGTTGTTTAGTTAATATTTAAAATTCTTCCTGCTTCCCTCTTATTTCCTTTGGTGTTACATATATGCCTTGGAAGCAACCCTGTATATGTTCTGTCTTGTCTACGTGTGTGTGTTTGGTCAGTTCAAGAATAAAAGACTGTGTCAATCTTGAACATAAGACCAATATATTGTATGAATTTCTCTCCTCCCTCGTGGTTGTGTGTAGGTGTAGTTTCAGGGTATAGGGGTAGGCTTGGGCATTCCTTTTTTTGAGGAATGTTCTGAGCTTACAAATTTATGCTTTGTGGCTGCGTATATGCTAGCTGAATGGGTAGCGCAAACTGTGTTGGATTTGAGAAATTCTACATGGGAGATAACTCCGTGACTCTCAAGAGTTATGTTGCTTAGTTAATATTTAAAATTCTCCTGTTCCCTCTTATTTCCTTTTTTGGTGTATCATACAGAAAAAAAAAACAATTAAAAAAAATCACAAAAAATTTTGACATGTGCTTGGATCTTTATGTTCACTTTTATATCTCCAAAGAATTAAATGTCGTTATGTATGTTCTGTATGTTATATTTTGTTCATATTTCAACGATATTTTTTTTATATGTACATGATATTTACTTCATTTTTCGTTACCACACTGTATGTTTAATGTCCCGTTGTTGTAAAACAAACAACAAACAACAAAAAATGTTTACTAATATTTTTACATCATTGCATCGATTTCTAAAGTAACATCTGTTTTCCATACATACCCACTGTTATCATGTAAGACTTTAGTCATACAAAAGCTTTCTGTTGTTGTGGGGAAAACAACCTCTTTCTTTAACCCTTTGACTCCTGCACCCTGTCCACCAGCATCCTTTGTCAACCACGCTAGGAAAGCAAAAACTTAACCCTTTGATTCCCTTACCCTATCTACTAGCTTCCTGCAGGAAGCTGATAGATAGGGTGAGAGAATCAAAAGTTAAGTTTTAGCAGTTGGTGGATAGGGTGCGGGAGTCAATGGGTTAATGGGGAAAAACAGCAAGTGTCTTATGTATGATACATATATTTACACATGGTTTTCTGTGCTTAATAGGATTATGTTGACTGCATGATTTTGTATACATTTGATTATGATGAATAAGATATATATCTTGTATTTGTCAATTTATAAAGATATCGAATGAAACACTTTGATAAATAGAGTTGCCCCCGGCAAAATTACTGTAGCGAAATCCGCTTTCATAGTAAAAATACACGCACTCAAAAAAAAAAAAAAAAAAAAAAAAATTAGAAAGGAAAGAAAATAGGAAAAGAAAAGAGATAGCGCTACACTGCATGCAGCGACAAGCTCTCCCAACGGACAACTGCCTTGTTATGGCAAACCCATTGTGACAAAAAGAAGTAAATACAAATACAAAACGAATACGAAGCATGACACGTCACATCAAACCAGACCAAATCTATAGGTGACCTGCCAGCACGAAATCAGTCTTAACAAGCATTTTGGGCATTTTGAGATATATAGGCCTATATCACTGGAAAGTGTACATTCTGCTGATTATTTTGGTACTTGAATAAAGCTTGTACTAAAAAAAAATGTAGAAGTTATGTATGTTATGACGGCCATTTTGAGAAAACGGCCTCTAAAGTTTTTGAGTGCTCTCCTACACATTTTCCTTAGATTTCTTTATTTGGTGGCTTTGACCCAGATTGTTTCTAATTTTCGCTGTCATTATCTGAAACATGCACAAAAGAGCTTTCAGTCAGTATATTACCTGTGCGGGTACTGTACAGGTTACGGTTCATAATAAGACACAAAAATAGGCACTTTTGGTAGGAAATTGCCTTCTTTCTGTTGCGATCAGTGCATTTAAATACCATTTTAAATTGATTAATAATATTTTTTCAAGAAAAAAATTTCTCTGGGGGATAGATTATAATCTACAGAAATCAATTTTGAGAAAAAGTCAAAACACCCAGGTATACCCACAGTCACCTTTTCAGCTCCTAGTGCTGTTCGACTGACTGCGAGTTAAGACTGATTTCGTGGTGGGAGGTCACATAGGTTAATTGTAAACCGAGAACCATGCATAGTACCACCAGTTAACATGGAGACTATGTCACTAATCCAATCCCCCACCAGTACTACATGCCATACAAGCATCTCCAGTACTCCCCGATCGTCATCACAAGTCACTACAACGACCACTTCATCAAACGAGCAAATCACCATCGATCTTACCCCTCTCCATCCCCACCCCCACCACCATACACATGCTTAGACATAGATGGGGAGATAGGCAACTATTATCACCACATCATCATCATCATCATCATCATCATCATCATCATCATCATCATCATCATCATCATCATCAAGTGCCCTGCCGCATGGCGTTGGCGATCATGGCCCTCCATATGTATCTATCCCTTGTTGCCGCAAGCACATCTTCCACCCTCTCTGTCCTCAGCCACTCTGCAAGTCCGTTCAATATTTTCTCTCTGGGTCTACCTGGTGCTGTCTTTCTTTCCCTCCAGCTTTCCTGTTGTGACCAGGTGCTCTAATTCCCCTTTCCTCATAAAATGGCCTGTAAATGTTGCCTGTCTTTTCCTAATCTTCCTTATGAATGATCTTCTTGTGATAGGCAACTATAGATAGGGAAATAGGCAACTAGCTCTGTCCCTAGATCTATACTGGTAGGCTCCCACTCCTTCTGTTTCACTCTGTGATTTACTTCATTTCTTTCCGCCTTTCAATTATTCTGGGATGTGTGTATGTGCAATGTACGTTGTCTGTCCACACAGCAGGGAAGTTTCAGTTTTTTTTTCTCTTAATGTTTGTATTGTTGTTTGTTCGTTTGTGGACTCACGTTTACGCTTGACAAAAGTCAGTTGGCCGAAAATTTGCGTCTGTCTTGTCTGGTTGTATTGAATACGCGTTCTGATTCTGTTTTCGTGTTTTTCTGGTTCCTGTCACATCTCTTTGTTTCTGCATTTTTCTTTGCTTCTTGTCATTTCTTCCCATAATTTTCTGCCTTGCTGGTCTATTCACTTGTATGTGTTCGATAGTCTTACGTACTTTTTCTTTGGATTGATAATTGGGTACATGTATTGAGTACGTTTTGGGCTCTGTGAAAATGAGATACCCGTAAGCAGTTTTAGGTAATTTAGGCCCATTTAGATGTATGCATTAGTGTCCTTAGTTATGTTTGAATTTATATTCAGATATGTTTTTTTAATCCTTTGTGTGATAAATTGGACGGAGTGGTCAACGCCTGAGGCATCTCATTAGAGTATGTGCGCGAATACATTGATACATGTACTTAATTTTCTCTTCCCTTTTTCCTGTTGAAGTATCGTGTGTGTATTGAAATGATATGGCTTTACGAAGTCGGCTGGGCTTTAAACAAACGCATCATCATCATCATGTGCCCTGTCGCATGGCGTGGGTGATCATGGCCCTCCATATGCGTCTATCCCTTGTTGCCGCAAGCACATCTTCCACCCTCTCTGTCCTCAGCCACCCTGCAAGTCCGTCCAATATTTTCTCCCTGGGTCTACCTGGTGTTCTCTTTCCCTCCAGCTTTCCTGTTGTGACCAGGTGCTCTAATTCCCCTTTCCTCATAAAATGGCCTACAAATGTTGCTTGTCTTTTCCTAATCTTCCTTATCAATGATCTTCTTGTGTCTGCCTCCATCAAGGCTGTCTCGTTTGTTTACTTTGCTGTCCATGGAACTCCCAACATTCTTCTTAGAAACCACATCTCGGCAGCCTCAATCTAGTTCTGGCTTCGCGTGTTGACTGTCCACGCCTCACGACCGTATAACATTATCGGTTCTACATGTATATAACATTCAAGAACAAAGACAACAGTAACAATAACAAAATCCAGCCTGCTGAGCCTATCATAGACCAATAGATGTTCGTTGAGTGCTAATCTTTTGTGTTTATGTCTCTGTTCGCACTGACCACTTAGCGCAGTGGACCGTAGTCCGTTGTTTACATAAGGACAGACCTTCCATTCCGGGGAGGGTTTTAAGCAGAGATCAATACCTGATGACTTCTCCCTTGATACGGACAATTAGTGAATTGATCGAGTCAATTAGATGATTGTTGTTAATTATAGCCGTGTCGGCTGCGTGGCACCAGAGTAATAAATTCTGGTGCCAGGGCCATTAATCGTTTAATTGAGAAGAAAAATCAGAGAGGCTTTAGACATTTTGCGAGGAGGTCTGTCTTTCAAAAGAGGAGTTGACTTCAGTTTTCGAATTCAGCTTGATAAAGATGATAAAACGTCTAGCTGTATTTAGTTATTGTACTGCATTTCATTGTTGCTTTTTTGTTATTTCTTTTTTTCTATCGCAATGGATTAACTCAGATGTTTAATACTGGCAAATTTGACAGCAATTGTATCATAACCCTTTCACTCCCTGATCTTATCCATGGGGATGCCAGGAGCTCTTTCAGTATAAATAGTTTCCCCACATTCTGGAAATTCCGTGATAGAAATTTCCTCTTTTCTGTCACTCTCTTTGTGTATGCCTTGTTCCTTTGCTTTGTCATTTATTCCTATCATTTTCTGCCTTGCTGGTCCATTCACCTGTATGTGTTCAATAAAGTCTTACGTACTTTTTCTCAGGATTGATAATTGGGTACATGTATTAAGTGCATTTTTAGCTCTAGGGAGGTGATATATGCGGAAGCAATTTTAGGTAATTTATGCCTGTTTTTATATATGTTTTGGTGTCCTTACGTATGCTTATATTTGTATTCAGGTATGGTTTATAATGTGTTCTTCATAAGGAAAGAGTGACAAAGTGACAAACTGAATAAACAGATAGACGAAAAACACATTATAATTTATTATGATTTATTTATTTCTGTCGCAGTGAATTTACCATGTGAAACTCAGGATGCTCTCCCCTTTGATAGCACGTCCTGCAGGAGGCTTGTGTATAAGATGGGGGAGAGAAATGTAAGAATTTTGCTTTGCTGTCATAGTCGATAATACAGTACACACAGTCTTCAAGAAATTACAAATTGAAATTCAAAGTTTGTGACGTATGATTTCGGGTCTTTAAAGTCCAATGTTCTTCGTATATTCGTTCATTCAGTTAGTCAATCTCTCTGTTAATCGTTCTTTGCGAATAAACCCTTTGACTCCCTCACACTCTGCAAGCGCAAACCAAAGAGGGCACACGGGTCCGACCCGTTTTTTGTCCCTTTCCGAAAGACTAGACGTTCAGTTCGATTTTCCAGTGAAACCGAGCACAAAAGTCGAGGCCTCAACTATATAAGACGAACCTTGGAACCTTGAGTTTAGATATTGGCAGGCGAATGTTTGAATCATTCTGCCATTCGAAAGATTCGAAGTCACTAGTCATAACCTTAAAATTGTCCTTTCATTTTATTTGTTTTATTTCTTTCTTTCTTTAGTTATTTCTTTATTTGGCTGGCCATGATTTATCTTGGGAAAATACGATGTTGGTTTCCCGTTACCTTCCATAGGTTTGTGTACGGACTCACCGCTAGCCTTTGTCGTTCCCACGACAACCTACAAGGCAGTAGGGGTGATTTTCTGTCAGGGTTTGCTCCCTTTAACTTTATTCTCTCCCGAGAGAACCGATACTGTCATAGGTTGTGAGGCGTGGACAGTCAACACGTAAAACCAACAAGATCGAGGCAACCGAAAGGTGGTTTCTAAGAAGAATGTTGAGAGTTCTATGGACAGCAAAGAAAACAAACGAGACAGTCTTGATGGAAGCAGACACAAGAAGGTCATTGATAAAGAAGACTAGGAAAAGTCAAGCAACATTTATAGGCCTTTTTTTATGAGGAAAGGGGAAATAGAGCACCTGGTCACAACAGGAAAGCTGGAGGGAAAGAGAACATCAGGTAGACCAGGGAGAAAATATTGGACGGACTTGCAGGGTGGCTGAGGACAGAGAGGGTGGGAGATGTACTTGCAGCAACAAGGGATGATGCATCTGGAGGGCCATGGCCGCCCACGCCATGCGGCATGGCACATGATGATGATGTTGATGATTTATTTATTTATCAGTTTTGAAAACATCGTGTTCATAAGGATGATCTGTTTCAAGAAGATCACACGAACGATTGGCAAGTCAGTGTGTGCAGAGGACATGGAATTTGGAGTTTGGTGTTTGTTCAAGAGGGATTCATCGCACTCAGACAATTCCATATGCGCTCCACCCAAGTCTGCCAACAATTGTTCTCGAAGCCCGCGCAATACACTATGCGCTGGCAAGGAGATCTGTGTGGTTGCCTGAGCGTGGAGACTTCAGATTGTTCAGTCTTTTTCTCAAAAGTTTTGATCTGGTGTTTGTTTGTTTGTAATCTCTACGCTTGACAAAGGCCAGTTGGCCGAAATTTGCGCTGTCTTGTCTTGTTGTATTAATTACGCGTTCGTATTCTTCTTTCGTGTTTTTTTTCCCTTCTGGTTCCTGTTTGCTTGAACGCGGGCAGTCACACTTGTTTTGGATGCAGATTGTTCAGTTTCAGTTTCAGTTTCAATTCTCAAGATGACGTCTCCGCGCTCGGAAGGAATTCCATGTGCACTACGTCACAGGTGCCATGTGACGGAGAAGACCCAGAATGGTCACAGCACAAACCTTAAGCCTGCACATACATGTAAACCTATGAGCTGGCCACAGGTCCTTAGGTCCTACCTGGATAGTTCCATAACCCTGGGGTCATAGGGGAGTAAGGTGGCAAAGTCCTCAACTTTTCCCCGGTCCAGCACCACAAGGGCGACGCCCATCCCCTCTTTTAAAAAATGTCAATCACCGGACAATGTTCTGTGCCGATTCCTGGGAGTTTGTTCACACATCACCACCAAGTTTTTTTTTTCCCGATCGATTAGATTCCAGTTGTCGTTGGCGAGCGTTTCAACAAAATGTTATGGTCCGTGTTGTTCATGGGGTTTTGCTGTGCCCGGGGAGCCTTCTGAATTATTGCAGGCGATTATGTAATGGGTGTGGTGGTGGGGTGGGGGTTACAAAAATGGGGGGGGGGGGGAGGGGTGGCGAGGGTTGTGTGCGTGTGTGTGTGTGTTGTGTGAGGGGGGGGAGTTTTATATGTGTGTGTTGTGTGTGTGTGTGGGGTGTGTGTGTATGTATGTGTGTCTGAGGGGGGATGTGAGTGTGTGTTTGTGTGGTGTGTATATATATATATATATATATGTGTGTGTGTGTGTGTGTGTGTGTGTGTGTGTGTGTGTGTGTGTGTGTGTGCTGTGCAGGGGTTTTGCTTTGCTCAGGGAGCCTTCTGAATTATTGCTGACGATTGTGCAAGGTGGTGGTAGTTTTTGCAGTGATTTGTTTGTTTGTGTGTGTGTTTGGGGGGCGGGGTTAGGGTTGCGTGCGTGTGTGAGGGTGTGTGTGTGTGTGAGGTGCCTGTGTGTGGGGGTGTGGGGAGTTGTGTGTGTGGGGGCGGGTGTTGTTGTGGGGTTGTTTGTGTGTGTGTGTGAAGGGTGTGTGTGAAAGGAGTTGTGTGTGTGTGTGTGGGTGTGGTGTGAAGGGGAGAGTTCTATGTGTGTGGGTTGTAATTGTGTGTGTGTGTGTGTGTGTGTGTGTGTGTGTGTGTGTGTGTGTGTGTGTGTGTGTGTGTGTGTGTGTGTGTGTGTGTGTGTGTGGTGGGTGTGTGTGTGAAGGCCTATCTCTAATCTCTCTTTCTTGTCAAAACTCCTTGAAAAGGTCGTCCTCAACCAGCTGAACTCTCACCTGTCTGCCAACAATCTCCTCAATCCTTTCCAGTCAGCCTACCGCCAGTGCCATAGCACTGAAACTGCCCTACTACACATTCTCAACAATCTCCTCCTTGCAACTGATACTGGCAAAGTTCTCTCTCTCACACTCCTTGATCTGTCTGCAGCCTTCGATACCATTGACCATGGTATTCTCCTTTCTAGACTTCATCATACTTTTGGCATCTCTGACATTGCTCTCTCCTTTTTCACTTCGTATTTATCAAACAGAAAACAAACTGTTCTCATCAATGGCACTTACTCTCAACCTGCATACCTGACCTGTGGTGTTCCACAAGGATCTGTCCTTGGCCCTGTTCTTTTCACTCTTTATATCTCCCCCCTGTCCACCATCATCAACTCCCACTCTATAAAACACCACTTCTATGCTGATGACACCCAACTTCAAGACAGTGACTCACCTGATAATATACAGCGCCTGTTGACTCGTACCACTGAGTGTTACTCAGACATTAAGAACTGGATGACACACAATAGACTTCAGCTTAATGACGACAAGACAGAAGCTATCCTCATTGGCACCCGTCAGAAACTTTCCCAGCTGCCTCCTCTTTCTCTCCCATTATGTAACACATCAGTCCCAATTTCTGATTCAGCTAAAAACCTTGGTGTCTGCATTGACTCTACCCTCTCCATGAACAACTTTGTTTCTCAAACTGCCAGATCTTGCTACTATCATCTCCATCGTATAAGCCTGATCAGGAAGTATCTCTCTGTGGAAACAACTGCAAAACTCGTTCTCTCCTTCATAATGTCTCGCATTGACTATTGCAATTCACTCCTGTCTGGTCTTCCTGCCTCCACCATTCACATCCTACAGCGCATTCAAAACAATGCTGTACGCCTTGTACTCAAAAAGAAAAAAGCTGACCACATATCTCCTCTCCTGGCACAACTTCACTGGCTCCCTGTATCAAAGCGCATACAGTACAAACTAGACACCATGTGCTACAAAAGCCTCAATAACGCAGCCCCCGATTACCTGTCAAGCCTACTTGAGATCTATGTTCCCTCACGTACCCTCCGCTCTGCCTCCGATCCTCTGACTTTTCGCTTTCCACGCACTAAGCTCAATACCTATGGTCCACGAGCCTTCTCTGTTTCTGGTCCACTCTCCTGGAACAAACTTCCTCTCTCAGTCCGTCAGCAACCTACTTTTGTCTCCTTCAAGTCCGCTCTCAAAACTCACCTTTTCTCCTCCGCATAAAATCCTAACCTCACTCAACCCCCCTCTGCAGCCTGTCTCCGCTCGGAGGGGAATCACTTTGTTTTAATATATAATTGTATATGATGTGCTCTCTGTGGTTTTCCGTTGGTTTTATTCTTGCTTTTATTGCTTTTATTCTTTCTCCCCATTTGTGGCCATGCGTGTGTGTGTGTGTGTGTGTGTGTGTGTGTGTGTGTGTGTGTGTGTGTGTGTGTGTGTGCGTGTGTGCGTGCGTGTGTGTGCGTGCGTGCGTGCGTGCGTGTGTGTCTTTTCGGCGCTTGGATTTGATTTTGTCGAGATTTTGCGCTATATAAATATTGTAATTATTATGTATGCATGTGCGTACGTATGTATGTATGTATGTATGTATGTATGTATACGCTTAGATTTATGTATGTATGTATGTATGCATGTATACGCTCAGCTTAGATTTATGTATGTAAGTTTGTATGCATGTATGTATGCATGCATACGCTCATATGTATGTAGGTATGTATGCATGTATACGCTCAGCGCTTAGATTTGATTTTATCAAGATTTTGCGCTATATAAATAAAATATATTATTATTATTATTATTCTATGTGTGTGGGTTGTAATTGTGTGTGTGTGTGTGTGTGTGTGTGTGTGTGTGTGTTCGTTCGTTCGTTCTTTAATTTAACGTCTTTTCACTATAAGTGATATTAGACGGGGGAGGGGGGGGGGGAGGGGAAATTATTAAAAAAAAAAAAAAAAAAAAGTGAACAAAATAAAATGTAGAACGATAGTTGGACGGGTTGGATTTGGGCAGAGGGAAGGCAGAGGAAAAAGACATTAGCAGGTGGGGGAACAGTAAAATGGAACGAGAACTTAACACTAACAATTAACTTCAATAACGTGAAGGGAAATTGTAACACTAAAATACAAACCGAATAAAGTTAAAGTAATGCATTAACAGGACTGTGAACTAATGATTCTGAAATTCTAACTAACAACGTTTGATCTGATGTAATTTTCTGGAAATGATTTTCAGAATACTTTTCTTGAGTAAACATTTTCGGTAAAAAAGAACGTAGCATTTTGCAGTAGAATAAACAGTGAAACAGTGTGAACTGTTCGCCGCAAATACACTTGACATTTTTACAATATTTTGTTCTCAATGCGTTTAGCTGAATACGAAAACAAACAGCAACAATCGATCTCAAATGATACATAGAAGAATACTGCAATTTTTTACATACATTTTGAACGGTAAGTTTTATCATTTGTTGTGACACAAACTGTTCATCTGAATGTTCAAGAAATCGAGCTTGGTGTGTGTGTGTGTGTGTGTGTGTGTGTGTGTGTGTGTGTGTGTGTGTGTGTGTGTGTGTGTGTGTGTGTGTGTGTGTGTGTGTGTGTGTGCATGGGGCTCTGCAGTGTTCAGGGGGAGCCTTCTGAATTATTGCAGTCGATTGAGTAAGGTAGGGGGTTGCGAAGATGTGTTTGTGTGTGGTTGGGGGTGGGGTGGGGGGGCGGAGGGGGTTGAGTTTGTGTGTGGTTGGGGGTGGGAGGGCGGAGGGGGCTGTGTGTGTATGTGTGTGTGAGGGGGAGAGGGTTGTGAGGAGTGGGGAGTTGTGTGTTGTGCTGTGTGTGTGTTTGTTTGTGTGTGTGTGAGTGCATGTGCGTGTGAGTGCATGTGTGTGTGAGTGCATGTGAGTGTATTTACTTATATACATTTGTGTGGCGGGTTTGCGAAAATGTATTTGTGTTTGTGAGTGCTCATGCGGGCGTGTGTGTGTGTGTGTGTGTGTGTGTGTGTGTGTGTGTGTGTGTGTGTGTGTGTGTGTGTGTGTATGTGTGTGTGTGTGTGTGTGTGTGTGTGTGTGTGTGTGCGTATGTGTATGTTTGTGTGTGTGTTTATGTATATGCTCGCTGGCGATTGTGGGTTTTGTGTGTGTGCGCACGTGTGTGTGTGTATGTGTACATGTGTTATGTCAGTGTGTGTTATGTCATCATCATCATCATCATCATCATCATCATCATCATCATCATCATCATCATCATGTGCCCTGCCGTATGGCGTTGGCGATCATGGGCATCCATAGGAATCTACTCTTTAAGCATAGAGTCATCATCATCATCATCATCATCATCATCATGTGCCCTGCCGTATGGCGTTGGCGATCATGGGCATCCATAGGAATCTACTCTTTAAGCATAGAGCCATCATCATCATCATCATCATCATCATCATCATCATCATCATCATGTGCCCTGCTTTATGGTGTTCACGATCATGGCCCTCCATATCAATCTGTCCTTTAAGCATACAGTCGCAGTCTAACAACGAAACTCCATAGCATCGTCACTATCACCTCCATTATCATGAAAATTAATCAGTATAAGGATCTTGAAAATTGTCGTTGATTTCTTGGGTCTTCATTCTCCCCTGATCTCGGTGTGATCTCAGTTTTTCATTTTCCTCTGCCACACCTCTGGACATTTTATGAGGAAAGGGGAATTAGAGCACCTGGTCATAACAGGAAAGCTGGAGGGAAAGAGAACAGCATGTAGACCCGGGGAGAAAATTTTGGACGGACTTGCAGGGTGGTTGAGGACAGAGAGCGTGGAAGATAATACTTGCAGCGACAGGGGATAGGTTCATACGGAGGGCCATGATCGCCATCGCCAGAACACAGAACACAACCCCTCACAAACACACACACACACACACACACACACACACACACACACACACACACACACACACACACACACACACACACACACACACACACACACACACACACACACACACACACACACACACACACACACACACACGTTCACTCACATAAACATACATTTACGCCCTACAAACGCTTTCTTTGTTTCCGACACAGAAGCAGAATATTTTGTCTTGTTGTTGTATCGATCGACCCAGCTTTTGCCCTTTTGCTCCCTCACCCTGTCCACCAGGTCTTGCCCGCAGGAAGAAGCTGATGCAAGCTGGTGGATAGGGTGAGGGCAGGAAACGGTCGATGAATAAGTCATGACGCTTTTTTCTGCATTTTCCGCTCGTTCGCTCGTTCTTTTTCCCCACTGCTTGCGTCTCTCTTTCTCTGTCTCTGTTTCTGTCTCTGTCTCTCTGTCTCCGTCTCTGTCTCTCTATCTCCATCTCTCTCTCTCTCTCTGTCTCCGTCTCTCTCTCTCTGTCTCTCTCTCACTGTCTTTGTCTCTCTGTCTGTCTCTTCTGTCTCTCTGTCTCCGTCTCTCTCTGTGTCTGTCTTCGTCTCTCTCTGTGTTTCTCTCTGTCTGTCTGTCTGTCTTTCTCTCTCTCTCTCTCTGCCTCTCTCTCTCTGTCTTTGTATCTCTGTCTCTTCTGTCTCTCTCTCCGTCTCTCTCTCTCTCTGTGTCTGTCTTCGTCTCTCTCTCTGTCTCTCTGTGTCTCTGTGTCTCTGTCTCTCTCTGTCTGTCTCTCTCTGTCTTCGTCTCTCTCTCTCTCTCTCTGTCTTCGTCTTTCTCTCTGTCTGTCTGTCTGTCTTCGTCTCTCTCTCTCTCTCTCTCTGTCTTCGTCTCTCTCTCTCTCTCTGTCTTCGTCTCTCTCTCTCTCTCTGTCTTCGTCTCTCTCTCTCCTCTGTCTTTCTTTCTCTCTCTCTCTCTGTCTTCGTCTCTCTCTCTCTCTCTGTCTTCGTCTCTCTCTCTCTCTCTCTCTCTCTCTGTCTTCTTTCTCTCTCTCTCTCTGTCTTCGTCTCTCTCTCTCTCTGTCTTTCTTTCTCTCTCTCTCTCTCTGTCTTTCTTTCTCTCTCTCTCGCTCTGTCTTTCTTTCTCTCTCTCTCTCTCTGTCTTCGTCTCTCTCTCTCTGTCTTCGTCTCTCTCTCTCTGTCTGTCTTTTTCTCTCTCTCTCTCTCTCTCTCTCTGTCTTCGTCTCTCTCTCTCTCTGTCTTCGTCTCTCTCTCTCTCTCTGTCTTTCTTTCTCTCTCTCTCTCTCTGTCTTCGTCTCTCTCTCTCTCTCTCTCTGTCTTCGTCTCTCTCTCTCTCTGTCTCCTTCTCTCTCTCTCTCTCTCTGTCTCCTGTCTCTCTCCCTCTCCCTTTCTCTCTCTTTGTCTCCGTTTCTCTCTCTTACTCTCCTCTCTGTCTCTCTCTCTCTGTCTCCCTTTCTCTCTCTCTCTCTGTCTCTCTCAGTCTCTCACTCTCTCTCCATCTCCATCTCTTTCTTTCTGTCTCTCCCCCTCTCTCTTTCCTCCCTCTCTCTCTGTCTCCGTCTGTCTGTCTGTCTGTCTCTCTCCCTCTCTCTGTGTGTCTCTCTGTCTCTTCTCTCTCTCTCTCTCTCTCCTTCTCTCTCTCTCTCTGAATGTATGTGTGTGTGTGCGTGTGTGTGTGCGTGCGTGCTTGCGTGTGTGTGTGTGTGTGTGTGTGTGTGTGTGTGTGTGTGTGTGTGTGTGTGTGTGTGTGTGTGTGTATGTGTGTGTGTTCTCAAGTTCTTTATGGGTTTACAGTCGGGCTACGGCGTTTGCAAGACCAAAAAACATCTGGCGACGAAAATTGGACGGGAGACGTTAAATCCCTGAAACAACGCGCTTGCGATACTACACAGAGACTGGATCAGAACAGGCAGAAGCGGAGAACCTTCGTTACTTCCATACATGCCAGTGGCATACATAACAGGCAGTAAATAAGTACGGCATTCGCAATATATCTGTTACAACTTCTTGAGTAAATGTACAGGACCTGGCCAGTTCATGGGTTTGTGTGCAGGCTTAAAGCTTTTGCCGTGATCACCATACACATGGCACCTGTGACGTTAGTGCATATGGAATTCGTTCCGAGCGCAGAGACGTCATCATGAGGAACTGAAACTGAAACAGAAAGAGAAATTCTCTCTCTCCTGTCTCTCTGTCTCTGTCTCTGTCTCCTCTCTTCTCTGTCTCTCTCTCTCTCGCCTGATACTTTCTAGCAGGTTTGGGCGGAGCGCATGTGGGATTATCCGAGAGTGAAGGACTAATCCCTCTTGATCAACCTCCTGATTCTCACTTGTTGTCACTTATTCAAAGACAGTTCCCCCGTGGGGATGCAAGGGACTCTTTCAGTGCAAATAGTTTCCCCACCTTCTGGAAATTCTGTGCTAGAAATTTCCTCCACTCTTTGTTTCTGTCTTGCTCTTTTGCTATCATTCTCTTTCTTTCTTTCTTTCTTCCTCCTTTGCTTTCTGTCATTTCTTCCTATCATTTTCTGCCTTGCTGGTCCATTTACCTGTAAGTGTTCGATGAAGTCTTACGTACGTTCTCTTATGATTGATAATTGGGTACATGTATTAAACGCATTTTTGGCTCTAGGGAGGTGAGATATGCGGAAGCAATTTTACGTAATTTATGCCTGTTTTTATATATGTTTTTGTTTCCTTAGGTATGCTTAAATTTTTATCCAGGCGTGTTTATTTTAAATCCCTTGTATGATAAATTGGACGGAGAGGTCAACGCCAGGGGCACGTCCTTATGTGGGCGAATGCACTGATATGTGTACTTAATTTTTTTTCCTGTTGAAGTTTTTTTTAATGTTTTGAGGCGTTTGTTGCCCTGATATGGCTCTGCGCAGGCGGCTGGGTTTTAAACAACAATAATAATAACAACAACAACAATTCAAAGACAGGTGTAAAAGAACGCAGAGCTTGCACAGCCTTCAATTCCTGCTTATACTGACTGGCAGACGTTCCTCTCCACCCCGTAGTACCGTAGTGTCTGTCACTCGTTTCCTCTCCAGCATTCCCCGACAGCAGCCCAGAAGATCGATACCAACAGGCTGCGTGTGTCGCCATTTGTGGGAGTCTTCCTTCCAGTTTTGTCGATGCCGTCTCCTATCGCTTAACTTAACCCTTTCACTCTGTCACTCAAAGTCAGAACAAAATGGAGGCAAAGGAAATGTGGTTTCTAAGAAGAATGTTGAGAATTCCATGAACATTGAAGAAAACAAACGAGACAGTCTTGATGGAGGCAGACAAGAGAAGATCATTAATAAAGAAGATCAGGAAAAACCAAGCAACATTTAAACATTTAAAGGCCATTTTATGAGGAAAGGGGAATTAGAGCACCTGGTCTCAACGGAAAAACTGGAGGGAAAGAGAACACCAGGTAGACCCAGGAAGAAAATAGTGGGTTTGCAGAATGGCTGAAGACAGACAGGATGGGAGATGTATTTGCATGGACAAGGGATAGATTCGTATGGAGGGCCATAATCTCCAACGCCATGCGGCAGGCCACATGATGATGATTCTCTCACTCTGTCTACCAGCTTTCTTGTATTACAGTCACGATGGGCAAAGTGAATAAGACGTCAGGCTTTTCAGTGGAGTTGTCTGAGTTCGACTATTCCTGGGTATTGTGTGCGTTGTGCAAAAAGCTTGTAGATTCTTTCCCACCTCCAGAGCGAACACAAGGGCTGCAAACATGCAAATGTCTGAACCTGTAAGTGTATACACCCAAGCAGAACATCAAATTACGCACGTTAAAGATCCGATAATGTATATCCTTGTTTGGTGGTTTACGGAAACACGAACATATTCAGTACGTACACCCCTGAAAACAACTGTACAGATGTCTTCATCATCACCATCTTCATGTGCCCTGCCGCATGGCGTTGGCGATCATAGTCCTCCATATGAATCTATCCTTTGTTGCTGCAAGTACATCTCCCACCCTCTCTGTTTTCAGCCACTGCGCAAGTCTGTTCAATATCTTCTCCTTGGGTCTACCTGATGCTCTTTTTCTTCCAGCTTTCCTGTTGTGACTAGTATGTCCACCAAAGACGAAGACTGTATACTGCGTAGTGACATACCGTCTGCACAGTGTGGGGCACACAACCAGAACAGAGTGCACACACACTTTGAGTGAGGAAGGAAGGGAAAACAACCAGACAAAAAAATGTGATTGCATTAAGGGAAGAGGAGAGAGAGAATGAAGGAGACAGAGAGGGAGAGAAAGAGAGAGAGACAGAGAGGGAGAGACAGACAGACAGACAGACAGACAAACAGAGAGACAGAGCGAGAGAGAGAGACAGACAGACACAGACAGAGAGAGAGAGAGAGAAGCCTTTCAGTCCGTAATTCTATCCACCAGCTTCCTGGGGTGGATAAGATGAGGGAGGGAAAAGGTTAAAACGACGTCACAACATGGCGGCTGTGGGTCGACCTACGCAGACGACATTTCATAATTATGCCGCCATCACCGAGTTGGCAACGCCGCACTAGGGTTGGTCCTTGTTTGTCAACATGGCTGACGGATCCAGCGACGATAATGTCGGGTGCAGACTGTGGCGCAGTGTGTCCCTGAATCGACCAAGACCTGACAATTTGGCCAGAGCCAGGGAGGTCAAGTCTTTGAGGAGAGGGGTTAATCCGTAACGGCATGATGAGAGTGTACCAGCCTTTGTGCCCTGATGTTGCGTTCAGGTACAGTTTTTTTGTTTATTTCTTCGTAACACTATTATACGCTTTGGATTTTACCCTCTGGTCAATAGCATCCTTGTGTGTAAGCATTTCTAATAGGAAACAAAAAGAGATATATCATATCACAGCTGACTGCTCCACTTCAATATTCCAGCAAATGTTTGGTCCAGCTGTTACGCTGATAATGGCTGAGACTAGCGAGACCAGAATGTATAAATATGATAAACGAATGTTGATGAAATGACTGTTTTCCTTGAATAACCTGATTTCTGTGCTGACCACGCATTTTGAGTTTCTACGCACTTTAGAATTCCTTTGAGTTTTTGTGAGGTCAGTGTTTTTGTCGTAATTCTCAGTAAAATTTTCTATGAAACCCCCACCCAAATTTATTTGATCATGCTAGTTGCATACGTTATTATTTCGAATAGCTAGAAAGAAGTGCTATTAAATCTGTTTAGAAGACACAAAGAACCAACATCTGCTAGCACTGTCTTTGTCTTAGACTTCCCTCTCTCTCTCTCTTTCTTCTTTATCCTCATTCTTCTCTGTGTATTCTATTTTTGATTTATCTGTATCTTATGTCTCTCTATCTCTTTCTCCCTCTCTCTCCTCTCTCCCTCCGTCCCTCCCTCCTTCTCGTCCTCCCCCCCCCCCTTTTACTAATATTATAGATTCTCTTTAAGCGTCATAGTTTACTTGTATTAGTATAGACCCTCCATGGGTGAGGGCTGCGTGGATAAATAAGATTAATGTGCTTATCACACTACCTGGAAAATATAATTGTCTTCTTGTTCTCTGTCTGACTGTCTCTTTGTCTGTCTGTCTATCTGTCTGTCTGTCTCTGTCTGTCTGTCTCTGTCTCTGCCTCTGTCGGTCTGTCTGTCTGTCTGTCTCTCTCTCTCTTATTGATTTTCATTGTGTCTGTATATTTTTTCTTTCTCTTTGTCTTCTTCTTCTGTTCCATCGTTGCTGCCTTCGTCTTCTGCCCCGCTGGTGTCGCCTTCGTCTTTTGTCCCGTCGGTACCCGCCTTCTTCGCCACCTCGGCCGCCGCCATATGACTGTGATAAACTTAAACTATGCCTTTTTAACGCTCAATCAATATGCAAAGATAGGGAAAGCCGAGGTCTTTGCCGATTTTATCGCTGATGAGCACGTTGACATTGCTTTTATCACAGAGACATGGCTTAACCCCCTTGGTCATGAACCTATACATGCTAGCCTCACTCCGAGTGGTTACAGGCTTGCTTCTTTCCATCGCTCATCTCGAGGTGGCGGTATCGCCATCTCTACAACGACTCACTCCATTCCCGCCTATCTTTCTCGCAGTCTCTGCCTTTCTCCCATCCTTCTTTCGAGCACGTTGAAGTATCCTTCCAATCCACCCCTCACCCCATCACCTTCTCCTGTGTCTATCGACCTCCACCTAGCTCTGCCAACAAACTCACCACATCCACGTTTCTCTCTGACTTTGACCAACTGCTTGACCACTACTGCCTCTTACCTGGAAATCTCATCATTCTAGGTGACATCAATGTCCACTATGACAACACTCACCGTTATGACACAAGACATATCATCAACTCTCTGTCCAATCACAATATGATCAACACATTTCTGAACCAACCCATCAAAAAGGTCACATTCTTGACTGGATCATTTCTCGTGATCACCACAATTCAGCTACTAACAACTGCTTAGTTCTTTCTACTTGTCTAACTTCAGCCCTTCCATCTGACCACTCTGCAATTCTCTGTTCTCTTGACATTTCTCCTCCTTCCCGTACCACGCGCACAGTGACTCGACGCAATCTCAAATCTATCGACCTCTCCACATTTTCATCTGATGCCTCCCGTCTCCTTTCTGAAAAGTCACATAACCTTGCCGATGAATTCTATACTACTCTCCACCATCTTCTGGACACTCATGCTCCAGCCACAACCCGTCTTTTACCTGACCGCCCCCCTACCCCCTGGCTCACTCATGAGATAGCCTGTGCAAAACGTGCCCGCCGCAGAGCAGAGCGCCGCTGGCGCAAATCCAAACTCACTGTACACAGGCAACTTTTCCAAGCCTCTAAAACAAAAGTATCCACCCTCATTGCATCTGCAAAAACAAGCTATTTCCAAACCAAAATCCTGAATGCCTCTTCTTCAAAAGAACTCTTTACAACCATGAATCATCTCCTTGGCACACGAAAAGACTTACCTCTCCCAACAAAGCATACAAATGAAGAACTCCCATCTGTATTCTCTAAGTATTTCACCACCAAAATACAAACTCTTCGTGACAGGCTTGACAGGACACCCTGTCAACCATGCCCACCTGACCTTCCTTCTCTGGCACACCTCTCACTACTTTTACCCCAGTCTCACAAGAAGAAATTTTCAACACAATCAGATCCATGTCGTTCAAAACCTGCGAACTGGATCCTCTTCCAGGTTCTCTCTACTCCGATTGTCTCCCTACTCTCCTCCCATTCATCACTGACATCATCAACACTTCTCTTCAAACTGGAACTGTCCCAGATTCTTTCAAGTCTGCTATTGTTCACCCTCTCCTCAAGAAACACAATTTAGACCCAAATGAACTGAAAAATTACAGGCCTATCTCTAATCTCTCTTTCTTGTCAAAACTCCTTGAAAAGGTCGTCCTCAACCAGCTGAACTCCACCTGTCTGCCAACAATCTCCTCAATCCTTTCCAGTCAGCCTACCGCCAGTGCCATAGCACTGAAACTGCCCTACTACACATTCTCAACAATCTCCTCCTTGCAACTGATACGCAAAGTCTCTCTCCTCACACTCCTTGATCTGTCTGCAGCCTTCGATACCATTGACCATGGTATTCTCCTTTCTAGACTTCATCATACTTTTGGCATCTCTGACATTGCTCTCTCCTTTTTCACTTCGTATTTATCAAACAGAAAACAAACTGTTCTCATCAATGGTACTTACTCTCAACCTGCATACCTGACCTGTGGTGTTCCACAAGGATCTGTCCTTGGCCCTGTTCTTTTCACTCTTTATACCTCCCCCCTGTCCACCATCATCAACTCCCACTCTATAAAATACCACTTCTATGCTGATGACACCCAACTTCAAGATAGTGACTCACCTGATAATATACAGCGCCTGTTGACTCGCACCACTGAGTGTTACTCGGACATTAAGAACTGGATGACACACAATAGACTTCAGCTTAATGACGACAAGACAGAAGCTATCCTCATTGGCACCCGTCAGAAACTTTCCCAGCTGCCTCCTCTTTCTCTCCCATTATGTAACACATCAGTCCCAATTTCTGATTCAGCTAAAAACCTTGGTGTCTGCATTGACTCTACCCTCTCCATGAACAACTTTGTTTCTCAAACTGCCAGATCTTGCTACTATCATCTCCATTGTATAAGCCTGATCAGGAAGTATCTCTCTGTCGAAACAACTGCAAAACTCGTTCTCTCCTTCATAATGTCTCGCATTGACTTGCAATTCACTCCTGTCTGGTCTTCCTGCCTCCACCATTCACATCCTACAGCGCATTCAAAACAATGCTGTACGCCTTGTACTCAAAAAAAAAAAAGCTGACCACATATCTCCTCTCCTGGCACAACTTCACTGGCTCCCTGTATCAAAGCGCATACAGTACAAACTAGACACCATGTGCTACAAAAGCCTCAATAACGCAGCCCCCGATTACCTGTCAAGCCTACTTGAGATCTATGTTCCCTCACGTACCCTCCGCTCTGCCTCCGATCCTCTGACTTTTCGCTTTCCACGCACTAAGCTCAATACCTATGGTCCACGAGCCTTCTCTGTTTCTGGTCCACTCTCCTGGAACAAACTTCCTCTCTCAGTCCGTCAGCAACCTACTTTTGTCCTCCTTCAAGTCCGCTCTCAAAACTCACCTTTTCTCCTCTGCATAAAATCCTAACCTCACTCAACCCCCCTCTGCAGCCTGTCTCCGCTTGGAGGGGAATCACTTTGTTTTAATATATAATTGTATATGATGTGCTCTCTGTGGTTTTCCATTGGTTTTATTCTTGCTTTTATTGCTTTTATTCTTTTCTCCCCATTTGTGACCATGCATGTGTGTGTGTGTGTGTGTGTGTGTGTGTGTGTGTGTGTGTGTGTGTGTGTGTGTGTGTGTGTGTGTGTGTGTGTGTGTGCGTGTGGTGCGTGCGTGCGTGTGTGCGTGTGTGTCTTTTCGGCGCTTGGATTTGATTTTGTCGAGATTTGCGCTATATAAATATTGTAATTATTATGTATGCATGTGCGTACGTATGTATGTATGTATGTATGTATGTATATACGCTTAGATTTATGTATGTATGTATGTATGCATGTATACGCTCAGCTTAGATTTATGTATGT
>JAPXFY010000017.1:50949956-50967456 GCA_030674185.1 Monoplex corrugatus
AAAAAAACAACAACAACATCAAAACAAACAAACAAACTGGGAACTGGCAACGGACATCATTAATTAATATTATAATCCTTGGGTTGTCTCGTAAATCTTGTATCCTTTCTCATAAGACTGACTCTCGTTGCTATCAACACAGACCACTGTGGTTTGTTTACGATCCCATGAATTATCGGGGTATTGTAAGTAAGAAACACAGCCAAGCAAGCAGATTCCATGAGCTGTTAGTTGTGTAAATATTTCATGTTCACTCTACCACTGTTTATGATAAGATCGGAACTGTTTCAGTAGTGCCAGTCCACGAGACGACATGGTTAGGGTAACGGACAAATGATTAGAGATCTTGGGTTTGAACAACCATCACACACAAAAAAATGAAATAAAATAGATAAAAACAATAAATAAATAAATAAATAAAAAACAAAAATGAATACATTCAGTTCATATTGCTCTATAAATAAATATATGAATAAATAAATAAATTCAGTTCATATGGCTGTATAAATGAATACATAATAAATAAATAAATAAATAAATATATAACCAATTGCCGTGGTGTAGTGGTTAGTGCACCGGACTACCGACTGGAAGGTTGTGGGTTCGAATCCCCATCAGTCCTTTCAAAAATCATTGTGGGATTTTTCGGCTCTAACAGGCTCCTGCCCAGAGTTGGGGTGCTATGGGCTCATTGGGAAGACTGGGACCACACAGTCGAATCTCAGAGGTGCCATGTTGTGATGGACAAAATAAAAAAAAAAGGTCTGCCTAAAATGTAGGCATGGCAATGTAATCTATAAAAAAAACACGCTAACCTGCCATCACCAGAATGACTGAAACATAAAAATGGGCAGCAACATGACCAGGTTTTTATGCTGCAGTATGAGGTTTGACCTCAAGACATCAGATGTTTAATCCACAGTTCTGTCCGTCAAAATAGCCAGACAATCCGCGTCATGCACTGCAATGTTCTGATAATATACATACCATTTGCACGTAACCAATATCGTTATAATGATAGACTGATATAATACAAGCATAAAGAATGTAGGCTAGGTAAAAACATAGGCTATGTAGGACTTCAGGACCTGGCCAGCTCTTGAGTTTGTGTGCAGGCTTAAGGCTTGTGCCATGATCACCACACACATGGCACCTGTGACGTTAATGCATACGGAATTCATTCCGAGGTTGGTGAATCATACTGAGATACTGATATTAAAACTGAAACCGTGATAACCGCTACTTTGTGTCAAGACTTCGAACTAAAAAAAAACAGTTAACCAGAAAAAAAAGAAAAAAAAGATCGAGAACACGTATTTAATATAACAAAACAAAGCAGGCACATATATTTTGGCCAACTGGTTTTTGTCAAGCGTAGACAAAAGAGAACAAAAAATAAATCCAAAAAACTTACTGGAAAACAAACAAACAAACAAACGCTGCCCATCTGTTGTCCAAAAAAAGTGTTGTGCTTTTAATCTCTATCTTTTGTATATGCTTGACAAAGACCACTTTGCTTTTTCTACTAAGTTTTCTTGCATTTATTGTCTGTAGTCTCTTCTGCATGTTTGACAAAAGCCAGTTCGTTGTTTCCACGGAGTGTGTGTCGTTTGTGTCATCATCATCATTATGTGCCCTGCCGCATGGCGTTAGCGATCATGGCCCTCCATATGCATCTATCCCTTGTTGCGCAAGCACATCTTCCACCCTCTCTGTCCTCAGCCACCCTGCAAGTCGGTCCAATATTTTCTCCCTGGGTCTACCCGGTGCTCTCTTTCCCTCCAGCTTTCCTGTTGTGACCAGGTGCTCTAATTCCCCTTTCCTCATAAAATGGCCTATAAATGTCTCTTCTGTACGTTTGACAAAGGCCAGCTCGTTGTTTCTACTAAGTTTGATGTCTTTTGTATACGCTTAACAAAGGCCAGTTTGTTTTTTTACACTAAATTTTGTGCCTTTGTTATTTCTTGTCTTTTATACCCTTAACAAGACATTTGCTTCTTACACTAACTTTTGTGTCTTTGTTCTTTGTTGTCTTTTTATACCTCAACAAAGGGCCAGTTTATTCTTTGCACTAACTTTTGTGCCTTTGTTCTTTGTTGTCTTTTATACCCTCAACAAAGACTGGTTTGCTTTTTACACTAATTTTTGTGCCTTTGTTTTTGTTGTCTTTTTATACCTTAACAAAGACCAGTTTGTTTTTTACACTAATTTTTGTGTCTTTGTTATTTGTTGTCTTTTTATACCCTCAACAAAGACCGGTTTCTTTTACACTAAATTTGTGCCTTTGTCCTTTGTTGTCTTTTTATACCTTAACGAAAGACCAGTTTGCTTTTTACACTAAATTTTGTGCCTTTGTTCTTTGTTGTTTTTTATATCTTTAACAAAGACCAGTTTGTTTTTTTACACTAAATTTTGTGCCTTTGTTCTGTGTTGTCCTTTTATACCCTTAACAAAGACCAGTTTACATTTTACACTAGGTTGTGTCTTTGCTCTTTGTCTTCGTTTTATACGCTTAACAAAGGCCAGTTGTTATTTCCACCAATTTTTTACTTTATTCTATTGACTTAGTCTTATACGCTTAACATAAGGCCAGTTCGTTGTCTCCACTAATTTTTGTGCCTTTATTCTTTGTTATCGTTTGCATACGCTTGACAAAGACCAGTTTGGGCCAGAAATTTGTGCCTGTCTTGTTTCGTTACTCTGAACACATGTCTACTTATACAGAAGGTATACAGTAAGTATCACACCATTATATAATGCTTAATTCATTAAGATTATTAGCACATTAAGTTAGTTGGCCATATTTTTCGATATTTTCAGTGTCATTAATAATATTTTATCGTACTAATAATATGCATGTACTTTTGTCCTAATTTTTATTTGTTTTTTTTGCGGGTAAAGCGACAATTTAATTTAGATCTAAGCGGCAATTTAATTTAACCATGGCTGGTAATTTGACAGACGAGGAGCGCAAATGGATTTTAAAACAATACTGGAAGACAGATGGACCTCTTTTTGGGGGATATGTAAAGGAAAGGGTTTTTGCACGCAAACCGCGCACTGTTAATGACATGATTCAGTTCATCTTGCAGGCTTGTCAAGAAATTGATGCTGATACAGATCTTTGTGCTAGAGTGTGCATGAGTGTCCGCTCTCGATTAGAGGAGTGTGTGAATACCGACGGCAAGCAGTTTGAGTATCTGAGGGATTAAGGCTGTGCTTGTTATTACATGTATATTGCAATATTCATTTGTTTGTATAATAACTGCAATGAGTATTGTACGTGTTTCCTTTTTCCATAACTGTATACCTACTTTTGCACCCCCCCCCCCCCCTGTATTTCTGTTGTCGTGTTGCTGTTTGCTGGAGTGCTGGTACTCCTTTTGATTGAGATCAGGAAACCAGTTGTCATTGTTTACCGTCCACAGGTCTGGAATCGTTTCACTAACATAATTTGACTCCCCCACCAAAGTGATAAAATTCCTCACACGTGTGTGGGTTAAATTGACTCTCCCTCCTCCCCTCCTCTACCCTCCCCTTCCCTCCCCTCCCCTCCTCTCCCCCAGCAAAGCCATGAGGCAGACAGGGTCGTTGATATCGATCTGTAGTGATGTATGGGTGGGGGTTTGGTCCAACGGAATTATTCCAGGGTTTCTTGCCGAACTGTATATGTGTCTTGACGGAATACAGAAAACAGACATACCCTTCATTCTGCTGAGAGAGAGAGAGAGAGAGAGAGAGAGGAGAGAGAGAGAGAGAGAGAGAGAGAGAGAGAGAGAGAGAGAGGATTAGATATATATATATATAGACAGATACATGTAGATAGATACAAACATACATACATACATACACACATACATACCACACAACATACATACATACATACATACATACATACATACATACATACATACATACATACTACATACTACATACAGCAGCAGCAGCAGCAGCAGCAGCAGCACAAAAATCAGTGTTGTGTTAAAAAAACCCACTAGCAAACAAACACGACAAGCTCGTCCTTTATTTAATACACAACCTGTCTGGTACACACTGCAGACACCAAACACACAACAATCAATCAATTACTGGGGTCTGAACTGAAAACATGCCCCCTGCCGAGCTGGACGCTCAAGCCATTCAAGTTAATTCGTCATCTCCATAACATTTTAACCCTTTGACTTCCGCACCCTGTCCACCAATTGTGAAAACTTAACTCTTTGACTCCATCACCCTATCAGTAAGCTGGTAGATACGATGAGGGAGTCAATGGATCAAGTGTTTGCTTTGCTAGCATGGTTGACAATA
Organism: Monoplex corrugatus; assembly: GCA_030674185.1. Classification (NCBI taxonomy): domain Eukaryota; kingdom Metazoa; phylum Mollusca; class Gastropoda; order Littorinimorpha; family Ranellidae; genus Monoplex; species Monoplex corrugatus. The sequence continues at coordinate 50,954,265 of JAPXFY010000017.1, forward strand.
CAGGGTGCTCGTGAACAGGATGCAGAAGTCAAAGAGTTAAGTTTTTGCTTTGCTAGCATGGTTGACAATACAGGGTGCTCGTGAACAGGATGCAGAAGTCAAAGAGTTAAGTTTTTGCTTTGCTAGCATGGTTGACAATACAGGGTGCTCGTGAACAGGATGCAGGAGTCAAAGGGTTAAGTGTTTGCTTTGCTAGCATGGTTGACAATACAGGGTGCTCGTGAACAGGATGCAGAAGTCAAAGAGTTAAGTTTTTGCTTTGCTAGCATGGTTGACAGTACAGGGTGCTCTGAACAGGATGCAGGAGTCAAAGGTTAAGTGTTTGCTTTGCTAGCATGGTTGACAATACAGGGTGCTCGTGAACAGGATGCAGGAGTCAAAGAGTTAAGTTTTTGCTTTGCTAGCATGGTTGACAATACAGGGTGCTCGTGAACAGGATGCAGGAGTCAAAGAGTTAAGTTTTTGCTTTGCTAGCATCGTTGACAATACAGGGTGCTCGTGAACAGGATGCAGGAGTCAAAGGGTTAAGTTTTTGCTTTGCTAGCATGGTTGACAATACAGGGTGCTCGTGAACAGGATGCAGGAGTCAAAGGGTTAAGTTTTTGCTTTGCTAAGCATGGTTGACAATACAGGATGCTCTGAACAGGATGCAGGAGTCAAAGGGTTAAGTTTTTGCTTTGCTAGCATGGTTGACAATACAGGGTGCTCGTGAACAGGATGCAGGAATCAAAGGGTTAAGCGCCACGTTATAAGAAAATCTTTTACACAAAATATTGAGACCATATTGGCAAGTAATATCGGATAGTGAACAGCTAGTAGCCTACCTATCCCAGAGTTTGCAATCACTTTACGCAGGAGTCAAAATAGACTGATTTCTTTCAGATTAGTTCTATCTGATTAGACAATGGATGCGCCCAGTTGAAGACAGGTGTAGAACAGTGCCTATTCTGTCTCGCGTTCAAAGAACAAACAAACATGCAGGGGCTGCCATGCGTTCAAAGAACAGCCTTAGAGAGAGTGTCACCAAGGTACTCCTTTAATTCTTCTGAGTAGATAGTGGTGAAGGCATGGTGAGGGGACTTCAGGGGACTTTTGAGGCTACGAGGCCGTTGCAAAAACATCACCTCGACAAACACAAGTATGGCGCTAATGAAAAACATCTTAAAACCTTAATCTGAACAAAACGCCATAAAATGACAAAATACGTGTCTGGTTCCAGAACAGTGCCGGCTGTGGCTGAAGAAGCCGACTCTTGACTGGCAGTCCTTGGCATAGTTGAAACATAATTGTAGACTTCAAGTCTGCTGACTGTGGCAGGGTGGTCGCTGATGCAGCTTTCCTTCTATCTCTTTTCCGGCCATATCGAGTTCGTTTCTCTTCTGCAGTGGCGATGCTTGCATGTACAGTCTGTCGTCAGCGATTTGTGGCTGCCTCTTCCCGTGTGTTTGTTGTGAGCAAGTGAGTCAGTGGCCTTGGTATGTTCGTCCTCGGTTGGCGGTAGGTCCACTTTCACAGCTGGCAGGCAAGGCGGCCATGCTGACAAGGGCTGATTCAGTGATCACGTTCTCAATGGACTGCAGGTTCTGGTAGTGTTTCAGCCCATCTCTCCATTTTCTTAGCATGGTTTTTGATGACTTCGACGTACGTGGAAATCAGCGGAGTGTTTTTGAAAGCGATGGACCCAAAGGCTTTTCTTCATCCCCTCATACATGCCTCGCACGTCGCCGTTTTCGGCGCCCGATTGGACGTTCTGACAAAATGTGTGATTCACCGCTAATAAAGTTTGTTGAACGCAACATGGCAGACGAAATATTGTAAAATCTTTGAAAACAACTGTGAAGTTCCCCCTCCCCTCCTCCTGGGATGGAGTGTGAATGTTTGTGTGCGTGAGAGTGCGAGCATGGGAATATATGTGAATGTGTGTGTGCATGTTTGTGTGTGTGTGTGTTTGTGTGCGTGTAAGTGTGTGTGTGTGTGAGTGTGCATGTGGGTGGGTGTGCGCACGCTCGCCCGCGCTTGCAAAAAGAAATGGGAGCATGCATACATATTTGACTGGACCGATACAGGCAGATGGTTAACACTTTTTTTCTGTCTGATCCTCCTTTTAATCTTGCCAAAAGAGTTATGTTTTCTGTAACTGAAATATGTTTATATACATTGCACATTGTAATGTATGGGTTGGGGATGGGAGGGGGCGAGTGAATCAGGGCGATGACCTAGATAATTGTGTCGGTGAGTGGATGGGGCTGTGTATTGTGTTGTCCGGGAGTAGGTTTCTATGTGATTGTATTGAACGTTGATGCAGTCCATTCACATTTTGGAACCGGACGTGTTTCCGTCGACTTTTACATAATTTTCTTTTTTTCTTCCTTTTATTTTTTTATGTGTGTTTTTGTTTTTGTTTCATGGAACATTTCAGATACCGACATGGAGATATACATTTCACTGTGATCTATCCTGAACTTTTTATATAATCCACACGCTAGGTAGATGCGTACTAGAAATATCAAGCAGAATTGGCCAACCTAAGCCGGCATTCAAGAATTCAAGAAAATGAAGTTTTCTTACCAACAAATGCCTATCAGTTAACATCAGGAAGACAGTTCTTCAGCTTTAGACAGAACTAATACTGTTGCACGGCTGCGAAGCGAAGACAGTCAACACGCAAAGACAGAGCAAGATTGAGGCGGCTGAAATGCGGTTTCTAAGAAAAATGTTAAGAGTTCCATGGACAGCAAAGAAAACAAACAAAACAGTTTTGAGGGAGGCAAACACAAAAAAGAACATTAAGGAAAAAAATTGAGAAAAGACAAGCAACATTTAGAGGGCATTACATGAGGCAAGAGGAATCTGAGCACCTAGTCACAACATGAAAGCTGGAGGGAAAAAGAGCACCAGGTAGACCCAGGGAGAAAATACTGGACGGATTTGTGGAGTAAAGACGGAAAGGATGGGAGACGTACTTACAGCGACAAAAGATACATTCGTATGGAGGCCATGATCGCCAACGCCATACAGCAGGGCACATGATGATGATGATGATGATGATGATGATATGATGATGATGATGATGATGATGATGATGATGATGATGGGATGATGACAATTCTAGCAGGTACACGAGGGAGAAGAATGGCAGAATGATTCAGACGTTCGCCTGCCAATAACTAAACTCGAAGCTCCAGGGTTCGCTCCCCGTAGAGGCCTCGATCTTTCTCCTCAGTTTGACCGGAAAATCGAACTGAACGTCTGGTCCTTCGGAAGGGGACGAAAAACGAGTCAGACCCATGTGCCTTCTGGCTGCGCACACTTAAGATCCCACGGCAGTTGAAATTCGTGAAGAGCAGGGCATTGCCCGACTGCCTTGGTAAAAAACAAACAACGTTGGAGAGATAGATTGATTTCCCAGGTCCCACCCCTTGAAGACCAATTAACCTTCTTGCCTTTCTGAAGTCTTGGTAAAACAAAATGTGAATATGAATATGAATTTGTGGGAGGGAGAGGGAATGGGCGCCGCCCTCGTGGTGCTGGCCCCGGGAAAAGTTGAGGTCACTGCCACCTCACTCCCCTACGACCCCAGAGTTATAGCACTATCTAGGTAGGACCTCAGGACCTGGCCAGCTCATGGGATTATGTGCAGGCTTAAGGCTTGTGCTGTGATCATTCTGGATCTTCTCCATCATATGGCACCTGTGACGTTAGTGCATATGGAATTCACTCCGATCGCGGAGACGTCATCTTGAGAACTTGAAACTGAAACTGAAACTGAAACTAAAGCAGGCACACTCAAATGTGACCTCCCACCACGAAATCGGTCTTAACTAGCATTTTGGGCATTTTGAGATATACATATCAGTGGAAAGTTCACATTCTGCTGATTATATTGGTACTTGAATAAAGCCTGTACTCCAAAAAAAGAAAATGTAGAAGTTATGTATGTTTAAAGTCATTTAGTTGTATGATGGCCATTTTGAGAAAACGGCCTCTAAAGTTTCTGTCTTCTCTCCTACACATTTTCCTTAAATTTCTTTATTTGGTGGCTTTGACACAGTTTGTTTTTGATTTTCGTTGTCATTATCTGAAAGGTGCACCAAAGAGCTTTCCATCAGTATATTACATGTGTGAGTACTGTACAGGTTACGGTTCATAATAAGAGACAAAAATAGGTACTTTTGGTTGGAAATTGTGTTCTTTCTGCTGCGATCAGTGCATTAAAATACCGTTTTAAATTGATTAATAATATTTTTTTTCAGAAAAAAATTTCTGTGGGGGATAGATTATAGTCTACAGAAATCAATTTAGAGAAAAAGTCAAAACACCCCAGATAGACCCTCATTCACCTTTTCAGCTCCTAGTGCTGTTCCACTGACTGCGAGTTAAGACTGATTTCTTGGTGGGAGGTCACAAATTCTTCTGTACGGCCAAGACTGGTTCATCACAAGAGATCGATACCAGCGGTCCAGTCGGCCTCACTGCCGTGCTGAGTGGTTACCCAGGGGTCCATTTAGCCGATACACATGTGTGTGGATTTTATCGCTGTGTTACAACCAGCTAGCTGTATTTGCTGCTGGCAACCTTGGGCAACTTCGGTTTATGCCATAACTGTACTAATGGCAAAAGACTGGAAAGATGGACAGACCGTTCATTCTGTCTTGCTTCATATACCATGATGTACGGGTGATGAATGAGCCATGTCTACCATATTGTTGAATGAGACACACAAAAAGAAATCAGTTTGGAGTTTGAAGTTTATTCAACAGAGATTTGTGGTACTCGGACAACACCATATTCGCACTATGCGCTGGTGAGGCTTAACATGGGATGGGTGTGGGGGAGTCAGACCATGGGTAACACCATTATTATCATTATCCATGTCTTTTTGTCAAAATGGATTTCATCATCATCATCATCATCATCATCGTCATCATCATCATCGTCATCATCATCATCATCTTCTTCTTCTTCTTCTTTCTCTTCTTCTTCTCTTCTCCCTACAGGAAGCTGGTGGATAGGGCGAGGAAGTCAAAGAGTTAAGTTTTTGCTTTGTTAGCATGGTTGACAATGCAGGATGCCAGTGGATAGTCAAAAGGGTTAACAGCACATGAAGTGAATGTTCGCTGAATAACATACAAGCACAACGAAGTCTGAAATGACCCAACTACTAACAACGTTACTTATTAAACTCATCACATCGGAAAAAATCATGAGTCCAACGTCCCGCAATGTTGCATAAATATGTATGACAATTTACTTTCGGCCCGTTATGCGCTGGTATGCAGACAGCTGGTGGATAGGGCGAGGGAATGAAAAGGGTTAATATGTGCCGTTGTGAGGTGTCGGTGCCAAGATAGGATTCCAGTACCCTCTCACATCCCTGCTCTGTCAGTGTGTCTCCAGATCTTGTTATCCCCTCTGGCCCTATCACCCAACGTGGGTGAACGACATAAAAATAAGGACAAAAGAAAAAAGAGAGAGAGAGAGGAGACAGGAGAGAGAGGAAGAGGAAGGAGAGAGAGAGAGCAGAGAGAGAGAGAGGGGAGAGGCGAGAGAGAGAGAGAGAGAGAGCAGAAAAGAGAGAGAGAGAGGAGGAGAGCGAGAGCTAGAGAGACGGGAGAGAGAGAGAGAGGAAGAGAGGAGAGAGAGTGGGAGAGAGAGAGAGGGGAAGAGAGAGCTAGAGAGAGGGGGAGGGAGAGAAGTGGGAGAGAGAGAGAGAGGGGGAAGAGAGAGCTAGAGAGAGGGGGAGGGAGAGAGTGGTAGAAAAAGAGAGAGAGCTAGAGAGGGGAGGGAGGGAGAGAGTGGAGAGAGAGAAAGAGAGAGAGAGTTACACACACCCAATCAGTCAAAAATTTCGATGAGGTTTTGTAACACCCACGCAACCGCGCGTGCACACACACCACACCACCACACACACACACACCACACACACACGCACACACACACACACACAACACACACAGCAACACACACACACACAACACACACCGCACACCACACACCAACACACGCACACACACACACACACACACACACACACACACACACACACACACACACACACACACACACACACACACACACTACACTCATTACACACACAGAGAAATAATCAATCAATACTCCCATAAAGGTCTTTCGTGGCAGTACAGCTTTCGATTCAATACCGTAGCAGACCGTCTCTGCATCCTTTAAATAACATCACAGTCTTCATAGTGATGCAATGTGTACAGTATCGGGAAATCCAAAACAAGTGAGACTACCCACGTTCAAGCAAACAGGAACCAGAAAAACACGAAATAGAATCAGAACGCGTATTTAATACACAAGACAAGACAGGCGCAAATTTTCAGCCAACTGACCTTTTCAAGCGTGAATGTAAGATCACAAACAAACACCAAATACAAATTTAGGAGAAAAAGACTGAAACTTCCCTGCTGCTTCGTCCAGTGGGAGAAGAGGACTAAAATATTGAGAGCCTTGCTATTGTTGTCTTGGCTGACATGGCGAGCGGACGGTCCTATTGTTGTTATTGTCGTTTAACCCTTCGACTTCCAGAGTTTATCCACCAACTGCAAAAACTTAACCCTTTCACTTCTCACCCACAGCTTTCCTACAGAACGCTGGTGGATAGGGTAAGGAGTCAAAGGGTTAAGTTTTTGCTTTGCTATTATGGTTGACAAAGCAGGATGCTGGTGGATAGGGTAAGGGAGTCAAAGGGCTACAGCCCAGCCGACTATGCAGAGCCGTATCAGGGCTATGACTATATCTAAATGTACACCATCATCATCATCATCATCATCATCATCATCATCATCATCAGGTGCCTTGCCGCATGGCGTTGGCGATAAAGGACTTCCATCTGTCTCTATCTCTTGTTGCCTCAAGCATCTCTTCCACCCTCTTTGTGCCCAGCAACTCTGCAAGTCCGTCTAGCATCTTCTCCCTGGGTCTACCTGGTGCTCTCTTTCCCTCCAGCTTTCCCGTTGTGACCAGGTGTTCCAAATCCCCTTTCCTTATAAAATGGCCTTAAATGTTACCTGTCTTTTCCTAATCTTCCTTATGAATGATCTACCTGTGTCTGCCACCATCAAGACTGTCTCGTTTGTTTTCTTTGCTGTCCATGGAACTCTCAACGTTCTTCTTAGAAACCACATCTCGGCTGCCTCAGTCTTGCTCTGGCTTTGTTTGTTGACTGTCCACATACACCATACCTCACAGAAAAAAGGAAACCTGGAAAAGAAAACCAATGCATTCGCGCACGTAGTCTAAGGATATACCCCTGAGGTTTACCACTCAGTCCAATTTATCACCAAGGGATAAAAACAAGTTCAAATCTGACTACAAACATAAATATAACTACGGACACTAAGACATGTCTGAAAACGGTCCTACTGTTAGAATGGCTTGGTCATTACTTTTATTATTACTCTTATCATTACTATCATTATTACTATTACATTGTTATTATTATTGTTATTATTATTATCATTCCTGATGAGCTCCGCGCATTCATTACTTCGTTTATGTTGACCTACTTGACTTGGAGTCAATTTCAACACGACGTACCCTATGATGTCGGATGAACACAGAGCAACAATACCTTACTAGAACAATCACCTCCTTCATCCCCAGCTCCGACGCCATTAGGCAGCCATCTCACCAAGCAAAGGGGGCTGTCCATGCGTTGCATAACCCATAGCGGACCCAGTCATCAGTCACCTTGTTAACAAACAGAATGGCGAGGTGGGGAGATGACAAACCCCGGGACATAGTCACACAACGCGCACCAACCAGGTCCATCACAGTTACCCGACCAAGAGAAAAACAAGTGTTGTTTCTACGATCGCAAGAAGCGGCCAGACATGATGTTCCAGATACAGGATATTTCTTTTGTGTTGCTTTTCAGATAGGTCTTGGAATAATGTATAAGATACACGAGCTTGGCCTTCAGAGTATCCTGATATTACTGTTAATTTTCCCCCACTAAGTGCCACCGGTAAGTATTCCGAAATGTTCATCATAGGGAGATACACAGATACACATGTCACGTATATGTCACCAAGATTGTTCCAGTGAAACACTCATACAATACTAGTATAAGATACAAAACTCACAGGCTAGGTAGGAGCTCAGAACCTGCCAAGCTCATGGGTGTATGTACAGGCTTAAGGCTTGTGCCATAATCATTCTGGATCTTCACCATCACATGGCACCTGTAACGTTAGTGCATTATACACTTCATTCCGAGCGCGGAAACGTCATCTGCAACCGAAACTGAAACTTGTGTCACTTTTTGTGGACTTCCCTGGTCACGATTGTTGTCTACCTGAGGGTCAAATCCCCGACCCCCTTGCGTTTTCAGCATCGCAGTCAAAGCAACTGAAAGGAGTGAGTAACATTCGAGAAACGGTGTACGGTGGATCTGTCAGTTTTAGCAGAGAAATTGACGTTTCTGTACGTTTCACCAACGCTCCAACAGCAATCAATACCACTCAGCCCGATGTGTCTGTCTGTGGCGCTGGTTTGAAGGCTGACAGAAGGAGAGAGAGAGAGAGAGAGAGAGAGAGAGAGAGAGAGAGAGAGAGAGAGAATAAGGGATGAGAGAGAGGGTGAGAGAGAGAGAGGATGAGAAAGAGAAAGAATAAGAGGGATGAGAGAGAGGTGAGAGAGAGAGAGGATGAGAGAGAGAGAAAATAAGAGGGGATGAGAGAGAGAGAGAGAGAGAGACAATAAGAAGGATGAGAGAGAGAGAGAGAGAGGGAGAGAGAGAGAGGATGAGAGAAAGAATAAGAGGGGATGAGAGAGAGAGGATGAGAGAGAGTGGGAGAGAGTATGATAAAGAGAGAGAGAGAGAGAAAGAGAGAGAGGAGAGAGAAAGAAAGACAGAGAGGACAGTGAGAAGAAGGGAGACAGTGTGAGAAAGAAAGAGAGGAGAGAGAGAGAGAGAGAGGAAGAGAGAGAGAGAGGGGGGGAGAGGATGAGAGAAAGTGGGAGAGTATGAGAAAGAGACAAGGAGAAAGAGAAAAAGAAAGACAGACAGAGAGAAGGGTGAGAGGAAGAGAGAGAGAGAGAGTGTGTGTGAGAGACAGAGTGAGAGAGAGGAGAGAGAGAGAATGTGAGAAAAAGTGAGAGACAGGGACAGAGAGAGAGAGAGGGCGAGATAATGAATGAATAATTTATTGACTGAACCGAAGACATGGGTCATTTAATGGATAGGAGGATCGAAAAAACATGCACAGTCGTAGTCTGAAATCAGAGAGAGAGAGAGAGAGAGAGAGAGAGAGAGAGAGAGAGAGAGAGAGAGAGAGAGAGAGAGAGAGAGAGTCGATCTGATTGCTTAATATTCATATCTGCCGCATGCACGCATGAACACACACACACACACACACACACACACACACACACACACACACAACACACACACACCACACACACACACGCACGCACGCACGCACACACACACACACACACACACACACACACACACACGCACATATTTATTCCGTCAGTTACTTCCATTCATCCACATATACATACCGTTTCTTTCCTTTCTTTTCTTTGTTTCTGCCTATCTGTCTGTCCGTCTGTCTGTCTGTCTGTCTGTCTGTCTGTCTGTCTGTTTCTGTCTGCTTTCTGCTATCTGTCTGTCGTTTTTTCTGTCTATCTGTCTGTCTGTCCGTTTTATTGTCTTTCTTTCTGTCTTTCTTTACGGATTATCAGTTCATTGATTCTTCTTTCTTTCTTCTTTCTTTTCCTGTCATTCTCTATTGATTTCTTTCTCTCTTTGTTTCTTTGTTTGCTTTTGTTTGTATGTTTGGCAATTTATTGTCTCGACTTGTTGAACACAACGGAGAGAGAGGGAGAGAGAGAGAGGGGGAGAGAGAGAGGTAATAGAGGGAGATAGAGAGGGAGGGAGAGGAGAGAGAGAGAGAGGGGGGGGGAGAGAGAAAGAGAAAGAGGCTGATAGAGACTCAGTGGCATTGATCCCAAACCGCTTATACCGACTCCACAACACGCCACAAAACCCAAATTGATTCATTCGAAGCCCCAGTGTCATGAAGCCTACAGGAGCAAGAGATGTCAAGTCGCCTTGAGGTAACTCGCCAGAGGTGACCCTGCATTACTGTTTGGATCAGTTCGGCGGGAGTTTAACAGTGACAGTAGTGATCCAACTTACTGAGGATACTGCCTACTAAGCCCCTTCTAACGACCAATTGAGTGAACCTGCGATAAGGAGACCATCACCACGAGGGCTGTCCAACAGGGACAGCCCCTATGAACTACTCACACCCACGACCTCAACTTGAATACATCCTCAGTGTCACATTCCAAGAGATAGAGAGAGAGCGGGAGGGGGGGGGGGAGAAGAAAGAGAGAAAGACATAGAGCGACAAAGCGAGAGCGAAAGAGAGCCAGAAAGAAAGACAGATAAAGAGAGAGAGCTAGTGAGAGAGAGACAGAGAGCGAGAGAGGGGGCTAGACAGATACAGAAGACAGACAGACAGACAGACGGACAAAGAATAAGAGTTAGAGAGAGTGAGAGAGATAGAGTGAGAAAGAAAGAAAGAGAAAGAGCTAGAAAGAGCTAGAGAGAGAGAAGAAGAGAGAGAGAGAGAGAGAGAGAGAGAGAGAGAGAGAGAGAGAGAGTAGCTATTTGGCCACGTTGATTAGTCCATACATACACAACTTCAGTCTGAAATCTATACACACACACGCACACGCGCATATGCACACACGCACGCACACAACAACAACCGCAACCAGCAACCACCAGCAAACCATCAATCAACCAACCAACCAAACAACCAACCAACCAACAAACCATCAACCAACCAACAAACAGCCAACCAACAACCAACCAACCAAACAGCCAACCAACCAACCAACCAACCAAACCAACCAGCCAACCAACCAATAAACCAACCAACAAACAACCAACCAACCACAACAATCAATCACCAACCAAACCAACAACCAACCAACAACCAACAAACAAACACAAGCACAAGTGCTCAAATACAGACAAATCTCAGAACAACACCCCCTTCACATATACATAAACGATTGTATACTCACCAAGTTTGACTGCACTTAGACGTACCTAAAGTCAATAAACATATGATTATACTTGACTGCTTATCTATTCGTTTTAGGTGTAGATCTAGATTGTACAGGGGGGTGCAAAAGTAGGTATACAGTTATGAAAAAAAAAAACACGTACAATACTCCTTGCATTTATTATACAAACAGATGAATATTGCATATACATGTAATAACAAGCACAGCCTTAATCCCTCAGATACTCAGACTGCTTGCCGTCGGTATTCACACACTCCTCTAATGGAGAGCGGAATTAAGAATTATGATAATGATGTGATACTTACAACAAATGTACTGTATACCTACTTTTGCACCCCTCTGTATATTGCTTATTCTTTTTGTTGTTGAAAGCCCATCCGACTGCGCAGACCACATCAGGACTATAATCGTTTCAAAGCACATATAGATTGTCTGATGATTTATTAAAAACAGTAACTTTCTTTAAAGCATCATTGATGATTTACGATAGATTGTTTGATTTGTATTAAAAATAATTAACTTTCTCTAATGCATCATTATACTGTTGTACGGATGAGAGGCGTGGACAGTCAGCAAGCAAAGCCAGAGCAGGATCGAGGCAGCCGAGATGTGGTTTCTCAGAAGAATGTTGAGAGTTCCATGGACAGCAAAGAAAACAAACGAGACAGTCTTGATGGAGGCAGACAAGTAGATCACTCATAAGGAAGATTAGGAAAAGACAAGCAACATTTATAGGCCATTTTATGAGGAAGGGGGATTTAGAGCACCTGGTCACAACGGGAAAGCTGGAGGGAAAGAGAGCACCAGGTAGACCCAGGGAGAGAATGCTGGACGGACTTGCAGAGTGGCTGGGGATGAGGAGGGTGGGGGAGATGCTGGGGGCAACGAGAAATAGAGATGGTTGGAATCCATGGTCGCCAACGCCATGCGGCAGGGCACCTGATGATGATGAATGCATCATTGATAGTTTACGATAGTTTGTTCGATTCTTATTAAAAACAGTAACTTTCTTTAATGCATCGTTGATGATTTTCAATGAATTGTTTGATTTGTATTAAAAACAATTAACTTTCTTTAATACATCATTGATATCCAAAACAAGTGTGACTGCCCGCGTTCAAGCAAACAGGAACCAGAAGAAAAAAAAACGCGAAAGAAGAATAAGAACGCGTATTTAATACAACAAGACAAGACAGGCGCAAATTTTCGGCCAACTGGCCTTTGTCACGCGTAAGATCACAAAACAAACGAACACCAGATACAAAAATCAGGAGAAAAAGACAAACTTCCCTGCTGCTCCGTCCTGTGTGAGAAAAGGAATAAACTGACTAAAATGACATCCATCATTGATGGTTTACGACAGATTGTTTAATTCGTATTAAAAGATTGTTTAATTCGTATTAAAAGATTGTTTAATTCATATTAAAACCAGTTAACTTTCTTTATTGCATCATTGATGTTTTACGCAGTGACAACAACTGCAAAATGGATAATATGCATAGTGTGACCTTTTCCCATGCTCGTGTCAGCGCGTGAGTGAGTGAGTGAGTGGTCATGTCAGGTGAGTCATGGAGTATTGAACTCACGCCAGCAGGGATGGGAAGCTTGTTGAATCATCACCGCGCCACTCATCTTCCCTGCGTCCCTCCCTCCCTCCTTTCCTCACTCTTCTCTCTCTCTCTCTCTCTTTAGCTTTGTTTCTCTCTCTATTTCTCTCTCTCTTTCTTTCTCTCTTTTCTCTCTCTGTTTTTTTCTGTCTTTCTCTCTCTCGCTCTCTCTTTCTGTCTGTTTCTCTCTCTCTCTCACTCTCTCTCTCTTTCATTCTGTCTCTCTTTCTCTCTCTCTGTCTCTCTCTTTCTGTCCTCCTCTCTCTCTATCTCTCCCCCTCTCTCTCTCTTATTCTGTCTCTCTTTTCCTCTTTTCTCTCTGTCTGTCTGTCTGTCTGTCTCTCTCTAACTCTCTCTCTAGCTTCCTCTCTAGCTCTCTCTCTCGTTCTGTCTCTCTTTCTCTCTCTCTTTCTCTCTGTCTATCTCTGTTTCTTTCCGTCTCTCACTCTATCTCTCTATCTCTCTCTCTCTCTTTCTCTCTCTCTCTCTCTAGCTCGCTCTCTCTCGTT
>JAPXFY010000017.1:50969956-50987456 GCA_030674185.1 Monoplex corrugatus
TTTAGAGGAGCATGCGGAGCATGTAGAACTAGTCCAAGCTGTTAGTTGAGTTCCCTACATACCATTGCGTCTTTATACAGTCTGCATCTTCTCTACGCCACTGCTGGGTATGTGTGTGTGTGTGTGTGTGTCATATTTCCGTAAGCTAACGAATACTGACATGACTAACATAACCTTTAACTTGGATATCTGATATTCTGCATGCATATATACATACGTGTACATATCTTGCTGGTAGAAGATTATAGTGTTTTAAAACAAAGAAAGGATCAGTTGATAGTCAGTCGGAGAATGTCGGACAGTTGGAACGCTCTGGTCACCTCTCTCCTCTTGCTGGCTTATCCTGTCTTCCTGGCCGTGTGCCTGTGGACAATGTGCATCACCAAAGTCTCTTTTCCCTCTCACAGACTGGCCGCAGAACTCTCACCGGACGAATCGGAGGAATCCGCCGTCTCCTCTTCAGCCTCCTCCTCCTCCTCGGGAGAAGAAGAGGAAGAAGCAAAGTTGAAGGGTTACGAGGGGAGCAGCCACGCCAAGTTCTCTCCAGCTCTGCCGGCGCTTCGCCGGTACCTTCCAAAAACGCCAAAGACATCTACAATCAGGGACACGTCAGCGGCCACCATGCCACGTCAGCTTCCACTTCGGCGTCAGCGTCTTCGCCGGCCATGTCTCCGTCGACCACTTCCGGGAATCTGCCAGACTTTCAGGACGGTGGATGCCAGTGGAACCAAGAATTGAACTCCAACCAGTCATCAGAGTACGCCACGAGAACCGTTCAACCCACCTCGTCGACCCAGACTTCAGAAGCCGGTGGACAGTCTTTCGCGTCTCTGGCGCACGGCAGTAAACGAAGAGCAGACGACTCTGGCATCTACTCCCCCCTCCCGTCCACTCCCCCTGTGGCGTCGGAGTCCCGGAGCTTCCAGCCGTGTGGGAGCGAGGAGAGACGAGAGAGCCTCAGCGAGGACGACGATAACGTCAGCATCGAGGATGTCTCTATTTCCCACAACGTCCCCATGTGTCCCCCCTCACCTTCTCCCCTCCCCACCCCCTCCTATTCCCCTGCCCCCAGCCCCAGGGTGGTGGCCACAGCGGCGGAGGAAACGGGCGGGGCCTCCGGGTCGTCGTCTGACTCTGAGAACGGTGCTGTGTCCAAGTCGTCTGGACTTCAGCTGGACATTCATAGGGTGAGTTCCTTTTAATCTAGTCTTTGATAAAAGAAAAAATAATTACAGACTTGAAGTTCTTACCTTCAATTTGAGCCCAGTTGTCATCTTCTCTGTCACCACACACACACACACACACACACACGCACGCTCACACACACACACAAACACGCACGCACCCGCACACACACACATACACACACGCACCGCACGCTCACACACACGCACACACACACACGCGCGCACACACACTACACACCACACGCACGCACACACACCACACACACATACCGCGCCCGACACACACACACACACACACTCACGACACACACAATTTGACCCCAGCTGTCATCTTCTCTGTCACACACACACACACACACACACACACACACACACACACATACACACACACACACACACACACACACAACACATACACCACACACACATACACACACACATACGCACACACAACACACATACACAGACACACACAACAACACAACACATACACACACACACACACACACATACAACACACATCACACATACACACACAATACACACAACATTCACACACATACACACAAACACACATACACATACATATTTTTCCTTCCTCCTTTTTTCTTTCTTTCTTTCTTTCTTTCTGTTTTGACGAAGATTCAGAAAGGAAAAAAAAAAAATAAAAAAAAAAAAAGAAAAGAAAAGCTGACTGGGCTTTAGTAAGGGAGGGAACTGAGAAACGAACCAATATCTCCAAACGAGAGAGGATTGATATTGCATGACAGGGCTGTATTCTACGCTTACATTTTGGTGCCAACAGCTTGACAGAAATTGCCAGAAGTGGTCAAAATGAGCGTTATTGTCTACGTTTGGGACTCTGACTTCGGCAATTTTTCCCTCTCCCTAATTTCATGCCTGTGTTCATTTCTCTGTTTTTATTTCTGTTTTTAAGCCTGTGTTCATCTTCTCTGTTTTATTGATTCTCTGTTTTTAAGCCTGTGTTCATTTCTCTGTTTTTAATGTTCTCTCGTTTTTAAGCCTGTGTTCATTCTCTGTTTTTTATTCTCTGTTTTTAAGCCTGTGTTCATTTCTCTGTTATTTATTCTCTGTTTTTAAGCCTGTGTTATTTCTCTGTTTTTATTCTGTTTTTAAGCCTGTGTTCATTTCTCTGTTTTTATTCTCTGTTTTTTCTGTTTTAAGCCTGTGTTCTATTCTCTGTTTTTAAGCTGTGTTCATTCGTTTTTCTCTGTTTTTAAGCCTGTGTTCATCTCTCTGTTTTTATTCTGTTTTTAAAACTGTGTTCATTCTCGTTTTTCTCTGTTTTTAAGCCTGTGTTCATCTCTCTGTTTTTATCTTGTTTAGCCTGTGTTCATTCTCTGTTTTTATTCTCTGTTTTTAAACTGTGTTCATTTTCTCTGTTTTTATTCTCTGTTTTTAAACCTATGTTCATTCTCTGTTTTTAAGCCTGTGTTCATTTCTCTGTTTTTATTCTCTGTTTTTAAGCCTGTGTTCATTTCTCTGTTTTTATTCTCTGTTTTTAAGACCTGTGTTCATTTCTCTGTTTTTATTCTCTGTTTTTAAGCCTGTGTTCATTTCTCTGTTTTTATTCTCTGTTTTTAAGCCTGTGTTCATTTCTCTGTTTTTATTTCTCTGTTTTTAAGCCTGTGTTCATTTCTCTGTTTTTAAGCCTGTGTTCATTTCTCTGTTTTTATTCTCTGTTTTTAAGCCTGTGTTCATTTCTCTGTTTTTAAGCCTGTGTTCATTTCTCTGTTTTTATTCTCTGTTTTTATTCTCTGTTTTTAAGCCTGTGTTCATTTCTCTGTTTTTATTCTCTGTTTTTAAGTCTGTGTTCATTTCTCTGTTTTTAAGCCTGTGTTCATTTCTCTGTTTTTAAGCCTGTGTTCATTTCTCTGTTTTTATTCTCTGTTTTTAAGTCTGTGTTCATTTCTCTGTTTTTATTCTCTGTTTTTAAGCCTGTGTTCATTTCTCTGTTTTTAAGCCTGTGTTCATTTCTCTGTTTTTATTCTCTGTTTTTAAGCCTGTGTTCATTTCTCTGTTTTTATTCTCTGTTTTTAAGCCTGTGTTCATCTCTCTGTTTTTAAGCCTGTGTTCATTTCTCTGTTTTTAAGCCTGTGTTCATTTCTCTGTTTTTAAGCCTGTGTTCATTTCTCTGTTTTTAAGTCTGTGTTCATTTCTCTGTTTTTAAGCCTGTGTTCATTTCTCTGTTTTCATGACTTTGTTCATCTCTCTGTTTTCATGGCTTTGTTCATCTCTCTGTTTTCGTGACTTTGTTCAGCTCTCTGTTTTCATGACTTTGTTCATCTCCCTGTTTTCATGACTTTGTTCATCTCCCTGTTTTCATGGCATTGTTCATCTCCCTGTTTTCATGACATTGTTCATCTCCCTGTTTTCATGACATTGTTCATCTCTCTGTTTTCATGACATTGTTCATCTCCCTGTTTTCATGACTTTGTTTGTTCATCTCTCTGTTTTCATGACATTGTTCATCTCTCTGTTTTCATGACATTGTTCATCTCTCTGTTTTCATGACATTGTTCATCTCCCTGTTTTCATGACATTGTTCATCTCTCTGTTTTCATGACATTGTTCATCTCCCTGTTTTCATGACATTGTTCATCCTCCCTGTTTTCATGACATTGTTCATCTCTCTGTTTTCATGACATTGTTCATCTCTCTGTTTTCATGACATTGTTCATCTCTCTGTTTTCATGACATTGTTCATCTCTCTGTTTTCTACATGACATTGTTCATCTCTCTGTTTTCATGACTTTGTTCATCTCTCTGTTTTCATGACATTGTTCATCTCTCTGTTTTCATGACATTGTTCATCCTCCCTGTTTTCATGACATTGTTCATCTCTCTGTTTTCATGACATTGTTCATCTCTCTGTTTTCATGACTTTGTTCATCTCTCTGTTTTCATGACTTTGTTTGTTCATCTCTCTGTTTTCATGACATTGTTCATCTCTCTGTTTTCATGACATTGTTCATCTCCCTGTTTTCATGACATTGTTAATCTCTCTGTTTTCATGACATTGTTCATCTCTCTGTTTTCATGACATTGTTCATCTCTCTGTTTTCATGACATTGTTCATCTCTCTGTTTTCATGACATTGTTCATCTCTCTGTTTTCATGACATTGTTCATCTCTCTGTTTTCATGACATTGTTCATCTCCCTGTTTTCATGACATTGTTCATCTCCCTGTTTTCATGACATTGTTCATCTCTCTTTTTTCATGACATTGTTCATCTCCCTGTTTTCATGACATTGTTCATCTCCCTGTTTTCATGACATTGTTCATCTCCCTGTTTTCATGACATTGTTCATCTCCCTGTTTTCATGACATTGTTCATCTCTCTGTTTTCATGACATTGTTCATCTCTCTGTTTTCATGACTTTGTTTGTTCATCTCTCTGTTTTCATGACATTGTTTGTTCATCTCTCTGTTTTCATGACTTTGTTTTGTTCATCTCTCTGTTTTCATGACTTTGTTTGTTCATCTCTCTGTTTTCATGACATTGTTCATCTCTCTGTTTTCATGACATTGTTCATCTCTCTGTTTTCATGACATTGTTTGTTCATCTCTCTGTTTTCATGACTTTGTTCATCTCTCTGTTTTCATGACATTGTTCATCTCCCTGTTTTCATGACATTGTTCATCTCTCTGTTTTCATAACTTTGTTTGTTCATCTCTCTGTTTTCATGACTTTGTTTGTTCATCTCCCTGTTTTCATGACATTGTTCATCTCTCTGTTTTCATGACTTTGTTCATCTCCCTGTTTTCATGACTTTGTTTGTTCATCAGCTAAAAACCTTGGTGTCTGCATTGACTCTACCCTCTCCATGAACAACTTTGTTTCTCAAACTGCCAGATCTTGCTACTATCACCTCCATCGTATAAGCCTGATCAGGAAGTATCTCTCTGTGGAAACAACTGCAAAACTCGTTCTCTCCTTCATAATGTCTCGCATTGACTATTGCAATTCACTCCTGTCCGGTCTTCCTGCCTCCACCATTCACATCCTACAGCGCATTCAAAACAATGCTGCACGCCTTGTACTCAAAAAGAAAAAAGCTGACCACATATCTCCTCTCCTGGCACAACTTCACTGGCTCCCTGTATCAAAGCGCATACAGTACAAACTAGACACCATGTGCTACAAAAGCCTCAATAACGCAGCCCCCGATTACCTGTCAAGCCTACTTGAGATCTATGTTCCCTCACGTACCCTCCGCTCTGCCTCCGATCCTCTGACTTTTCGCTTTCCACGCACTAAGCTCAATACCTATGGTCCACGAGCCTTCTCTGTTTCTGGTCCGCTCTCCTGGAACAAACTTCCTCTCTCAGTCCGTCAGCAACCTACTTTTGTCTCCTTCAAGTCCGCTCTCAAAACTCACCTTTTCTCCTCTGCATAAAATCCTGACCTCACTCAATCCCCTCTGCAGCCTGTCTCCACTCGGAGGGGAATCACATTGTAATATATAATTGTATATAATATGCTCTCTATAATTTTCCATTGCTTTTATTCTTTCTCCCCATTTATAGCCTTGTGCGTGTGTGTGTGTGTGTGTGTGTGCGCGCGCGTGTGTGTGTGTGTGTGTGTACGTGCGTGCGTGTGTGTACGTGCGTGCGTGCGCGTGTGTGCGTGCGTGCGTGCGTGTGTGTGTGTCTGTTTCAGCGCTTAGATTTGATTTTATCAAGATTTTGCGCTATATAGATATTGTAATTATTATTATTATTATTATATTATTATCATCTCTCTGTTTTCATGACTTTGTTTGTTCATCTCCCTGTTTTCGTGACTTTGTTCATCTCTCTATTTTCATGACTTTGTTCATCTCTCTGTTTTCATGACTTTGTTCATCTCTCTGTTTTCATGACTTTGTTTGTTCAACTCCCGTATTCATGGCATGCATCATTTGCGGTTGCAGCGAGCCACAAAGTATCAGGGCCCTTACACCCTAGCCTGTGACGTCACCCCTTCCCCCATGCAGGAGAGCGTCACCCTGGCTAACACCATCGCCGTTGCCAGTGGCAACAGCGGCGGTAACGTCACTGCTGCCACCACACCTACCACGGCTACCTCCTCCTCCTCTTCTTCTACAACCACTCCTACCCCCATCCCCAGCACTAACCAGCACCATCACCACCACCACCATGGTAACATCCTGAAGGTGCCGCGACGACCCAGGAAATTACCAGAGATTCCAAGAAAGCACCAAGGTGAATGCTGGTGACATAGTCATCAAGAACTCTGTGGTCATTGGGAATTAAATGTCCGTGGCTTCTAGAGGCCAAGATAAGCGTGTCCATAAAACGTCAGATTAGTAAGAAATGAGAAAGTATGATGCACTGCAGCAACTGACCGTTATCCTATGCTAAGGTCCAGTAAAAAAAGAAGAAGAAGAAGAAGCAGAAGAACTAAGAATAAGAACAATGTCGATGTTATGATGAGAGAAGAAGAAGAAGAAGAAGAAGAGAAGAAGTAAGAATAGAAAAATGAAGTGAAGAAGAAGAAGAAGAAGAAGAAGAAAAGAACAGAAGAAATAAGAATACAAGAATGTCATGTTGATGATGATGATGATGATGATGATGATGATGATGATGATGATGACGACGACGATGATGATGATGATGATGATGATAATGTTAAAATAAAAGGAAGAACCAAATGATATAAGTGAATACGAGCATTCACAGACAACACACACACACACACACACACACACACACACACACACAAAACACACACACACACACACACACACACACACACACACACACACACACACACACCACACACACACACACACACACACACACACACACACACACACACACACACACACACACACCACACACATACTCACACACACACCACACACACCACATACACACACACACTCACTCACCACACACACACACACACACACACCACACCACCACACACACACACACACACACACACACACACACACACACACACACACACACACACACACACACACACACACACACACACACACACACACACACACACACCACAACACACATCGATATCACGAGATAAGGTTAGCTATTGAATACAAACTAGATAACCTTATAACACTGGATGAGACAGCAGGGAAGTTTCAGTCTTATTCTTCCTAAGGTTTGTATTTGTTATTCGTTTATTATTTTGTGGTCTTACGTTTACGCTTGACAAAGGCCAGTTGGCCGAAAATTTGCACCTGAATTGTATGGTTGTATTAATTTTTTGACTCCCGGACCCTATCCACCAACTGCAAAAACTTAACCCTTTGACTTCCTCACCCTATCCACCAGCTTCCTGAGGGAAGCTGGTAGACAGGGTGAGGGAATCAAAGGGTTATGTTTTTGCTTTGCTAGCAGGGTTGACACTGCAGGATGCTGGTGGATCAGGACGCGGGAGTCAAAGGGTTAATTAAACACGCGTTCTGATTCTATGTTCATGTTGTTTTTCTGGTTCAGGTTTACCTGATATGCCGGAGATCGCACTTGTTTTAGATTCAATATATTTTCATATGATTCTAATGCACTACTTGTAGCTATATCACTGGAAGAATAGTTCTTTTATATTATCATGTACTAATTATATGTAGCCCGATTCACACGAATCTGCAATAGCCCAACACCATCTCCAACCCAAAACAACAAACAAACAACAACAACAACAATAACAAACCAACAACGACCAAAACATCCAACCACTTGCCCTGTACAGTGAAGAGGGTATGGAACACCATCAGCGTCAGAGATCGCCCTGTACAGTAAATAGGGTACTGGAACACCATCAGCGTCAAGAGATCACCCTGTAACAGTGAAGACAGTATGGAACACCATCAGCGTCAAGAGATCGTCCTGTATAGTGAAGAGGGTATGGAACACCATCAGCGTCAAGAGATGGCCCTGTACAATGAAGAGGGTATGGAACACCATCAGCGTCAAAAGACCGCCCTGTACCGTGAAGAGGGTATGGAACACCATCAGCGTCAAGAGATCGCCCTGTACAGTGAAGAGGGTACGGAACACCATCAGCGTCAAGAGATCGCCCTGTACCGTGAAGAGGGTATGGAACACCATCAGCGTCAAGAGATCGCCCTGTACCGTGAAGAGGGTATGGAACACCCATCAGCGTCAAGAGATCGCCCTGTAAAATGAAGAGGGTATGGAACACCATCAGCGTCTAGAGATCGCCCTGTACAGTGAATAGGGTATGGAACACCATCAGCGTCAAGAGATCGCCCTGTACAGTGAAGAGGGTATGGAACACCATCAGCGTCTAGAGATCGCCCTGTACAGTGAATAGGGTTGGAACACCATCAGCGTCAAGAGATCGCCCTGTACAGTGAAGAGGGTATGGAACACCATCAGCGTCGAAATCGCCCTGTACAATGAAGAGGGTATGGAACACCATCAGCGTCCAAAGAGGAAGGAGATGGATTGGGCACGTCATCTGAAGAGCGCAGAATTACACATCACTTAACCCTTTGACTCCCGCATCCTATCCACCAACTGCAAAAACTTAACCCTTCGATTCCCTCACCCTATCCACCAGCTTTAACCCTTCGATTCCCTCACCCTATCCAAACAGCTTCCTGAGGGAATCAAAGGGTTAAGTTTTTGCTTTGCTAGCATGGTTGGTAATGCAGGATGCTGGTGGGACAGGGATGCGGGAGTCAAAGGGTTAAAGTAACTCTTCTCCGGACATCAGAGGGAAGATGTTGCAGAGTAAGACCTAGAACAGCTGGTGACTAACAGTAGAAGGAGAACATAAGGCCTTAAGACACACCTGAGGAACCATACTTAGGCTGGAGACAGGAGCGGAGGATGTTCGTTGCTGTTCTACATGCTAGTGGAAAAGTAGGCGTTAAGTAAGAAAATGAGTGTGTCTTTTCAAAATATCGCAGTAAAGGATATTCATACCAGTGCTTCATTTGATGAACGTTTCACCAATGACTGATGGTCTTTATTACGATGATTACTTCTTACGGAATGCCCCCCCCCCCCCCCCCCCCCCCCCCCCGTGGAAACGCAGGGGCTCTTTCATGTAAAAGTATCCCCACCTTCAGGAAATTCTGTGCTAGCGATTTCCTCTTTTCTGTCACTCTGTATGTTTCTGCCTTGTTCCTTTGCTTTCTGTCATTTCTTCCTATCATTTTCTGCATTGCTGGTCCATTCACCTGTACGTGCTCGATAAAGTCTTGCATACTTTTCCTGAGGAGTGATAATTGGGTACATGTATTAAGTGTATTACTGGCTAAGAGGAGGTGAGATATGCGGAAGCAGTTTTTGGGTAGCTTAGGCCCGTTTTTATGTATGTTTTGGTGTCCTCAGTTATGTTTAGATTTGTATTCAGGTATGTTTTTAAATCCTCTGTGCGACAAATCGACGGAGTGGTCAACGCCGGGGGCATGTCCTTAGATTATGTGCGCGAATGCATTGATATGTGTACTTAATTTTCTTCTCTTTTTTTCTGTTGAAGTTTTGTATATTTTGAAACGGTTATAGCCCTGATATGGCTCTACGCAGTCGGCAGGGCTTTAAACAACAATAACAATAACAATCTTACGGAGTATCTTTGTTAATATTTTTTGGTGTAATATGTTTGTATGTTTTTTAATTTCAAGGTTTAGCCACAGCCTCCTCCACACACGTACGTTCCATCTTTGATGAGATTCAGGAGGCCTTGATCAAGGAGGCCAATGATGATGTATTCGAGGCCTCCTCCTCGGCCTCTGAGATCGACGCCGCCCAACAGTATCCCTACATTCACAAACATGTCGGCCATCTTTTCGATAAGAAACGCCTGCTGATTGGCTACGCGTCTGGACCAACCAGATCGTCTTGCAGGTGATTGGGACACTCTGGGTGGTACTATTTTTGTTTCTATTGTTTTGATTGGTTTAATGGTTGGCTTTGACTGTATGAATGGTTTACCAAAGGAAATAAGAGGGAAGCAGGGAGAATTTTAAATATCAACTAAGTAACATAACTCTTGAGAATCACGGAGTTATCTCCCATGTAGAATTTCTCAAACCCAACACAGTTTGCGCTACCCATTCAGCTAGCATAGACACAGCCACAAAGCATAAAGGAATCGGTCCTGAAAACGCTTTATTGCTCAAGGTTACTAGTATAAGATCCCATCGGACCTGTTTTACAGGTAGTCCTTGCTATTCTACACATACTTTATTATATAAGAACAAAAGCAAAACACCTGAAAATAACCCTTTGACTCCCGCACCCTGACCACCAGCATCCTGCATTGTCAACCATGCTAGCAAAACAAACACCTAACCCTTGACTCCCTCACCCTAACCAACAGTTTCCTAGAGGATGAGCGAGTCAAAGGGTTAAGTTTTTGCAGTTGGTAGGATTAAACTAGACAGAGTTAGAGAGAGAGCGGGGTGGGGGAAGAGAAAGAGAGAGCGGGGTGGGGAAGAGAAAGAGAGAGCGGGGTGGGGGGAGAGAAAGAGAGAGCGGGGTGGGGGGGAGAGAAAGAGAGAGAGAGAGTGAGAGAGAGAGAGATGTGGGTGGGGGGGGGGAGAAAGGGAGAAGGAAGGAGGTCAACATGCACGAAGAATAATCCGTGGATCCTATGAAGGGTTACTCATAACTGAAATATATTACGTGATCAGTGGGAAGGCTGAGAGACAACACAGAGTAATTATTGTCGTTTACAGTTACTCTTGTAGATACGAGCTGCCGTCGGATACACAGGAATCAACTTTATCATATCAAGAACCAGAAAATACAATGACAATTTAGAATATCAGAAAACAGAATTTCGTTACTGAGTGTTTTACTTTTTTTTTCTCTCTCTCTCTCTCTCTCTCTCTCTCTCTCTCTCTCTCTCTCTCTCTCTCTCTCTCGCTTGCTCGCTCGCTCGCTCTCTCTTTGTCTATATATCTGTCTGTCTCTCTCTGTATGTCTTTGTCTGTATGTCCGTCAGTCTCTCTTTTCAAATAGCCTTTACATATTTCTACTTCCACTATTGCGAGTGTACTCTAAACATCATCATGCATTCGTACATGTTTTTGTATTTTGCTATGCAGGAAGGATGACAACAAACAAACAAACAAACAGGATAAAAAAAAAAAAGCAAGAGAAACAAATCAAAACAGACTCACCACCACATCCAAACAACTTGCAGTAAGTCTGTCATAACACTTAATAAACAACATTTAATCCAAAAATCAACATTTAATCCAAAAACAAATATCAACATTTAATCCAAAAATCAATATTTAACCCAAAAACAAAAATCAACATTTAATCCAAAAATCAACATTTAATCCAAATCAAAAATCAACATTGAACCCAAAAATCAACATTTAATCCAAAAATCAACATTTAACCCAAAAATAAAAATCAATATTTAATCCAAAAATCAACATTTTTAATCCAAAAATCAACATTTAATCCAAATAAAAAATCAACATTTAATCCAAAAATCAACATTTAACCCCAAAATCAACATTTAATCCAAAAATCAACATTTAACCCAAACACAAAAATCAACATTTAATCCAAAAATCAATATTTATTCCAAAAATCAACATTTAATTCAAAAATTAACATTTTATCCAAAACAAAAATCAACATTTAATCCAAAAATCAACATTTAACCCCAAAACAAAAATCAACATTTAATCCAAAAATCAACATTTGGATTTCAACATTTAATCCAAAAATCAACATTTAATCCAAAAATAAAAATCAACATTTAATCCAAAAATCAACATTTAATCCAAAAATCAATATTTTTTTTTAATCCAAAAATCAACGTTTAATCCAAAAATCAATATTTAATCTGAAAACGAAAATCAACATTTAATGCAAATACAAAAAAACAACAAAAATCTTTCCGGCAGGAGCCGTAACGTCAGTACTTCCTCGGTGTCCAGCCGAAGTCGTAACGTCAGCACTTCGTCAGTGGCGTCAGAGATCGGGGCTGCAGCCAGCGTGGAGGAGGTAGAGGTCAGTATAGCTTCCTGCAAGGGGCTGCAGCCTAGTCCTTCCAGCAGCGGCATCTCGTCTGCTTCAGTCTGCAGCATTCAACAACAACAGCGCCGGCGGAAAAATTCTGATGGAGATGGTGAGTTTGGGGGTGGGTTGGGGGAGGGGAGGGTAGGTGTAAGTGGGAGTGGAAGTAGGTGGGTGGCTGGGTGGTACCGTTTTGTGTGCGATTTCAAATCCTGTCTGTTTTTGTGCTGTCCAGAAAACTTCATACCATGCTGTTGTATAGATGGACTTAGCAATTTTCGTAAAAATGACAACATTTAAAAATAGAAGAAGAAGAAGAAGAAGAAGAAGAAGAAGAAGAAGAAGAAAAAGGAGGAGAAGGAGGAGGAGAGAAGAAGAAGAAGAAAAAGAAGAAAGAAAATATACGAAAAAGAAGAAGAACAACAATAACAACAGCAGCAACAACAACAGCAGCAACAACAACAGCAACAACAACAGCAGCAACAACAACAACAACAATGACAACAACAACAGCAGCAGCCACAACAATGACAACAACAACAGCATTAAGAAATGTAATGGGAGAACGATCGACAGTCAGATCAATCTCTCCCTCTTACTTGTCCTCTGTTATCCTGTCTGTCTGTCTGTCTGTCTGTCTGTCTCTATATCTGACTCTTTGTCATCCCACCCTTCGCTCTTCTTCTCTCTCTATCTTTCTCTTTCTGTCTGTCTGTCTGTCTGTCTCTCTCTCTCTCTCTCTCTCTCCCTCCCTCCCTCCCTCTCTTTCTTGTCTCTCTCCTCTCACCCTCTCCTATCTCTCTCCTCTCTTTCTGTGTGTGTCTCTCTCTATCTGTCTGTCTGTCTCTCTATCTCTGTCCCTCTCTCCAATTCTCCCTCCCCCTCCCTCCCCTCCCCCCTCTCTCTGTCACTTTCTGCTTCCTAACATCTACTCTGTCGCACTATCGCCTCTTTTTCTGTGAGTCCACGGTCTGACAGAATGATAATGATGATGATCATCATCATCAGGTGCCCTGCCACATGGCGTTGGCGACCATGGACTTCCATCTATCTCTATCTCTCGTTGCCCCTAGCATCTGCTCCATCCTCTTCATCACCAGCCACTCTGCAAACCCGTCCAGCATTTTCTCCCTGGGTCTACTTGGTGCTCTCTTTCCCTCCAGCTTTCTCGTTGTGACCAGGTGCTCCAAATCCCCCTTCCTCATAAAATGGCCTATAAATGTATGATAAATGATAAACAGTCAAACATTGCATGTCTGTAGCGTTGTTCTCCAGCTAACTGTGCATTACACATAATAAAACATTTTAGTGAAGACTCATACGAACCAGCAGCAGCGCACTTTGAAGACTCATACGAACCAGCAGCAAGGCCAGGATTTAAACCATAGTGCCAAGGACATCCACGCTGATGGTTCTGGTGCGGATTTTGCACAAGCTCTTAACGCCAAACGTGAAAAACTCAATTTGCCGCCTGCCGGTGCAAAAGAACAATGGGAGAAATTAGATGAGGAACTTGTCCTTAAACTGAATGCGCTAATAGGGAACAGTACGCTGGAACACAAACTTGACACATACGGAGACATCATATACTCTATCTGCAGGGACACTTATGGAGTGAAGCAGCCAAAGACAAAAACGCCTCCCCAGAAATCCAGAAGACAGCAACAGATGGAGAGCATCCGGGGGGAGAAAAGGAAGCTTAAAAAGCGAATGAAAACTGCCTCAGAATTCGAGAAGCAAGGGCTCCTGGAACTCTGGAAAGATCTGAAAGCCAAACACAATGCTCTCAGCAAAGTGGAATCAGCAAGGCGAAGAAAGAGCAAAAAGAAGAAGACTCAAGATCGTTTCTTCAAAGATCCCTTTGACTTTGCAAGAAAGCTGTTTGAACAACCCAAATCAGGGACTCTCACAGTGGGCAAGGAAACCCTAGAGCAGCATCTCAGGGAAACATATTCCGATTCTCAGAGCGAGGCACCACTTGAAATCCAGAATCTGGTTTGGCCTGCAGCGCCAGAAGGAAAATTCAATAACAAACCACCAACACTGGATGAAGTGAAGAACGTAGTAAAGAAAGCCAGAGCCAAGTCAGCACCTGCTCTACAAGAAATGCCCAAAAGTGCTCGAGTGGCTCCACAAGATGATTCGATCAGCATGGAGGAACCAGAAGATCAGCGACCAATGGATGAGAGCTGAAGGAGTGTACATTCCGAAGGAGCAGAACTCCAGCAGCATCAACCAGTTCAGGCCAATATCACTTCTGAACGTCGAGGGGAAAATCTTCTTCTCTGTTATGGCAGCAAGA
Source organism: Monoplex corrugatus (assembly GCA_030674185.1). Lineage (NCBI taxonomy): Eukaryota > Metazoa > Mollusca > Gastropoda > Littorinimorpha > Ranellidae > Monoplex > Monoplex corrugatus. Next base: position 50,984,461 of record JAPXFY010000017.1, read on the forward strand.
TTGACAAAATACCTGACTGAAAACAAGTATCTGGATATGTCAGTCCAAAAGGGAGGCATACCAGGAATGCCTGAATGCTTGGAACATGCCACGTTGATTTGGGATGCCATCCAAAAAGCAAGAACAGACAAGATCAAGAGAGACATTGACGTAGTTTGGCTTGATCTGGCAAATGCATATGGATCAGTTCCACACGATATGATCCAGCTGGCTCTTGAAATGTATCACATCCCAGAAAACATCCGAACAATGCTGAGGAAGTATTTCCAAGGGTTCTCAATGCGGTTCTCTACCAAAGAATACACCACGGACTGGATAGACCTAGAGGTGGGCATTGCAATGGGCTGTGCAATCTCTCCCATACTGTTCGTGTTGGCAATGGAAGTCATCTTGAAAGCTGCAATGAAGAGTTCAGGTCCAGTGAATCTGGGAGATGGATACCAGATGCCTCCTCTGAAAGCCTTCATGGATGACACAACAGTCTTGTCCACGGATGAGGAAGAGACACACCAAATCTTAAAGCAGCTGGATGAGCTGGTGGCCTCTTCAAGAATGAGGTTCAAACCAAAGAAATCCCGAAGTCTCTCACTGCGAAAAGGAAAAGTGGCAGATTCAGTCAAATTCATGGTAGCCAACCAAGCCATCCCCACTGTCACAGAAGAGCCAGTAAAAAGTCTCGGAAGATGGTATGATGACTCCCTGAAAGACACACAAAGAGGATGTGAAACCAAGCAAACAGCAGAAGAAGGCCTGAAGAAAATAGATAACTGCGGACTGCCAGGCAAATACAAAGTCTGGTGTCTATAGTTCATGCTGATACCAAAGCTGCTGTGGCCACTGCTAATCTATGACATTTGCACCAGCACAGTGGAAGCAATGGAAGCCAAAATCAACAAATACACAAGAAAATGGCTCGGTGTCCCACCTGGTCTCACTGATGTTGCATTCTACTGTCGTCAAGCAATGCTGAAGCTACCTCTCAAATCCATAGTGGAGGAATACAAAGTTGGAAAAGCAAGACTGTTGAGCATGCTGGAGGAATCGGAAGACAATATCGTGAGATCAGTTCAACCAAAGCTGAGAACTGGCAAAAAATGGAAAGTCCAAGAGGCTGTAAACAATGCCAAGAGAAACCTCAGCATCAAAGAAATAATTGGACACACGCAAACCAACAGACAGGGACTGGGAGCAACAAAAATGCAGTGGTGGTCCAAAGCCAAAAGGAAGGAAAAAAGAGACATGATCATACAGGAGTTGAAGAAAGAAGAAGATGTCAAAAGAGTGCAGAAGGCAGTCCAGCAGGGTCAACAGGGGCAATGGACAACATGGGACAGTGCACTCCAAAGAAGTCTCAGCTGGAACGATATGTGGCACATGGCTCCTCTAAGGATAAGCTTCCTCCTCAGATCTGTATATGACCTGCTCCTCTCGAATGCAAACTTAGTGAAATGGGGGAAATCAGATGACCCAGCATGTCCGCTCTGTCAGAAGAAACAAACTGTGGAACATGTCCTAAGCTCTTGCAAAGTAGCGCTAGCCCAAGGAAGGTATATATGGAGGCACAACCAAGTTCTGAAAGTGATCACAGACGTGGTTAGCGAAAAAACCATGACCCCAAACGCACCAATTGCTATGACAACGTTCTACAAAGCAGGAGGGAAACAGGTCTGGCCCGAAATTGCTATGACAACCAGCACATTGCCAAAGGGTCTTCTGGATGGAGCAGTTGACTGGGAGTGTACAGCAGACCTCCCAGAGTGGAGAAATTACCCAGATGTCATCAGCAAGACAGGCATGAGACCAGACATCGCTCTCCACTCTGACTCCTCGAAATAAGTGATTCTGATAGAACTCACTGTGCCATACGAAAGCAGAATGGAAGAAGCACATATCTACAAGACCGAAAAATACGCCGGTCTTGCTAGCACCCTGAAGAAAGCAGGTCTGCGGGTCAAAATCTTCGCCATAGAGGTCGGGGTAAGAGGGTTTGTGGGCACCTCCGCTTATGATCTCATGAAACAACTCGCCATTTCTGGGAAGAAGAGGACTAGAGCCCTTAAAGCGATGGCAGAGGCAGCAGAAAGGAGCTCAAGCTGGATCTGGGCAAAGAGAAACCAAAAGTGAACTTCATAAGGATTAAATTCCCTACAGATGATGTGTGCCCCGTTAGCACATTGGTAAAACCGCGTACCGCAGTTCTGAAGCGCAGAATCACCCAGGTTCGCTCCCCGGCGTGGGGAAAAAAAAATAGACAACAGCAGAAGGGCATCCAGGAGTCATGACCTGGATGTGGCCCGGCCCCCCGAGAGTGTAAGGAGTTCAGGGCCGAAATACTTGTCTAAAGGGGGTTACTTCTCTGAAGACCTTCTGTTGTCTAGCTCTTCCTAGAGTTTCTTTCTACCTAGTGGAGCATAGAGAGCTCCATCCGTCAAAGGAGCAGTCGATATTCCACTACACTGTTGCTCAATCTAGATCTTTGGCAGGCGTGCATACTGGGTGTCTTCACGCTTCCTTTTGCCAGGCTTTGACAGGACATACAGGATCTTTAACGTGCATATTTGATAATCTGCAATAATATGTCAAATATATACCGTCACATTTTCAGGGTACTGAAACTGAAAATGAAACTAGTCGGTCAATATCATCATCATCATCATCAGGTGCCTTGCCGCATGGCGTTGGCGATTATGGACTTCCATCTGTCTCTATCTCTTGTTGCCCCAAGCATCTCCTCCACCCTTCTCGTCTTCAGCCACTCCGCAAGTCCGTCTAGCATTTTCTCCCTGGGTCTCCCTGGGTCTACCTGGTGCTCTCTTTCCCTCCAGCTTTCCCGTTGTGACCAGGTGCTCCAAATCCCCCTTCCTCATAAAATGGTCTATAAATGTTGCCTGTGTTTTCCTAATCTTCCTTATGAGTGATCTACTTGTCGGTCAGTATGTCAAATAAAAACCGTCACATTTTCAGGGTGAGAGAAACTGAAACTAGCATTGTCGATA
>JAPXFY010000017.1:50999956-51092456 GCA_030674185.1 Monoplex corrugatus
TCCAATCAATCTGGTGGTATCAGTGTTGTATAAGTCCCGTTCCCTTTTTTCAATTCAAGATCTTTCCAACCCATAGGGTTTTTGTCCAGGCTCAAAGAGTCTGCTACATCACTGCTGGCAGATTTGCGTGGAGCGCTTGTGGAATTGTCCGAATATGATGAAGAATCTGTCTTGAACAAATTCCAGACTGTATCGTATCACAAAATTCGCATAACCATGATACCAGAAACAGTTGTCTGATTGCACTAACATCTCTCACGCAAGTGGTGACAGGCTGTGTGTAGCTATTTGCTTGTACATATACAGAAAGATTTATCATCTGCTTTTGGCTGTTGATTATAGTTTCTAACTGACAACATAAAGATTGTCGCCCGTAACATGAATATATATCTATACATACACACACACACACACACACACACACACCACACACACACACACACACACACACACACACATATATATATATATATATATATATATATATATATATATATATGTGTGTGTGTGTGTGTGTGTGTGTGTGTGTGTGTGTGTGTGTGTGTGTATGTATATGTATATGTATATGTATATAACCCATTAATGCTTTTGTTTACGTATTTTTCAGTTTTCTTGTCGTTCATAACATGAGCAATATGAATATCTTCCATTAATGTTACTGTTTTTACGTATTTTTCAGTTGTTTATTTTTTGTCGTCCATAACATGAATAGTATGTATATCTCGTATTAATACTACTGTTTTTATGTATTTTTCAGTTGTTGTTTTTTTTTGTCGTCCATAACACGAACAGTATATATATATATATATAGACAGATAAACAGATAGATAGACAGACAGACAAATAGATAGATAGATAAATAGATAGATAGATAGACAGACAGACAGACAGACAGACAGATAGATAGATAGATCATATTAACACTACCTTATATGTATTTTTCAGCAACGCATTCAAGCGGTTCTACCAGGAATACATGGCGTTCACTCACCCCACTGAGGACATCTGGATTGAATAACACCACACACTGCTGTTCACTGTTGAAAGTTCCCTCATCAAATTGCCAGAAAAGGCACACATATGTATACCATTCATGGACTGGTTCGGCGAAATGACCACAATGTATCTACATCAGGAATCATTTTATGAAGTTTACCAACAGGGTATGACCACAATGTATCTACATCAGGAATCATTTTATGAAGTTTATCAACAGAGTAGACCAACATGCTGCTGGAGACAAACCTCTTCACAAACTAGCAGGATATGGCACACACGATGAATCATTTGTGGACTGGTTCGTGTGTGTTTACTGAAGAGTGTCTACTTTATTCAACAACAAATATATTGTCATATTTACTAGTGTTGTACTGAATCTCCATTATAAGCTGTGCTGTGGAGCTATGAGAGCTATAGAGGTATTTTGTGTGCTGTTTGAAATTCTCTTCAGAAACTGCTAGCGGAGCTGTCAGAGTGACAGAGGCATTTGTTTATGTTTCTTTTGAAATTCTCTTCACTGAGTGCTAGTGGAGTTATGAGAGTGATAGAGGTATTTCTTGTGCTGTTTGATTCTCTTCACAAACTGCTAGCGGGAGTTATCAGAGTGATAGAGGCAATTTGTACTGTTTAAAATTATTTTCACAAACTGTTAGTGAAGCTATCAGGATGATAGAGGCATTTCATGTGCTGTTTGAGATTCTCTTCACAGACTGCTATTGGAGCTATGAAAGCTATATAGGTACATCTTGTGTTGTTTGAAATTCTCTGCACAGACTGCTAGAGTGATAGAGGTATGTTGAGTTGTCAAAAATTTCTTCACAGACTGCTAGAGTGATAGAGGTATGTTGAGTTGTCAAAAATTCTCTGCACAGACTGCTAGAGTGATAGAGGTATGTTGTGTTGTCAAAAATTCTCTTCACAGACTGCTAGAGTGATAGAGGTATGTTGTGTTGTCAAAAATTCTCTGCACAGACTGCTAGTCGGAGTTATCAGAGTGGAAGAGGCATTTTGTGTTGTTTGAAATTCTCTTCACTATCTGGTAGCGGAGCTATCAGAGTTAAAGAGGTTTTCTTGTGTATTTCTTTTGAAATTCTCTTCGCAGACCGCTAGCGGAGCTATGAGAGCTATATAGGTATTTCTTGTGCTGTTTGAGATTCTGTTCACAAACTTCTAGTGGAGCTGTCAGAGTGAAAGAGGCATTTTGTGTTGTTTGAAATTCTCTTCATTATCTGGTAGCGGAGCTATCAGAGTTAAAGAGGTTTTTTTTTGTGTGTGTTTCTTATGAAATTCTCTTCGCAGACTGCTAGTGGAGCTATGAGAACTATATAGGTATTTCTTGTGCTGTTTGAGATTCTCTTCACAAACTTCTAATGGAGCTGTCAGAGTGATAGAGGCATTTTGTGCTGTTAACAATTCTCTTCACAAACTGCTAGTAGAGCTGTCAGAGTGATAGAGGTATTTCTTGTGCTGTTTGAGATTGTCTTCACAAACTGCTAGTGTGATAGAGGCATTTTGTGTTGTCTGAGATTCTCTTCACAAACTGCTAGAGGAGCTATCAGAGTGATAGAGGTATTTCTTGTGCTGTTTGAGATTGTCTTCACAAACTGCTAGTGGGATATCAGATGTAGAGGTATTCTTGTGCTGTTTGAGATTGTCTTCACAAACTGCTAGTGGAGATATCAGAGTGATAGAGGTATTTCTTGTGCTGTTTGAGATTGTCTTCACAAACTGCTAGTGGAGATATCAGAGTGATAGAGGTATTTCTTGTGCTGTTTGAGATTGTCTTCACAAACTGCTAGTGGAGATATCAGAGTGATAGAGGTATTTCTTGTGTTGTTTGAGATTGTCTTCATAGATTGCTAGTGGAGATATCAGCGTGATAGAGGTATTTCTTGTGTTGTTTGAGATTGTCTTCATAGATTGCTAGTGGAGATATCAGAGTGATAGAGGTATTTCTTGTGTTGTTTGAGATTGTCTTCATAGATTGCTAGTGGAGATATCAGAGTGATAGAGGTATTTCTTGTGTTGTTTGAGATTGTCTTCATAGATTGCTAGTGGAGATATCAGAGTGATAGAGGTATTTCTTGTGTTGTTTGAGATTGTCTTCACAAACTGCTAGTGTGATAGAGGCATTTTGTGTTGTCTGAGATTCTCTTCACACCTGCTAGTGGAGCTATCAGAGTGATAGAGGTATTTCTTGTGCTGTTTGAGATTGTCTTCATAGACTGATAGCGGGAGTTATCAGAGTGATAGAGGTATATTTGTGTTTTTAAAAAAAAATCCTCTTTACAGACTGCTAGTGGAGCTATACGATTAATAGAGGTATTTCTTGTGCTGTTTGAGATTGTCTTCATAGATTGCTAGCAGGAGTATCAGAGTGATAAAGGTAATTTTTTGTGGGTTTTTTTTTAAAATCCTCTTTACAGACTGCTAGTGGAGCTATAAGTGCTATATAGGTATTTCTTGTGCTGTTTGAGATTGTCTTCACAGATTGCTAGCGGGAGCTGTCAGAGTGAAAGGGATATTTTGTGCTGTTTGAAATGTCTTCACAGCCTGCTAGTGGAGCTATAAGAGTGATAGAGGTATTTCTTGTGTTGTTTGAAATTCTCTTCACAGACTGCTAGTGGAGCTATAAGAGTGATAGAGGTATTTCTTGTGTTGTTTGAAATTCTCTTCACAAACTGCTAGCGGGAGTTATCAGAGTGATAGAGGTATTTCTTGTGTTGTTTGAAATTCTCTTCACAAACTGCTAGCGGGAGTTATCAGAGTGATAGAGGTATTTCTTGTGTTGTTTGAAATTCTCTTCACAAACTGCTAGCGGGAGTTATCAGAGTGATAGAGGTATTTCTTGTGTTGTTTGAAATTCTCTTCACAAACTGCTAGCGGGAGTTATCAGAGTGATAGAGGTATTTTGTGTTGTTAAAATTTTTCATCACAGACTGCCAGTAGAGCTATAAGAATATAGAGGCATTTTGTGCTGTTTGAAATTCTCTTCACAAACTTCTACACATCATCCCACATTACATACATCGTTTGTGGAATGGTGTGCACAACGGCCAGAAAGTATGGACATGATGTATGTCTTGTGGAGTTTCATGGAGCACAGAAACAAGCTGCTGCTGACATTTCTCTTCACACACTGCCAGACAATGATACACATAATACACCATTTAAGAACGGGTTTGTTGAAGATTATCTACCAGAGATTATCTACACATGAAATTTTAGTGGATTTTCATTTTTAGATTTTAACCATCACATAGCATTTTGTGGCCGTCAGTGCATATGAAATGTACTCCGAGCGCGAGAGAGGAAATTTTGAGAAATTGAAACTGAAGTGGAGTTTCAGAATTATGTAGAATATAATGTTGGTGACTTTCAGAATAATGTAGAATATTGTTAAGTTCACACGATTGAATCGGGGTATCATGTGCACTTATTAACTCATCACTGAAATAACTGAATACTACAGTAATTGCTCCGTGAATTGTTTTATGGAATACACGAAAGTATCTCACATGAGCGGGGCAGAAGCTGAGACAGAAAAAAGCTACAAGTGAGTGGCTCACAGTGTGAACTATATGTTGAAGGTGCCAGAGAAATACATGTATGTAGACTGTTTCGTGGAACTGCTAGAGAATAATACATGGCATGAAGCGGTTTTGTGAAACTAACAGGGCACTCTTCGAAATACTTAAAAAAAACTGTTGTACATAAAAAAAAGATATTATGATCAAGCTCTTTTGTGGAGTGGAAATACATCTTACGAATTAACGGGAACATAGTCTAACAAAAATAACACACCTTATGAAGGGTTATCAAGTATTAATTAAGAGGAATGTGAACCAACAAGAACAACACATTTTATGAAGGGTGTTCTGGTATTAAGTAACAGGAATATGGACTAACAAGAGTAACACACTTTATCAAGGATTACATAATATGAATTGACAGGAATATGGATGACGGGTTTTGCGAAACTAGCAGAGTAACACACGCCGTGACTTTGTTTTATATAAGTAGCAAAGAATGAATCACTTGATGAACCTTTTCTTTGAGCTACCTAGTGTGTGAACTGACTTATGAAAACACTGGACGTATTGATGACAACTTGTTAGTGATTCTAACAAAGTGTTCTGTTTTGGAAAATACTTGGAGAAACTGTTAAAGGGTAACACATCTCACGAATGTCTTCGTGTAGTAAGGTTTCAGAGCAGGCACAGACTGTGAAGTGTATCCTGTAACTTACTGGAATGACCCATTTCTGGAGTGCTCTGTGGAATTACTAGAGTAGTAAAGTGTGTGTTTTGTGGACCTACGAGAAACATGGTTCTCATCACAGACTCATGAATGGACACCAGAGTACAGGAATATACACCACGTGGACACAGTTCTCTGGAAGTACTGGTGATGATGATGACTGGACTGTTTCTTGGAATTACGAGAACCGTATATTCAAAGGAATGTGCTTGGAGAAATTATCAGAGGAACATGTTACGTTCGTTTTTATCATACGTTAACTAACTCCATTATTTCATCAGTGGTGAATCCAGTGTTGGGAGTTGTTAATTAAGGACATATTTTTTTGTGATTGAGAAGCGGTGTCAGTGTGTTGACGTGAATCATCAGTTCTTTCTTTTTTTTTTTTTTTTTTTTTTTTTTTTGATGATGAAGCAGTACTGCATGGAGAGTGATCTTATCCCATGTTGAAAATTGGTGTGTTGACTTGCGAGAGTACTACGCTGTGACTATTAAGGCTGAGGGTGTTTTGTTCGTTTGTATGTATGTATGTATGTATGTATGTATGTATGTATGTATGTATGTATGTATGTATGTATGTATGTATGTATGTATGTACATGTACGTATGTATGTATGTGTCTATGTATGTATATTTGTTGTTTGTTTGTTTGTTTGTTTGTTTGTTTGTTTGCTTGTTTGTTTGTTTGTGAAGCTACCAAACCGATCCACGACATGAACTGGTATGTGGGGCACGATGACCATGAAATGCTTGGAGAATTGACCAAGATCAACTTCACATTATAAACTATTTTGTGATGAGTGCTTGAACACATGTTTATATTGTGTGTTAAAACATGTATAACAGGGACGATCATGTCTGCTGTTGTGTTCTGTCGTATACTTTGATATCTATACTGTTCAGAAAAAAAAACACAAAAAAAGAATAAGAACGCGTATTTCATACAACAAGACAAGACAGGCGCAAATTTTCGGCCTACTGGCCTTTGTCAAGCGTAAGATCACAAATAAACAAACACCAGATACTAAAATTAGGTGAAAAAGACCGAAACTTCCATTGTCCATCATTGATTTATCCCAAAAGCACTTTAGTTCTGAAATTAACAAATCAATGAACCCAGCTTTCAGTCTTTTTGTCAAAACCACCGACATCAATCTCAATGCGTCATTGCACAAGCACACACAAACCATGAAAAACAATAATAATAATAATAATAAATTGCTTTTATATAGCGCTATTCTCTGTATACAGACTCACTGCGCTATCATACCAATCATAAAACATACTATCCTACAGCAACACAATAGTGTACATAATACCTTACTATCACATAAGCATACTCTCTTACACAAATTAAAAATATGTTAATATATATATATATACATACATATACACACACACATATATACACATACATACACATACATATATAGATACATACATGCACACACATACACACACATACATCACACCCACTCATAAATTATACTATCTTACAACAACATGACTTAAACAGTACATATCATATACCTTAGAAATCATACAATAATCAACAGCATTAGCGCAAAGAATACAATCATTTAGACAGTGGGAATTTCAAATGCTTTCACAAACAGGTGGGTTTTGAGTTTTGCTTTAAAAGAAGCAAGTGCGCTTTCCCTTCTAAGGTCGACCGGCAGTGAATTCCAGAGGCGAGGTGCAAGATAATGAAAGGAGCGCTCACCAGCAGTTCTAAGATTACACTTTGGAATTTTAAGCAGCTTTTCATTCGATGACCTGAGGGCCCGAGATGGTGTATATGAGCATAATGCATTAGACAGGTATGATGGCAGAGTGCCTTCAAAGTGGCGGTATGCCATAGTGTAAATTTTATAGTGGCAGCGATAGCTGACAGGAAGCCAGTGTAGCTTTTGAAGTATTGGAGTGATGTGGTCACGCTTCTTCTTCTTCATAATAAGGCGTGCAGCACTTGCCTGAACTCTATCGAGGCGTTTCATTTCATCTTTAGGTAGACCTGCCAGTATGGAGTTGCAGTAATCTAACCGAGAGGTGACCAAGGCCAGAACAAGTTTGGTAGCAGCTTCGTTAGAAAGGTAGCGACGGATTGATACAATACGTCGAAGCTCAAGGAAGGAAATGCGGCATATACTGCTAATGTGATCATGCATTGAAAGTGCCTGATCGATCTTGATGCCAAGATATTTGACTGTGGGCTGAAAAGGGATGTCACTTCCATCAATGTGTGCAGAATTACTGCCGATCAAACGAAGACGGGAGAGCGCACCAACAGGCATAAATTCGGTTTTGTCGGTGTTAAGTTTGAGGCGATTACTGGTCATCCATGATAAGATGTCAGTTACACAAGCCTGAACACATGATTGAACATCAACAAAAGAATCTGGGTCTGAGCATTTGGACAGCTGGATGTCGTCAGCATATTTATGAAATTGACATGAATGAGAAGAAATAACATCAGATAGTGGTTGAGTGTACAGTGTAAACAAAACAGGCCCAAGGACAGAGCCTTGAGGTACTCCACAGACAAGGGGGGATGGATTAGATAGAATACCATCAACAATGACTGAATGAAAACGATCATAAACATATGAGGTGAACCAGTCAAGAACAGCGCCTTTGATACCGTAAGTTACTTCCAATCTTTTGAGCAGTATGGAATGGTCCAGCGTATCGAATGCTGCACTGAGGTCCAACAATGCGACCAATGATACCAGTCTGTTATCCGCATTGACTAGTAGTTCGTTGAGGACACTCAGTACAGCAGTCTCTGTGCTGTGACCCTTCCTGTAAGCTGATTGATGGACTTCAAGCAAGGAATTTTTGTACAGGTTTTCCTGTAGCTGCTTTAGCACTACCCTCTCAAGCACCTTTGAAACAAAAGGAAGATTAGATACAGGCCTATAGTGCTTGAGTTCATTTGGATCAAGACCAGGTTTCTTCAAGAGTGGATTGACAATGGCCTGTTTGAATGAATATGGAACAACACCTGCAGAGAGAGAGCTATTGATGATGGTAGTAATCACTGGCACAAGATATGGCAGACATTGTTTTAATAGGGTAGTTGGAATTGGGTCAAGGGAGCAACTTTTGCTAGGCATGGCTAAGATTGTCTCTTCAATTTCTTTCTCTGATACGGGGCTAAAATCTGTGAAAAACGGGCCATCATAAACAGAAAATGTGGGTGGCTCAGATGATAGTAAGTCAAGGTCATCGCAGATACGTTTGATCTTGTTGGAAAAGAAATTTGAAAACTGTGATGGCAGTTCCCTTCGTATTATGTTGTTAGGCAGTGTGGTGGCCTTCGATCTGCCAAGTAATTCATTGGCAGTGGAGAAAAGCTGCTTGTTAGAGGAACATGAAGCGATTTTGGTTGAATAAAATTGTTCCTTGGCCTGTCGGATTGCATAACACACCGAACATCTTTCTTGTGTGAAAATCTGTCTGTGGACAGTAAGGCCAGTGCGTCGCCACTGTCTCTCAGCGCGTCGTCTCTTTCTTCTGGCATCCCGTATTTCATCCGAAATCCAAGGGGCTGAGGGGCGATCACGTACACGCCTGGTAACAGCAGGGGCATGGCGGTCTAGAACCTTCTGGAGGGTCTCGTTGAAGGTGCCAACTAGGCTGTTGAGATCTGGGCTGGCATGCAGTCTGTCAATATTGTTGATGGCAGCATTCATATCATCTTGAAAATTAGGCAGTGATATGTTTTTAAATTTTCTGGATGTCACTGTACGGGTTTGATGGGGAGGTGTTTTAACTGAAAGCGTACAGTCAAGAGCATCATGATCAGAGAGACCAGCAGCAATACATGGGTATAGGCAGCTCAGGGACAGCAAGCTGCCCTCAGTGCGTGCTACCGCCCAATCAAGTATGTTGCCACGTTTGTGTGTGGGCTGATTAACAAGTTGTATTAAACCATGATCAGACAACAAAGTCTTGATGTTCTTCACTCTGGGGTCACTGCTGTCATTATAATGAAAATTAAAGTCACCAAGAATGGAAAAATCACATTTGGAGTTGGTGAACATAGATAAAAGTTCTGAAAAATCATCAAAAAACATAGAGTCTTTCAGCTGGTAGCGCTTAATTAACGTTTCTCTCAAGCTCAAGAAATTATTTGACTTGAAAAAGACTTGGAAGCTTCAGTCTTTTTCTCCTAATTTTTTGTATATATATAAAAAAAAAAGAAGAAATTATTTGACTTGAAAAAGACTTGGAAGCTTCAGTCTTTTTCTCCTAATTATTGTATCTGGTGTTTGTTTGTTTTGTTTGTTGTGATCTTACGCTTGACAAAGGTCAGTTGGCCGACCGAAAATTTGCGCCTGTCTTGTCTTGTTGTATTAAATACGCGTTCTTATTCTTTTTTCGTGTTTTTTTTCTTCTGGTTCCTGTTTGCTTGAACGCGGGCAGTCACACTTGTTTTGAATTATCTATACTGTTCGCACAAAACCAGGAAACGTTTGCTAGCCATGGACCCCAGTCAAGATCTCATGCCTTAAATCCAATCCCAACCAACAACATCCACACGGTAAAAACCGGCCTGTTCGGTGCCGATCTAAATGCTCCAATCTTTCTGGTGCTGTCTGTCAGCTTTAAGTGCTTAGTAGGTCTCATTCTCCTCCTCACCACCACCACCACCCTCACCATCCCCACCCCCTTCCCTTTCCGATTCAAGACCTTGCCAGCGCTTAATTAACGTTTCTCTCAAGCTCAAGAACTCTGCTGCCATTTAACCCTTTGACTCCCGCACCCTACCCACCAACTGCAAAAACTTAACCCTTTGACTCCTGCACCCTACCCACCAACTGCAAAAACTTAACCCTTTGACTCCTGCACCCTACCCACCAACTGTAAAAAAATTAACCCTTTGACTCCCTCACCCTGTCTACCAGCTTCCTGCAGGAATCTGGTGTATAGGGTGAGGGAGTCAAAGGGTTAAGTTTTTTTCTTCGCTTGTGTGGTTGACGATGCAAGATGCTGGTGGCCAGGGTGCGGGAGTCAATGGGTTAATTATTGGGAGATTTGGGTGAATCGCATATGGAATTGTCCGAATGCAATGAACACCTCTTAACCCTTTGACTCGCGCATCCCTTCCGCCAACATCCTGCACTGTCAACCATGCTAGCGAAGCAAAAACTTAAACCCTTTGACTCCCTCACCCTATCCACCAGCTTCTTGCAGGAAGCTCGTGGTGGATAGAGTGAGGGAGTCAAAAGGTTAAGTGCAGGAAGCTGGTGGATAGGATGAGGGAGTCAAAGGGTTAAGTTTTGCAGTTGGTGGATAGGATGCGGGAGTCAAAGGGGTTAAGATAAACTTCCCAACTACGAACTCCGAAGACCTGGGCGGCCGAATAACAGCTTTGTGGAACAGAACTTAATAAAAGAACGGTCTCTTGGTGGAACAGAATTATTACTGTGATTTATAAGAACAATTTTTCAGACCGTCTGATTCTTTTGACAGAGACGTGGACTCAAAGACCACATGTCCAGAGACCAACTCCACCCTTCAGCACAAAAAAAGTCAATTTATTTGCTGCCTATCTTAAAGTTCAAGTTCAAGTCACCAGAAGTGGTGTCAGTATTCCATGGGTCTTGTTCTACACCCACTTCAAGACCTTGTCAGTGCATATGGTTTTGCCGGCAAGCCGGGTCTGCCAAATTAAAACCCTTTGACTCCCGCGCCCTACCCACCAACTTGCAAAAAAATTAACCCTTTGGACTCCGTCACGCTATCCACCAGCTTCCTACAGAAAGTTTGTGGATAGGGTGAGGGAGTCAAATGGTTACGTTTTTGCTTTGCTAGCATGGTTGACAATACAGAATGCTTGTGGACAAGGTGAGGGAGTCAAATGGTTAATTTTTTGGCTTTGCTAGCATGGTTGAGAATACATGATGCTGGTGGACAGGGTGCGGAAGTCAAAGGGTTATGTTTTTGCTTTGCTAGCATGGTTGATAATACAGGATGCTGGTGGACAGGGTGCGGGAGTCAAAAAGGGTTAAATCCTGGCAGATGTTAGCTGGAGCGTATTAAGAATTGTCAGCAATGAACCCCTCATGGTCAGACTCTACAACCTTCAAACAAGAACAGAATAAAGTGTGTCGTAGTGCTCTGAGTTTTAAATACATGGTGTCAAAGACACTGGGTAGAGCGTGTTTGATGTCTGCTTCAGTTTTAATCGTAATATATTTGCTCAAAGACTTTGTTCTGTTTCAGCTTCAATGCTTACCATGTATGAAATATTCACCTGTTTTGACTCTGTTTGGACACAACTGGTCGACGGAATAATATCATAATGTACGAGGGTATGGATGAAATGTTGTGTCATTATGAAAGACTGTGTATTTACATTAGCTCATTTGGTTAGTGCACCATGATCACAATCTCACTGTACCTGTGGCGTTAGTGCATATATATATATGGAATTCATTCCGACCGCGGCCGGAGATGGCTCTGTTGAATTTTGGGGCTCCGAGCTGTTTGTGTGTTTTTGTATGTGTTCATCTACCTTTTTACAGAGACAAAAACGCTGATGACATATTTCTGTGATTTACACACGATTTGATGATCTGTACACAGAACATCTGATGGATATCACAACAGTTCTAAATTCTGTGAAAGTGTGTTGTCAAATGTTACAAACATAAAGATTAGTCGGAGACAGCTCCTTTTTTTTTTTTTTTTGACTGAAATGTTTAAAACACACTAACAGATTGTGGGTATTACATGTGTGTGTGTGTGTGTGTGTGTGTGTGTGTGTGTGTGTGTGTGTGTGTGTGTGTGTGTGTGTGTGTGTGTGTGTGTGTGTGTGTGTGTGTGTCTCAATGTGCGATGATTTGGCCTCAGTGACCAATTAATGTTCACTCTCATTTGATAAATGGAGATTATCAGAATGGCTTGACTTTTTTTTTTTTTTTTTTTTGGTAAAGCCATGAGATTGTTATCTTTTTTCTCTTTTTTCTTTTTCTTCTTCTGTTTGCTTCTTTGTTTGTTTGGTTGTTTGTTTGGTTGGTTGGTTTTGTCTTTTTTCTTGTATTTTTTCATGAACATACGTACATTGGACTGCTAATAAACAAGACTCCGGGTTGCATCCAAGAAAGATATGTATATTATTATGGGATGCTGATAATCATGTTTTAGAATTTGAAATCATTTTGCCGGGTGTGTGTGTGTTATTTTTTTTCGCCCTGATATAGTACAGTTACATGTGTAGACTACAGTGTATTTTGGAACATGTTACTCTCTTTCAATCTTTATGTGTTAACATTCATGTTTCAAAATATATATATGTGTAGGACAGATAGATGCGTAGATGGATCGGTGTGTGTGTTGTGTTGTGTGTGTGTGTGTGTGTGTGTGTGTGTGTGTGTGTGTGTGTGTGTGTGTGTGTGTGTGTGTGTGTGTGTGTGTGTGTGTGTTCGTTCTTTGATTTAACGTCTTTTCACTATAAGTGATATTAGACGGGGGAGGGGGGGGGGGAGACAGACACACAAAGAGAGAGGCTTCTTTCAGTATGTGTATGTGTGTGTGTGTGTATGTGTGTGTGTGTATGTGTGTGTGTGCGCGCGCGCACGCGTGTGTGTGTATGCGTGGATATGTACATGTATAATATGTGTGTATGTGTAAAGACATAAATGTATAGATAAACTGTATGATGTGTACGACACGTGCGTATGTGTATGTGTGTGTGTGTGTGTGCGCGCGCGCACGCGCGTGAGTGTGTGTGTGTGTGTGAAGAGAGAGAGAGAGAGAGAGACAGACAGACAGACAGACAGAGAGACAAACAAACAGATAGGAGAGAAAGAGAGAGAGAGAGAGAGAGAGAGAGTGAGAGAGAGAGAGAGACAGTGAGACATACAGACATACAGACAGGCAAGAGAGAGAAGGAGAGAGAGAGGGAGAGAGAAAGAGAGAGAAAGGGGGGGAGAGAGAGAAAGACAGACAGAGAGAGAAAGAGCGAGAGAGAGAGAGAGAGACAGACAGACAAACAGGCAGATAGACAAACAGACAGGCAGACAGACAGACAGACAAACAAACAGGCAGACAGACACATAAAGAGAGAGGCTTCTTTCAGCTGCAGGCAAGGACTTCATCGATCCTCTACCCAAAAACAACACACACACACTCACACTCTCATCTTCTCATCACTCTCTCTGTGCTCCAGCCAGTACATGAATCATTTGGACACACAGTCTGCTGCTCATTAACGTCCAGCCCTGTGATGTCTGAATTAGCCCGGGGACATTCATCACCAAAGATAATTCTATAATTACCCTCTGCACACTGTCAGCATATGAATACTGTACTTTTCAGGTTCCGGTCAGACTCTTTAGTCTGAGAATACTGTCTTTACCCCGCACTCAGTCGATGTAAACGAGCGAACTATTTGTGCCATGTGGATACATGAAGATTGAAACATAAGCTAAGGATTGTTTCGTAACTCTGAGGTCATAGGACAAGTTGATAAGTTTAAATATCTGGGAACGGTCATCTCACAAGACGGCAGATGCACATCAGAAATAGCCAGCGGAATCGGCCAAGCCAAAACAGCATTCAAGACAATGAAAAGCATTCTTACTGACAAATGCCTTTCAGTTAACATCAGGAAGAGAGTTCTTGAATGTTACATAGAACCAATAATGTTATACGGTTGTGAGGTGTGAACAGTCAACACGCAAAGCCAGAAAAAGATTGAGGCAGCCGAAATGTGGTTTTAAGAGGAATGTCGAGAGTTCCGTGGACAGCAAAGAAAAAGACAGTCTTGATGGAGGCAGACACAAGAAGATCATTGATAAGGAAGATTAGGAAAAGACAAGCAACATTTATAGGCCATTTTATGAGCGAAGGGGAATTAGAGCACCTGGTCACAGCAGGAAAACTGGAGGGAAAGAGAACACCAGATAGACCCAGGGAGAAAATATTGGACAGACTTGCAGGGTGGCTGAGGACAGAGAGGGTGGAAGATGTACTTGCGGCAACAAGGGATAGATACATATGGAGGGCCATGATCGCCAACGCCCTGTGGCAAGGCACTTGATGATGATGATGATGAGGTCATAGGGAATTTAGGGGATAGAAACCTCAACTTTTATGGGGACCAGTACTCTAATGGTGATACTCATCGACTCTCTCTCTCTCTCTGTGTCTGTCTGTCTCTGTTGTCTGTCTGTCTGTCTGTCTGTCTCTGTCTCTGTTGTCTGTCTGTCTGTCTGTCTGTCTCTCTGTGTCTCTGTCTCTGTTGTCTGTCTGTCTGTCTCTCTCTCTCTCTTGATGGATATAGTTAGGGAATGAAAAGATTAAGCCAGGAAGCTGGTGGTTCTAACCTAAACTTTTTGTGAATTCTCTCTCTCTCTCTCTCTCTCTCTCCCTCTCTCCCCCTCTCTCTCTTTCCCTCTCTCTCTCTCTCTCCCTCTCTCTCTCTCTCCTCCAGGTACCATCCGATTGATTTACTGCCTGCCTTTCACCCCTGACATTTCGTCATCTTTTTGTCTTTCATTAAATGTCATATGTCATGAAATCTGTGACAGTGACTGAATTTTTCTTCTGCTGAAATGTCAGCAGAATAATGGAAAGCATATTCAGCGTATTAATACTTTCTTTATTATTATTTTTTGTTTATTTTCATTTTATTTTATTTTACGTTATTTTATTTCATTTTATTTTATTTCATTTTAATTTATTTTGTTTTATTTTATTTTATTTCATTTTATTTTATTTCATTATCAACATTATTATTATTATTATTATTATTATTATTATTATTATTATTATTATTATTATTATTATTATTATTATTATTGCTGTCCCATTTCTGTGCCATTTTCGCTAGGCGGTGAATGTGGAACTTTTTTTTTTTTTCATAATGCTATGACGTGGCAGGACGATGGGGATGATAATGATGACACTATGGAGTTCCATTCTGGATTGAGACTTGCGTGACAAGGCTGTACTCTACGTTTCCTTTTATAACATATCCTGGCGTCAGCCAGGTCTGAGAGATACAGGCACCTGCGGTATCTGTTAAGGAAATCTGAGTAACACTCTCAGTGATCCATCCCGTAAATGGACGAAAGTCGACTGCATGGTTCGAATCTCAATGAGCCCACAACACGCTCAGAAAGGGTGGGTTGTACATGTACTTCCAGCGACAAAAGATAGATTCGTATGAAGGGCCATAATCACCAAACGCCATGCACCAGGGTACATGATGATCATGATGAAAATAACACTCAGATGAATTTTACAGTTATGTCATATTTGTATCATGCTGTAACGGCTAAATTTATATAATTTATGTACAAGTAGTTTGTTTTCATATTCATTTGTGTGTAATTACATGTAGTATGTTTTAATATTCAGTCATTTAGAGATTAGATATTTTCCTTTCCTCTAGGGCGAGGGCTATTGATTTTATCTCATCTCAGCTCAGCTCAGCTCAGCTTAGCTCAGCTCAACTCATCTCATTTCGTCTCATCTCATCCTATCTAATCTTATCCTATCTATCCTATCCTATTCTATCTTGTCCTGTCCTGTCCTATTCTATCCTGTCCTGTACTATCCTGTCCTATTCTACCCTGTCCTGTCCTGTCCTATTCTATCCTGTCCTGTACTGTCCTGTCCTATTCTATCCTGTTCTGTACTGTCCTGTCCTATTCTATCCTGTCCTGTCCTGTCCTGTCCTATTCTATCCTGTCCTGTCCTGTCCTATTCTATCCTGTCCTGTCCTGTCCTATTCTATCCTGTCCTGTCCTGTCCTGTCCTGTCCTATTCTATCCTATCCTGTACTGTCCAGTCCTATTCTATCCTGTCCTGTCCTATTCTATCTTGTCCTGTCCTATCCTGTCCTGTCGTGTCTTGTTCTATCCTGTCCTGTCGTGTCCTGACCTGTCCTGTCCTATTCTATTCTGTCCTGTCCTGTCTTTTCTCGTCTCGTCTCATCGTGTCTTGTATCATTTCCTCTCCTCTCCTCCAATCCCATCTCCTCTCCTCTCATCCCATCTTATCGTATCTTATCTTATTTTATCTGATCTGATCTGATCTGATCTGATCTTATCTTAGATTTTAGGTGTTGTCTTTTGATTTTTAACCTGGTTGTCGTTTTGAACGTGGCATTAGCCCTGATATAGCTCTGGTAGTCGGCTGGACTGTAAGCAATATGAACCTGAACCTGAATCTTATTAGACGCGCGTTCTGTTTACATGTGTCTGTGATTTGTGTTCTTTTTGTCAAAATTGTTACCCTTGCTCAGCTCAGTTTAACTGGATCTCTTTTGTGTGACGCTATGGAGTGTAGATTTCGATGTCTTGCTTTGTTATTCGATGTGTGCCAAAATCTGATGTGTTCGATTTATTTACTGTTTAATGGCCTCCTTTCCGTTTGTATGTCTGTATGTTTGATTGTTTCTTTGATGTTTGTTTGTTTGTTGTTTGATTGATTGTTTCTCTCTTTCTTTTTATTTTCTTTGTCTGTCTGTTCTGTTTGTTGGTCTTAATGGTCGCATAAGCTGGAACAGTTTTTACAATGCAGTGATGATGATGTCGATGAGGATGATAATCATGATGCTATGGAGTTTCATCTAGGATTGAGACTGCGTGACAGGGTTGCACTCTACGCTTACTATCATAATATGTCCTGGCGTCAACCAGGCCCGAGTTATACAGACACCTGCTGTGATGATCAGAAGATTTGAGCAACACCCTCATGACGCATCCGTGAAGTGGATGAGACTCGACTGTGTGGTCCAGTCTCCCCAATGAGCCCATAGCACACCAACTCCGGGTAGGAGCCAGTTAGAGCCGAAAAATCCCACAATGAGTTTTGAAGAGACTGGTGGGGATTCGAACCCACAACTTTCCAGTCAATAGTCGTTGCGCTAAGCACTACACCGTGACGACTGGTCCAATCGGTAACATTAAAACCTGGCCTCTTTACTGCCCATCTGAACTCTCCGATCTTAACATTAAAACCTGGCCTCTTTACTGCCCATCTGAACTCTCCGATCTTAACATTGAAACCTGGCCTGTTTACTGCCCATCTTAACTCTTCGATCTTAACATTAAAACCTGGCCTGTTTACTGCCCATCTTAACTTTTCGATCTTAACATTAAAATCTGGCCTGTTTACTGCCCATCTTAACTCTTCGATCTTAACATTAAAACCTGGCCTGTTTACTGCCCATCTTAACTCCGATCTTAATGAACATTAAAATCTGGCCTGTTTACTGCCCATCTTAACTTCGATCTTAACATTAAAATCTGGCCTGTTTACTGCCCATCTTAACTCTCCGACCTTAATTATCATTAAACATTGGCCTGTTTGCTTCCCATCTTAACTCCGATCTTAATTAACATTAAAATCTGGCCTGTTTACTGCCCATCTTAACTCTCGACCTTATTATCATTAAACATTGGCTGTTTGCTTCCCATCTTAACTCCGATCTTAACATTAAAATCTGGCCTGTTTACTGCCCATCTGAACTCTCCGATCTTAACATTGAAACCTGGCCTGTTTACTGCCCATCTTAACTCTCCGATCTTAACATTGAAACCTGGCCTGTTTACTGCCCATCTTAACTCCGATCTATTAACATTAAAATTGGTATCTTTACTGCCCATCTTAACTCTTCGATCTTAACATTAAAATCTGGCCTCTTTACTGCCCATCTTAACTCTCCGACCTTAATTATCATTAAACATTGGCCGTTTGCTTCCCATCTTAACTCCGATCTTAATAACATTAAATCTGGCCTGTTTACTGCCCATCTTAACTCTTCGATCTTAACATTAAAATCTGGTATCTTTACTGCCCATCTTAACTCCGATCTTAACATTAAAATCTGGCCTCTTTACTGCCCATCTTAACTCCGATCTTAACATTAAAACCTGGCCTCTTTACTGCCCATCTTAACTCTCCGATCTTAATTATCATTAAACATTGGCCTGTTTGCTACCCATCTTAACTCCAATCTTAATTAACATTAAACATTGGCCTTTTGCTGCCCATCTTAACTCTGATCTTAACATTAAAAACTGGCCTGTTTACTGCCCATCTTAACTCTCCGATCTTAACATTGAAACATGGCCTGTTGACTGCCCATCTTAATGCTCCAATCAATCTTGCAGTGTCAGCTTAGAACTCTTTGACTCCGCACCCTGTTTACCAGCTGGAGGAAGTTGTGTACCCCTGTCTACGAGCATCCTGCACTGTCAACCATGTTAGCAAAGCAAAATTAACCCTTCCTGCAAGGAAGCTGGTGGATAGGGTGAGGGAGTCAAGGGGTTAAGATTTTGCACTTGGTGGGTAGGATGCGGGAGTGAAAGGGTTAAATTTCAAACTACTAATCTCCACACTCGTTACTTTTTGTTCTTGCTGTGTTTGTCCCGTGATGAGTCATGCTCTGTGATTAAACTTTCATGTCTTTTGACTGATGAGTCACATATTTTGTCAGGAGTTGATATCACCTTTATGTGTATCATCAATCTTCGTTACTGCTCGTTACTGTCAATGGCATAATGGATAGTGAATGTATCATCAATAATGTCATGATTATATTCTATCGTGAACGAGACAATGTGCTCCCCCCCCCACCCCCACCCCCCACCCACTCCCCGTAACCCTTTGATTCCCGCATCCTGTCACCGACTGCAAAAACTTAACCCTTTGATTCCTTCACCCTATCCACCAGCTTCCTGTATGAAGCTGATGGATAGGGTGAGGATATCAAAGGGGTCAACTTTTTGCTTTGCTAGCGTGGTTGACAATGCAGGATGCTGGTGGACTGGGTGAGGGAGTCAAAGGAGTTTTAGACAATATGATTCAAAATGACTGGTAACGTTTAAGTTAAATGGGAACCAGAAACATACGAAAACTGGATGTGAAAGTCAAGTGATTGAAATGGACTTGTTTAAATTGTTCAATAAAAGTGGCTGTCTTCTTTGACTGTTCTTTTTTTTCTCTTTTTTTTTTTTTTTTTTTTTTTTTTTAAAGATTTTAGAAAGAGTTTTATTGAGATGATCAATGTGGACTTCCCATGTACGTTTTTCGTCTATGTATACACCAGGTGCACAGTGCCCTGAAACATGCTCTACATGTATACACCAGGTGCACAGTGCCCTGAAACTTGCTCTACATGTATACACCAGGTGCACAGTGCCCTGAAACTTGCTCTACATGTATACATGTATACCCAGGTGCACAGTGCCCTGAAACATGCTCTACATGTATACACCAGGTGCACAGTGCCCTGAAACTTGCTCTACATGTATCATGTATACACCAGGTGCACAGTGCCCTGAAACATTGCTCTACATGTATACACCAGGTGCACAGTGCCCTGAAACTTGCTCTACATGTATACATGTATACACCAGGTGCACAGTGCCCTGAAACATGCTCTACATGTATACACCAGGTGCACAGTGCCCTGAAACTTGCTCTACATGTATACATGTATACACCAGGTGCACAGTGTCCTGAAACTTGCTCTAATGTATACACCAGGTGCACAGTGTCCTGAAACTTGCTCTACATGTATACACCAGGTGCACAGTGCCCTGAAACATGCTCTACATGTATACACCAGGTGCGCAGTGCCCTGAAACTTGCTCTACATGTATACACCAGGTGCACAGTGTCCTGAAACATGCTCTACATGTATACACCAGGTGCACAGTGCCCTGAAACATGCTCTACATGTATACACCAGGTGCACAGTGCCCTGAAACTTGCTCTACATGTATACACCAGGTGCACA
Source organism: Monoplex corrugatus (assembly GCA_030674185.1). Classification (NCBI taxonomy): domain Eukaryota; kingdom Metazoa; phylum Mollusca; class Gastropoda; order Littorinimorpha; family Ranellidae; genus Monoplex; species Monoplex corrugatus. The sequence goes on from JAPXFY010000017.1 coordinate 51,019,983, forward strand.
GTGCCCTGAAACATGCTCTACATGTATACACCAGGTGCACAGTGCCCTGAAACTTGCTCTACATGTATACACCAGGTGCACAGTGTCCTGAAACATGCTCTACATGTATACACCAGGTGCACAGTGCCCTGAAACTTGCTCTACATGTATACACCAGGTGCACAGTGCCCTGAAACTTGCTCTACATGTATACACCAGGTGCACAGTGCCCTGAAACATGCTCTACATGTATACACCAGGTGCACAGTGCCCTGAAACTTGCTCTACATGTATACACCAGGTGCACAGTGTCCTGAAACATGCTCTACATGTATACACCAGGTGCACAGTGTCCTGAAACATGCTCTACATGTATACACCAGGTGCACAGTGCCCTGAAACATGCTCTACATGTATACACCAGGTGCACAGTGCCCTGAAACTTGCTCTACATGTATACACCAGGTGCACAGTGCCCTGAAACATGCTCTACATGTATACACCAGGTGCACAGTGCCCTGAAACTTGCTCTACATGTATACATGTATACACCAGGTGCACAGTGTCCTGAAACTTGCTCTACATGTATACACCAGGTGCACAGTGCCCTGAAACTTGCTCTACATGTATACACCAGGTGCACAGTGCCCTGAAACATGCTCTACATGTATACACCAGGTGCACAGTGCCCTGAAACTTGCTCTACATGTATACATGTATACACCAGGTGCACAGTGTCCTGAAACTTGCTCTACATGTATACACCAGGTGCACAGTGCCCTGAAACTTGCTCTACATGTATACACCAGGTGCACAGTGCCCTGAAACTTGCTCTACATGTATACACCAGGTGCACAGTGCCCTGAAACTTGCTCTACATGTATACACCAGGTGCACAATGCCCTGAAACATGCTCTACATGTATACACCAGGTGCACAGTGCCCTGAAACTTGCTCTACATGTATACACCAGGTGCACAGTGTCCTGAAACTTGCTCTACATGTATACACCAGGTGCACAGTGTCCTGAAACTTGCTCTACATGTATACACCAGGTGCACAGTGTCCTGAAACTTGCTCTACATGTATACACCAGGTGCACAGTGCCCTGAAACATGCTCTACATGTATACACCAGGTGCGCAGTGCCCTGAAACTTGCTCTACATGTATACACCAGGTGCACAGTGCCCTGAAACTTGCTCTACATGTATACAACAGGTGCACAGTGCCTGAAACTTGCTCTACATGTATACATGTATACACCAGGTGCACAGTGCCATGAAACGTTTTTTTTTAAAACTTGTTTTTATTCATTTTCAGATATATAGATCTTACAAACATCTTGAAATGTACACAATGCGTAATCAACAGATCTAACAAAATGTGGAAAGAACAAGCATTCATTGCAATACATATATATATCCGCACACATACATATGCATATACATATACATGTACATATACAGACACATACACACATACATGTATACACACATCTACATCTACATTTACATATACATATATATACATATATATACACAAACACACACATATATATATACATATATATACACATACAAATATATATGCACACACACACATATAACATACATACACACATATGCATATATACATACACATACATACACACATACATATGTATACACATACACACACATAGACACATACATATACATACACAAACATATACACACATATATACACACATATACATATACATACATATACACACACATACATGTACATCCATATGTCTAACTGAAGCATATGAAGAGACATAGATAAATTCACATTTTAAGAAGAAAATTACGCGAATGTATACATGCATGTGTACGTGTAACAATAGGGAAAAATATCACACACACACACACACACACACACACACACACACACACACACACACACACACACACACACACACACACACACACACACACACACACACAATCAAGTAAGCAAACAAAAACAAATAATTGGACGAACAATATCGAAATCTAACAGCTTCATACCTCAAGGATAACTGCATGCTGGGTTTTCTTTCCTTGTAATGATGTCCATGGGAAAAAAAAATCTTTGAACAGAGTATGTTTTGTTATTTATAGAAAGAGGCATGTCTTCTATATTCCATCACGATCTATTTTTGTTATAACATGATCTTTATTTATTAACTCATTAGCCATTCTGCTGAACATTGTTGAGATAATTGTTTATGTGTCAAACATCAGAGGTTTATAGTAAGACCACTTTGATACGAATGTTGTATAGCACATATTCACATACGCTATGTGTCTTTCTATCATGAACCTCCGTTTAAGCTGTTGTAAGAACATATGAAAGATAGGTTGTATTTTCTCTTTTCGACATTTATATAAGAAGAATTTTGCAAAAATAGGAAGAAAATCAAATGTATCATCTGTTTTAAAGCTCTCCGATGTTCCAAGTATAATTAATTCTTCGTTCAATCTCAAATGACGTGTATGTACACATTTTTCATTTAACGAAGATTCCAAAGAATACCAAAATTGACGAACCGCGTTACATCGCCAGAATAAATGCTGAATATCCTCAGGTTCTCTATTGCAAAAAGTACATTTATCGTTGTTACTGATTTTCGTATTCTTAAGTGTTTTGTTTGTTGCAATAATTCTGTGAACTATCCGGATTTGAAACCATTTAAGTTTGATATCACTTATTTTCTGGATCTTATTGAAAACAACCTTCCAATTTATATCTGTTGGTAGTTTTGTGTTCCACTTACTACAACATTTTGGGTCTTGACCGTTGTTAGTTAGTATATCGTACTATGGTTTCGTTCCTTTGTGGCTTGAATAAATGATCTGAAGGGATTTCTTCAAATTTAAAGCATAGTTATTATGATATCAATGTCCATTTTTCTTATGTATTTTTTAATCGCTTGAATTACTCCAAAATAGGTGATAAAATTCGAAATTAGTCCATATGAAGTTCTGAATTCATCATATGTCAAAAAGTGACCATTGTTTTTCATAAGATGAGAAACACAGAAGATACCTTTTTTAAATCCATTTTTGGTATAAGATTGTTTTATTTCCAATCCGTATATTGTCGTTACAGAATATAGGTTCAGTAGCAAACTCTTCAGAAGTTGCTGGGTGTATTTTTGCTGTTAATTCTTTATAGGCATTTAACGCGTGTTGACTGTGTTCTCTTTGTTTGTTCATTTTATTTATGTGTTTCGTTGTTGTTGTTGTTTTGTCCAAACTTCTCTGTTGCTTCAGTGGGTGTCAATCCCAAGCCACTCTTTCCGATCCTCCACGCACTACCAACCCCAAATTCATCCAGTAATGTCCCAATGGCAGAAAGCCAGCCCATGGGAGCCTGCAATGTCCAGACGCTGTAAGGTCACCCATGAAAGGAGACTCTGCATTGCTGTGGGGTCACTTTGGCGAGTTCAACAGTGCCTGTCCTGATCCAACTTATTAACGACATTGCCCATGGAGCCCCTTCTAACAGCAGTAATCCCGCTCATTCGCTTGTTTACCAGTAATAATACACAGCTCTTTGCAGTTTTTGTCCCGGCTGTTACCCTTTGACTTCCACACCCTGTACACCAGCACCCTGCTTGTCAACCACGCTAGCAAGCAAAACTTAACCCTTTTGATTCCCTCACTCTATCCATCAGTTTCCTGCAGGGAAAAAAAGGAAAACAATATTAAGTATCCATATCAATGCATTCGTGCATATAATCTAAGGAGATGCCCCTGGGCGTTGACCACGCTGTCCAATTTATCACACAGGGGATTAAAAAAAAACCATACCTGAATACAAATTCACACACAACTAAAGACACTAAGACATATATAAAAACGGGCTTAAAATAACTTAAAATTGCTTCTGCATATTCATTTCAATGGAGCAAAAAAAACCAAAAAAAACAGCACTTAGAACATGTACCCAATTATCTATCCGTGAGAAAATGCGTAAGACTTTATCAAACACTTATAGGTGAATGGACCAGCAAGGCAGAAAATGACAGGAATAAATGACAGAAAGCAAAGGATCAAGGCAGAAACAAAGAGAGTGACAGAAAAGAGGAAATTTCTGGCACAAATGTTCCAGAAGGTGGGGATACTGTTTATACTGAAAGAGCCCCCAGCATCCCCACAGGGAACCTTTTGAACATACTTCCACACAGTATTCAAGTTCTTTCGTGAGTTTCTGGTTCTTACATGAATACATGTGATCATGATGAAGTCTTGTACTGAGAGTCTTGTCAGAAAAACAGGATTTTTAATCAAACTTATTTAGTTGGGACAGACTACATAAGTGTTCATTTGGATTCTGCTGTCTCCTAATGAGATCTTTGCACCCCCTCATGCGTCCTTCCCCTTCTTACTCACCCCTAGTCCTTCATCTCCATTCAGAATGCAGTTCTGTCAGTTGTCTGTGTGCATGTATATCATGAACATGCATGTGTAAATGTACTATGTAAATAAACAATTTGATCTGGAACCGTCTTCTTCAAGTTGTTTTAATTCTACTTTTTTCACATTGACTAAAATGGTGCTCTGTGCGCGCGTGTGTATGTGTGTGTGTGTGTGTGTGTGTGGGTGTGTGTGTGTATGTGTGTGTGTGGGGTGGGGTGTGTGGTGTGTGTATATGTGTTTCTGTGTGTGTGTGTGTGTGTGTGTGTGTGTGTGTGTATGAGTGTGTGTGGTTGTGGTGTGTGTGTGTGTGTGTGTGTGTGTGTGTGTGTGTGTGTGTGTGTTGTGTTGTGTGTTGTGTGTGTGTGTGTGTGTGTGTGTGTGTTGTGTGTGTGTGTGTGTGTGTGTGTGTATGTGTGTCTGAGTATGTGTGTGTGGTATGTGTGTGTGTGTGTGTGTGATGTATATGTTGGTGTGTATGTGGTGATTGCACGTTGTTGTTTGTGATGTGTGGGGTGTGTGGACATGATGATCAATTTATACTTACATTAACGACTGAACTCACACACACACACACACACACACACACACACACACACACACACACACACACACACACACTGACCAACAAGTACACAACAGACTAGAAGCACTATATACAATCTACTTAAACTAACACAACGTACAGAAAGGAATTTAAATTTTCATTTATTGTACTATGAATCATGCTACAGAGTTGTACAATTTCATTATAGTGAAAAATAATCACATGCTTTTCTATCAGGGAACTTTCAGTACACAATAAAACAATCAAAACATTTTCATTACTCTTACACAAATGCTACACGGTAACAGAATACAGATATTTTTCTACAGTCATAATCCTACGTTTTGGGAATAGTTCACACCACAAGCAAACGACCCAATGTTTTACGGAAATTCTACGCAATTACAGAGTGCTTGCAAACATCCTGTACACTCAAACCGAGAATAAAATAGTTTTACAAACTAACCAAGCAACTGGACTATAAAACAATTTCATTCTTTCAACATCGGTGTTGCTCAATCTGACATCTCAAACGTCCATTTAAATCCTACCTACACTCAACCTCTGAGAAAAAAAAAAAAAAAAAAAAAAAAAAAAAAAAATCCCATTCACTACATCTATTCAAACCTGTTCCATAAAGATGTCACATGATACTTGAAATTCAAAAACATATGTGTTTACTTTGTTAATCAATAATCCATCCACACCATTTCTACACAGACAAGTTTAATCAATAATCATTCTCCCTATTCAAATTGGTACATACATAGAAGAACATGTTACAACATGTATAACATTCATGTCATTACCCTCTTTCATTCTCTTTAAAAAAAAAAAAATGACTGGATGCTCATTACAGACAATCCCATCCAACTTATGATTGTCTGAGAAAAAAAAATGTGTTTCCAAAATTCCTAAGAAACAGAAAATACAGAATATCAGTGAGGACCAACTGTCTGATTTTGTCTTTAGAAAATACGCCCAAATCATGTCTGCTGGATTTGTACATAATCTATGCCTCTTCCATAATTCACCCCAAGGAAAACAAGACGGCCGAGCCATTCTATATCCCTTTTGATATAAACTCATAGAAAAATCCAGACTTTGTACTTCTCAAGGTCACAGTGACCTTGAAGCAGCATTACATGAAATAAAACTGGACATGAAGCAAGGACAATGGTAGACTATCACAACAGTGATAACAATGTAAATTTTGTCGGAAGTTCCTTTGGAAAGTGCTGTTCACACACCTTCCTAAAAAAGTGCTGATTTTAACCCTTGTTCCCTACCCTGTCCACCATATCGTGCACACCAATATCGTGCATTGCCAACCATGCTAGCCAAGCAAAAATTAACCCTTTGATTCCCTCACCCTATCCACCAGCTTCCTGCAGGAAGCTGGTGGATAGGGTGAGGGAGTCAAAGAGTTAAGTTTTTGCAGTTGGTGGATAGGGTGAGGGAGTCAAAGGGTTAAGAACTTTCTGTCCATGTGACCTTGTCTTGACCTTGGTTCCATGACTTCCGAATGATTTGAGACTATTTGCTTGTCTATACCTATGTCCCAAATTTGGTAAAGATCCAGCCTGAATCCCGAGAAAAACTTGCAAAACACATTTTGTTAACAGACATTGAACACACTCCTCCTTTTAGTCAATGTGAAAAGTTTTCTTTTTTTCTTTTCCTTTACAAGAGAGACTGAAAGAGGAAACACACACACACACACACACACACAAAACAAAGTAGACACAAAAGCCCAGAGATAGAAATCTCCCAGAAAAAGCAATCTATCATACATACTCACTTTTAAAATTGCAGGACTAGTTGTAGAAGACTAAAGCTAATCTAGAAATGTATCGTGCACTGAAAGGAATAATAATAATATCATCAAATCTTTACTTTGACAGTTTTCCATACACTGAGAAAATAAACATCTCACCATTCCCAAATGAGTGTATGTATGAAATAGTACAATGTGTTCCTCTTTTCTACTGCACGAGATTCACAAATGAAAAACTTACTATATACTCATGAACAACCATAAAAGTATACTTACTGTGAGGATTCATGATTACCTATGACTCTGACTAGACGAAACAACAAAATCTGTTGCAATGCACATAAATTACACCTGACGTAAAATGTTTCATGCAAATAAATATCTTGAGATTGTACTGGCATGAAGTGCTTTCACTGGCATCATGACCGAGCTTTTGATTTCGTTTGTTTGTTTGACTCTCAACAATGCAATTGCAAAGCATCAGGCTTGCAGTCATTAGACCAGATAATTACATTCAGTTTACAATGCTTGAAATTAGTAGAACCAATAATTGTATGTTCAGTTTATATTTGAAAAAAAAAAAGACCATATCTTTGGTCTATGATGCCTGAAATTCACAAACCAAATGCTTTCTCTGTTTCATTTCTGCACTATATCACTGCACCAAATAATGATATTCAGTTTATAATGTTTGAAGTTACTGAACCAAATGATATATTCTAAGACTCAAATAATGATATTCAGTTAATAACATTTGAAGTTATTGAACCAAATGATTACATGCTTCGATAAGTAAACACATGAACATCTGCATGTTTCTGATGAAGCAAACTTATTGAAAAGCTTCCATGCATTCTTTGCGATAAGAAAAGAACATAAGACAACAGTGATTTTTTTCACAGACGCAGAGTTGAAACAGGTCAATAGATGTTGGGTATGCAAACACTATCTCACACACACACACACACACACACACACACACACATGCATGCACACACACACATACACACGCACATACACACGCACACACACACACACATACACGAAGTGGTTATAACTTATCAGTTACACACGAAAACATATATAATGCAAATGCATCTACATGCATATCTTGTCTGTCTCTCTCTCTCTCTCTGTAAAACATATCAAATGCATATCAGTGCATTGACACATGCAAGTCTTCTCTTTCTCTCTCTCTCTCTCCCACACACACACACACACACACAGAGAAATAAGTGTCACTCATAAATACAACAGTGGTTACTCACACAAACACATATATACATATAAATGTAAATATTGCATACGCTTGCACACAAATCCAGTCTCTTTCTCACATACGCATGCACGCGCACACACAAAAACACAAATATGCATGCAAATATATATATAGGTCCATACACATGCGCACATATCTGTCTCTCTCTGTCTCGCTCTCTCTCTACACACACACACACCCACACACACACAACACACACACACACACACACACACCACACATTCTCTCTCTTAAATAGTTATATACCAATGGAATAGTACAGAAAAAATCAGGTTCTCATGCAAATCAAAGCAATACCATAATGATTTTGTACAATAAAAAATATCATACATTAAATCATGCTACTTGGAATGCAACAATGCACAGAACATGCAATCACAATCATTTCACAAAAAAAATGGATTTTACTATTATAATTATTGTTATCATTTTATTTACTATTACAATATTCATTTATACCTATCTACACTTGTACTTAAGCCTACATTTGATGACGTATGTACCATCACAGTTGTAACAATACACCCTAAAGCAGTCTAAATGCTTACTATTGGCATATTGGGAAGTCTACATCAATAATGCATGTGATACCTACCAATCACTTAAGGATTAAAGATAAACAGCAGTTTAGTGCCACTTGAGGTATAGATGCTATACATTAAGTGGAATAGTTCATTAACTGATCAACCACTAAGTTATACAGTAAGTGGAATATTTCATTAACTGATCAACCACTAAGTTATACAGATTACTCCATGTCTCTCACAATGCAAAGAACTTGCTAATATTTTCCACCAATTTTTGTCATACAATTCCCTCCCCAAATTTGTACTGGCAACCCATTATTTCATCTCTATCCCCTCCAAAAAAAGACCAAAAACAAACATGTCAACAGAATCTTCAACTGTCGGTGTGGCGTTTCAAAACTTAATCTTCTGATCACCTACTGTGCAAGAATCGGACATCAGTCTGTCTTTTCAAAATCATTTCTATCTGTCAATTATATTGTAATCGTTGCAAGAATCAGATACTAGTCCATCTTTTTAAAACAATTTCTGTTAATTATATTGTAATCGTTGCAAGAATCAGAAACTACTCTGTATTTTCAAAACCATTTCTGTTGATTATATCACAGTTGTTGCAAGAATCAGATACTAGTCTGTCTTTTCAAAACCATTTCTGTTTGTTAATAATATTGTAATTGTTGCAAGAATCAAATACTAATCTGTCTTTTCAAAATCAATTCTGTTAATTATATCATAGTTGTTGCAAGAATCAGATACCCTTCTATCTTTTCAAAATCAATTCTGTTAATTCTATTGTAGTCGTTTCACTTTCAACTTACTTACTACCTATTACGCCACTGGTCTGTAAAACAGAAAGTGTTGTTCTCCATTCCTGTCTGTTCTGAGTGTTTCAGGGTCTTGAGGTCTCCTCAAACAGTTTGCCGCAGGTACTCTGGAGGTTTTCTCTTTTATATCTTCCTTCTGGAGTCCAGTGAAGTACAGTCCAGGTTAAGTTTTCCTGCTGTCTTTGGACGATGTGCCCAATCGATGTCCATCATGATGATGATAGTGTCCATATTCTCTACATCGAGTAAACAGTTACTAAGCGAAGATGGTACTGGGCCAAACTTTTAACTGACCAGAGATGTATGAAGGAGATGAGTGGCAGACTGGTTCAGACGTTCGCCTGCCAATAACTAAACCTAAGGTTCAAGAGTTTGTTTCCCGTTGAGGCCTCAACTTTTTTCCTGTTTGATTGGAAAATCGAATTGAATGTCTAGTCTTTTGAAGTGGATGAAAAACAAGTCGGACCCTTGAGCCCTCTGGCCTGCGCACGCTAAAGATCCCATAGTAGTGGGAAATCATGAAGAGCAGGGCCTCCTCCCAGCTACCCTGGTATAAAAAAACAATGGAGAGATAGGTTGATTTCCCAGGTCCCTCCCCTTAAAGTCAAATTAGCTTTTTTTTGCCTTTCTAGAGTCTTGGTTAAAAAAAACAAACTGGGTGGCGCTGCACTGCATCAACGTGCTCTCAAAGGGGAGAGCAGCCCGAGTTTCACATGATAAATCCATGGTGACAAAAGAAAAAAATGAATATGAGTGAATATTCAGATTCTGAATCAAACCATACCCACAACAAGATTAAGCGGACAATGTCCTGAAAAAGAACAAACTCCTACACTGTATCACAGACAAAAATAAATAATGCTTGTCTGCCATTTCAAGAAACCCCACTTGTGTCAGTTCATTCTGATGAACGATCAAAGACAAGAAAACACAGGTCTGATTAAAAAACAACAACTGATATCTGCACACACAAACTGCATGGCTGAAAACCACCAAAATACATTTTCTAAAAGTCTGGAAAAAAAACAACAACATGCCAATCAATCTAAATAAACAGGTTCTTTTCGTTAATAAGTGAACATTTTTCGTAAATTCTCCAATGAAGAAGTCAACATCAAAAACCATAGCAATGAAAATAACCAAAAAACTGTATGATAACTGAGGACAGTGGGGTTTTTTGTTTGTTTTTGTTTTTGTTTTTTTCCTTGAGATTCTGTACAACAGGTGGAAAAACTCAGGTATCTGAAATAGGATGTTAACCATAAGAGAAACAAATTTACCAAAAAGAAATGTGGACTGGGTGGCAGTGATTTTCTGTTTGTGAGTGCATGGATACTTCTGTGTAAGTGTAATAAAATTTGTGTATATATGTCGGTGTGTATTTGTGAATGTGTGTGTGTGTTTGGGGGCATGGGGAGCGGAGTTTGAGCATGGGGATTGAGAAAAAAGGGGGTAAGTGTGCGTGAGTGTGTGTGCTCGTCTGTCCATGTAAAAAAGTGTGTGTGTGTCTGCATGTGTATCAAAGCATATAATGACAGATGATCTTAAGGGTAAAAGTCTCAAGCTGAGACTATACATAAGAACACCACACAATCCTTTCCTTTAGCATGATATCAATGCCACTCCGACACAAAATTATATTCTGGTATGAGTATCAACATCACTCCAACACAACATTACATTCTGGTGTGAGTATCAATACCACTCCAACACAAAATCATATTCTGGTATGACTATCAATACCACTCCAACACAAAATCATATTCTGGTATGACTATCAATACCACTCCAACACAAAAACATATTCTGGTATGACTATCCATACCACTCCAACACAAGATTATGTTATGGTATGACTATCAATACCACTCCAACACAAAATTATGTTCTGGTATGACTATCAATACCACTCCAACACAAAAACATATTCTGGTATGACTATCAATACCACTCCAACACAAAATTATGTTCTGGTATGACTATCAATACCACTCCAACACAAAAACATATTCTGGTATGACTATCCATACCACTCCAACACAAGATTATGTTATGGTATGACTATCAATACCACTCCAACACAAAATTATGTTCTGGTATGACTATCAATACCACTCCAACACAAAATTATGTTATGGTATGACTATCAATACCACTCCAACACAAAATTATACTCTGGTATTTGTATCAACATCACTCCAACACAAAATTACATCCGTACTTAACCCTGTAGCAAATTACCTTCAGCAACCTGAATTTCTCATTTTACTGATTATCACTGTAGCAAAATGCCCTCCATGGTATAAACACAATACATCACAGCTACCCACTGTAGAAAAAGATCTATGAATGCTGTGCATTATTTTTGACTTTCCGATTGCCTCAACTTGTCAACCAGCTTCCATGAAGAAAGCTGGTGGATACAATGAGGAAATCAAAGGTTAAATACAAATGCCAACTGACACAACAATGGAGTCAAATAGTTAATGAAAATGCCACTCTAACATCACATCAGTTTGGAAAACAGTTAGCAGCGCTACATTTTATTACAAGCCAATATGGCAAAATGCTAATCAACGATCACATTTTCTGGTATTTTGAATATGAATGGGAATTCCCTGCCCCATTCAACAATACACGACAATGGGTAACTGAGAACGTAAATGCAGACTGTAATTAGTGCCACTAAAGAACTGAATGGCTTCAAAATTTCATTCTTTATCATATCACCGTTATTTTCTCATTTCGCTTCACAATCTATTACTCTACTGCAGTAAAGTGTTTGTCACTTCAAGGATGCAAGGCTTCAAGGACAGAAAAATCAACTAAACTAAAGGTGGTTTCATTCTGTGCAGTATCACTTTTCACAATTCCACTGTACAATCACATTTTGACGCTAAGAGACCATACTCTCATTCTGTATGCCGCAAACACTCGTCACTCTATTGCAGGTTCCCCGTTTTCACAAACCAAAAACAGTTCAAACAACAGTTCATTCCTTGTGGTATTAATACTCAATGCTTTACACTAATGTAAGTATTTCAATCAATTTCAAAATTTCACTCCGTGCAGTGCTATTACTTAATACTGGTATGACTATCAATACCACTCCAACACAAAATCATACTCTGGTATGACTATCAATACCACTCCAACACAACACAACACTACCTACATTTCAAATCAACATTTTGTTCCTTCTGGTGTTACAATTCAACACTTTTACACTGCCGACCTTTCAAATAATTTAAACAGCATTTGATTCATTGTGGTGTTTTAAGTCAATACTTAAAACTGCTGATATTTCAAATAATTTCAATAAAATTTCATTCCTTGAGGTCTTACTGCTCCATGCTTTACACTATAACCATTTAATTTATAACAGTCCACTGTGGCGTTATAACTGAATAGTCTACTTATATTTAGATTTAATTCCAACAATTCAAACAGCATTCATTCCTTACGGTGTTACTACTCAACATTTTACACCACCTGCATTTCAAGCAATTTAGATAACATTTCATTCATTGCGGTGTGGTAAGTCAATACTTCACAATGTCAATGTTTCAAATAATTTCAACAATATTTCATCCTTTATGGTGTCACTGCTCACTATTTACACTATCTACATTATATATCTATTTTAACAAATTGTATATGCCTCATCTGAAACATTTTATCACTCAAGGTACTCCCAAGTACTCCAACTACAAAACCCACTGTTCCAAAAAATATACCTGACAGCAGCTAACACCTACAGTGTTTGTCACTGTAGCAGCTACCTACAACAGAAATAAAGTTGGCAATGTCAATAAATAACTCTTCGTACATTTACAGCAAAATACCCTGCTTGCAAAAAAAAAAGCAGTCAACTTTAACCTCTTTCACTTGCTACTGGGAAAAGAAAGTTGGTACCATTAACCCTTTCAGCCTATCACCCTATCCACCAGCTTCCTGCACCCTCACCCGATCCTTCAAGCATGGAGCATGGTGGATAGGGCATGGGAATGAAAAGGTTAACATATGACACTTCGCGCGTGGAAAAGCACCCAGTATCACTCAGCTTTGATGACAACAGGACAGTCACCAACTCAATGACTAGTTCAGCATGGTGTGGCGATCGTAGATGTTGCGACGTTGTTCCTGCACGGTACCTTTCCACTTCTTCTGTTCGTCCGTCATGCGGTTCAGCAGGGAACGTTGTCGGGCAGCGGCAGCAGCGCTGGTGGGCTCCATCTGAGAGATGTGGGGCGTGGACATGTCCTCCTGAAAGGTAGGTGAAAAACAGGTGTACACATCATGACCTTCAGATCTGTTACAGGTGTATATATAATGACAGGTGTTTACATTCCACACTTACCTGTGACAAGCTTAGAGACCTCTTTCACTGAATGTATCATATAAAAATGCAGTTGCCAAACATGCATCAACATGCAGCAGAAGTCGCAACATATATCTAAGTATTGTGCTGTCTCTGTCATCAGAAGCTTATTCCAAACAATGTCATCATTCTTATGTTACTAATGAAATTTACAAACAAGTAAGATATGATACACCAGACATAATTTGAATTAAAAATACTCTCTGACTTTTCATTTCATCTTAAGGATTTCTTGGTTTTCTATGGTAAATGTTTCCTCTTAATGTGACTGCCCAGAAAAAAGAACTATGCATGGGTGAGTTATTTCACTGCTGTTATCTTTCCATTTGTTCTTCGTCTTCTTTCTTTTCAATTGGTGCGCTTTTCTCAGAATCGTACTTCACCATTCACTTGTTTAGCTGCTTTTGTCACAAGATGTTTATATGCCCTGATACATATCCTTCTTCAATATCTTTTATCAAAATGATACTCTCAAGAACAACTGACCAATCCTGGAAAACAAGAACACTCAGGGATGCAGTCAGAAACTACCTCAACACCAGATTGCCAGTCAGAAGTACTGACCTCAAAGAAAGGAAATGTTTAGAAAATGAATCTGAATCACATAACAGTGGACAATTTCAGCAAGCTCTGTCACAGAAAAAGATTTGGCTGGCAATTTGTGCTGAAAGCTGAAAGTTAGTATGGAACACTTTGAAGCTGCCAGTTCTGAGTTTGTTCAAGAGGGATTCACTGCTCTTGGACCGTTCCATATGTGTTCCACCTTAATCTGTCACTGATGATCTGGCACACTTCCTGGGCCAACAACAACAACAACTGAGAGAGGGGCACCACATCTGGAGACGAAGTCTCTCTGTGTTGTGGTTCCCATTGAAGATAAGTGCCCATTCAACCCCTGATGGGGATCTGGATCTCCGGCGCGAAGAGGATGTCGTTGAGTCTCGCACGCTTGGAAAGGATGACACGTTGTTGACCCAGATAAAAAACATCACAAAGGAATCCCGATACAGCATGTGAGAACAAATAGGGTGTACGGGGCATTCTCCATGCAGAGAGAGGCAGAAATAAAGTCCCGCAGAGATCAGACCCTACTTGCAAAGCTGAGGTCGATGAACAGCACACAGGCCAGGTTTTACATTGCTGGCTGGGACTGCACTCAAAGACGTCAAATCTCCAGTAAATGGCTCCACCAACTAAGCCAGACAACAAACTAATAAACAAAACAAAACAAAAAAACAAACAAAAAATCCCTATGGTCTGCCCATGGATCAAGCCCACAAACCCTTGCCTGAGTCTCAGCATGGCACTCAACCCAAAGGAGCTCATAACCTCAAAGACCTTCCACATTTCCAGAAATTCTGTTTTCATCATGCCCAACCTCTGAACACCAAGCTCCATGATTCTTCCACATTTCTAGAAATTTTGTTTTCACCATGTCCAACATCTGAACACCCAGCTCCATGGTTCTTCCACATTTTCAGAAATTCTGTTTTCACCATGTCCAACATCTGAACACCCAGCTCCATGATTCTTCCACATTTCCAGAAATTCTGTTTTCACCATGTCCAACCTCTGAGAACCCAGCTCCATGGTTCTTCCACATTTTCAGAAATTCTGTTTTCACCATGTCCAACATCTGAACACCCAGCTCCATGATTCTTCCACATTTCCAGAAATTCTGTTTTCACCATGTCCAACCTCTGAGAACCCAGCTCCATGGTTCTTCCACATTTTCAGAAATTCTGTTTTCACCATGTCCAATCTCTGAACACCCAGCTTCATGGTTCTTCCACATTTTCAGAAATTCTGTTTTCACCATGTCCAATCTCTGAGAACATCTGAACACCCAGCTTCATGGCAGCCTGCTGTAACTGGACTGGAAAAAAAAATGGCTACATTCATTGCCAGATGTGGTCTATGTAGAAGGCCAGCGGAGGAAGAAGAAGAAAAAGAATCACTGTCCACAATAAATATGAAAAAAGTTATGTAATATTAGGTATTTAGGCAAAGTTTTTATCTGTGAAAAGTGTGTAAATACAGACCATACACTATTATTATCATCTTAACTTTGACAATGTAATCTTACACTATTTTAACCCTGTAACTCCCGCACCCTATCCATCAATTGCAAAAACTTAACCTATTGACTCCCTCACCCTATCCACCAGCTTCCTGCAATGCAGGATGCTGGCGGACAAGGTGCAGGAGTCAAAGGGGTAAGTGTCTTACCTGTGTGTATCAACAAAATCAAAATACATAAATATATAACTAGTCAGATAGATAAGTACATAGGTAGATAGATAAATAGACAGACAGATATAGATAGATAGAGACAGACAGACAGATAGATAAAACATTTACAGATATTCTTCCCAAGATACACTGCATCACTTTTCTTCTGTTTAGCTGTCATTAGTATGACTTTAAAGTATGCATGTACCTTGTCAACTTTCTAAAAATTATTTGTTAATCAAAAATATCACAAACTACGTGTGCAAAACAGAAAAGGCTTTGTTTATGCTTTTCCACATCAAAAAAATGCATGTACGCACAAACAGTGGCATAAAGACCCATACACACATCCTCATCGCACACACATACAAAAAAATTTTCTCTCTCTCTCTCTTGTGCGCGCACACACACACACACACACACACACACACACAACACACACACACACACACAAAACACACACACAAAATGACAAAAAAAGGTAGGTTACAATTACAAATAAGAGGAAACCCACACCCTGTCATACTTCAAAAAGAAAATGCTGCGGCATAAAGATACAAAGCAAGCTAAAGAATGAACGATATCTGCTTAGAGGAGTATATAGTTGGATTATATACATTCATATACATGTTCACTGTTCTCCGGTTAAGTTTGGAAGCATGTTAGGGGTAGATAATGATCAGGTTTAAAAGAGTGAGAGAGAGAGAGAAGAGAGAGAGAGAACACACACACACAGAGACAGAGAGAGAGAGAGAGAGAGATGACAGACCGACAGACAGACAGAGAGAGATGGACACAGAGAGAGACGGAGACAAAGACAGAGGGAGAGAGATAGAGAGACAGACAGACAAAGTTACAGACACAGAGAGAGAGACAGAGGGAGACAGAGAGAGAGATAGACAGAGAGAGACAGAGACAAAGACAGACAAGAGAGAGACAGACAGAGCTACAGACACACAGACAGACAGACAGACAGAGAGAGAAGGGGGGCAGAAATCAAGGAAGCACATAAGCATCCTGATTCCATAAAAACATATAATATCATGTTATAGTTAAAACCAAGTAAGGCAACATCCTTGTGATCTGTGAAAATTTCGACAAAATCTGTGCTGTAGTGTATTTCAGTTAAAAAAGTGAATCACCTGAACAAAAACCGTACCCCACTTCAAAAGATAGTAAACTATTTTCCTAAGTGTATTAAGGGCTTTGTACCTACTTATCTCTACAACTGTTTCTGAATGCACCATTCTACCTAACCTCTGCTGTTTACATATTCACCAATACAGATACTCTGCAGTAGGTCGCTGTTCATTTTCTGATTCTGTATTTTCAGTTCATTTTCTATATTCCCTGTCTCTTCCACAATTATTCTTTCTTCCTTCAAATCGAACTTGAAGACATATTTTTTTGTCCAGCAGTGCTTTGCCTGTTTACCCCCTCCCTCATCATCCCAATGGCAGATCAAGTTTTCACCTACTTGGTTATCATCTACACTCATCTTCCAAATGGCAGATCAAGTTTTCACCTGCTTGGTTATTGCCTGGTGGGCAAAGGGTGGAGATTTTTTCCAATCTCCCAGGTCACTGAATGCACAGACCTGCAGTTGCCTGAACCCCCTACATGTGTATGCATAACACAGAACATCAGAAGTGAAAAAACATGTAAGCTATGTTAGTATTCGCTGACTTGTGGAAACATGTAAACACCCAGCGCGCACACCCTCTCCCCCTCCCGAAAACACGGAATGACTGCCTTAATTGTGGGTACACCAACTCGGTACATTCAAGTGCATGTGAGAGTTGCAGCCCATGAATAAAAAAAGAACATCAACCCCCGTTCCCCGTACCGAAAATGCAGTATGAGCACTTTAATGGCGGGTACACCAACTCGTTTATATTCAAGTGCATGTGGGAGTTGCAGCCCAGGAATAAAAAAAACAACAACACCAAAATAATAATAACCATAACAATAATCATAACAATAACAATAATAATAATGATGATCATAATAATAATAATGTTCATTTTGTAAACTATGTCCATATTGATTTTCACGCTGTCACTGTTATATTTTTGCCAAACCTAACCATGCTGATTCTTTTCAAACATTTCAGACAAGTTCTGAAGTTCTGAATACACAGAAACTCCCAGATGTGAAAGTCTTCAGACTGTAATATGGGCACATACACATTTCTTTTATCCTTCCCCCCCACCCCCAAACCCCCCCCCCCAAAAAAAAAAAACCCAAAAAAAACAAAAACCCCAAAAAACTCAACTTTTTCTTTCTTTCTCCCCAACTTATTTTCATCAAACCACAAATTACCCACCCCTGCATTTGATTTCTGATAACTGTGATGCTAGCACAACAACCACTACCTAGAAAGATGGTTGCAAAAACATTAGCAGAAAACAGAATGTAAACATATACACAGCAAGCTTATGCAAAGAGAAAAGGAACCTGTCATTTTCAATCTGTTAAATTGTCCAATTGATATAGAAAAGGTTAGTGAGACAGTGGAAATCTACTTCTTTGAGAGCTTTATGAATTGCAATTTTTTATACTTTTTCGTAAGCAGACATGAATAAAAGACTAATTATCACTACTAATCATTGTAAAAGTAATGATACATATAGAAATATATTGACAGTCAGACATGAATAAAAGACTAATTATCACTACTAATCATTGTAAAAGTAATGATACACATAGAAATATATTGACAGTCAGACATGAATAAAAGACTAATTATCACTACTAATCATTGTAAAAGTAATGATACATATAGAAATATATTGATGGTCAGACATGAATAAAAGACTAATTATCACTACTAATCATTGTAAAAGTAATGATACACATAGAAATATATTGACAGTCAGACATGAATAAAAGACTAATTATCACTACTAATCATTGTAAAAGTAATGATACATATAGAAATATATTGATGGTCAGACATGAATAAAAGACTAATTATCACTACTAATCATTGTAAAAGTAATGATACACATAGAAATATATTGACAGTCAGACATGAATAAAAGACTAATTATCACTACTAATCATTGTAAAAGTAATGATACATATAGAAATATATTGATGGTCAGACATGAATAAAAGACTAATTATCACTACTAATCATTGTAAAAGTAATGATACATATAGAAATATATTGATGGTCAGACATGAATAAAAGACTAATTATCACTACTAATCATTGTAAAAGTAATGATACATATAGAAATATATTGATGGTCAGACATGAATTAAAGACTAATTATCACTACTAATCATTGTAAAAGTAATGATACAATAGAAATATATTGACAGTCAGACATGAATAAAAGACTAATTATCACTACTAATCATTGTAAAAGTAATGATACATATAGAAATATATTGACAGTCAGACATGAATAAAAGACTAATTATCACTACTAATCATTGTAAAATAATGATACACATAGAAATATATTGACAGTCAAAGAGACAGGCAGACTGACAAATGGTGACAGATTGTTTACAGAGAAACAGTTTTCATCCAAGCCTCAAATGCTGAATTATAATGTACAGAAATCCACATATTGATACCCATTCATCAGAACTGCAGATAAGACATATTATTTACAGAAGAATCCTTGTCGTTCATGTCTTGAATTTGAAAATGTGCAGAAATTAACACATCCATACAAAATTTATCAGAATCAGTTATTACCATTAGCAAGTACTCACAATTTTAAATGTCCATATATATTCTTTATAAAAACAGAATCAGGCATCAGTTCTCACAATTTATCATGAATTTTCTCATTTAATTCATTTACTAAACATATTCCTGCTGATGATGTTCAGAGCAGAGGTAGAGCACAGCAGAGACATCCAGAAATAAAAACTTACTTCACTTGCGCTCTCTTCACCCTGAACCCATCATGAAAAAATACAGAATTGATAACACGTTCACAGTAACAGCGTTAGTAAGTCAAGCTATATGCGCTGGTTAACCCTTTTCCATTCCTCACCCTGTCCACCAGCTTTGCAGGAAGCCGGCAGATGGAATATGGAAATGAAAGAGTTAATGGCAGTGGAATCCATGTACAATCACATTCTGTAGAGCTGAAAATTTTCTGTTAGTGAACTTCACCTTACATTCATATTTCATACTTCACACTTTTCGTGGCTATGTATGTGCATGGATGTCTGTGTTGTGCATGTATTTGTGTGTGTACATGTGTGTTAAGTGAAAACATGTTATATGAGCAAGGCTGGCAACTTTTCAATGAAGACCAAAGAGGTTTTACGTAAACATATAGCAGACAATGCAAAACTGATTCACAAACACACACACGTTCACACACACACACACACACACACACACACACACACACACACACAACCCAACACACACACACCACACACACACACACACTCACACACTGGTTTTCTATACACACACACACACCATGAACGGGTTTCTTCTTGCTACACACATACACACACACACACATACACACAGTATACATATACACAAACACACAAACACCATGAACCTGGGTTTCTTCTTGCTATCGATTCTGGGAAGGATTTTCATTCACTAAACTGGGGGTTTATACACAAAGTTCAAAGAGTTCATAGCTTCAAGACAATGTCTGTCGCTGGACTAAACTTTCAACAGAAATATGTAATCAAAATCAACCACTTCTGTAAACGGTCAGACTTCACAGTGGTTTAATTAATGTAGATGGAGGATGCATACCGAGAAATCTCATTTCATCCCTTCTGTTTATTCTTAGTGCACAAATTCTAACCACTACGATAAGGATGGTTATTTCAATACAATGAACACAAATTCAACAAACAGAGCATACACTCTCCCAGTTCGCTGACAATTCCCGACTGATAAAGAAGATAAAATTTCTGGATAAAGAAGATAAAATTTCTGTTAAGCAATCTATACATATTCATACACATACCTGTCTAGTTTGGTATAACTTATTTTCGTTTAAAACCCAGCCACTGTGTAGAGCCATGTCAGGGCTAAAACCATGTCAACACACACACGACACTTCAACAGAACACAGGGAAAGGGAAACTGAGTACACATATCAATGGTATAAAATCAGGCTTATATACGACAGTGAAGAAACCCAAGCAGCATAGCTTTGAAGGGAGAAAACACCTCAGAAAAATGTATCGTTCGCATTTCAAAATGATATCAGATGAACACTAACCTGACATGGATGAAACATTAAGATGGGCAGCAAACAGGCCATTTTTAATGCTGCAGATTGGAACTGAACTTGATATATTATTATGTCAAAGCAATATTATGTTCTATAGGCACATTTGTTTGTTTTGTTTTGTTTCCCTTTGCTCATGGTTTATTTTCACTTGCTCGTGGTTTTATGTGAAAGTTTTGATCATTTTCATTGTAATTTTCTGATGTTCAATGTTTCAATAAAAAAAGGTGAGTAAAAAAGAGATTAAAAGAAAAAACAAATACCTGACAGATTGGCAAACCTGCGTGTGGCACAGACTAGTACTCTCCACCCACTAGTATGACTTATGACCTCATAATGGCTAAGTGTCATTTATATAGTGCAGGCCTACATCTTATGCCAAAAACTGTTTTACTTTACTGAACAGATGGACTGACAGGCTCTTCTAACAGACCTGTGAACTCAGGATCTCTTGAGATCCAAAACAAGTGCGACTGCCCGCGCCCAAGCAAACAGGAACCAGAAGAACAAGAAAACCAATGCAAGCGCGTATTCAACAAAACAAGACAAGACAAGCGCAAATTTTCGGCCAACCGGCCTTTGTCAAGCGCGAACGCACGGTCACAAACAGACCACAAACACCAAACAACAGATAATAAAAAGAGGACTAAAAACTTCCCTGCCGCCTCGTCCAGTGGATAAAAAGGGACCAAATGGAATGCCCATGCGCTCATCCGTTGTTAGGCGTTTGTGGTCTGTTTGTGACCGTGCATTCGCGCTTGACAAAGGCCGGTTGGCCGAAAATTTGCGCTTGTCTTGTCTTGTTTTGTTGAATACGCGCTTGCATTGGTTTTCTTGTTCTTCTGGTTTCAGGATCTCATCTTCCAATTTCAATTCCAGCCCGTAGCATAAAAGTTGGCCTGTTTGCTGCCTGTTTTAACCCTTTGATTACCGCACTATGTCCACCAGCATCCTCCATAGTCAACCATGCTAGCATAGCAAAAACTTAACTCTTTGATTCCCTCACCCTATTCACCAGCTTGGTGAGAGAGTCAAAAGGTGAAGTTTTTTCAGTTGGTGGATAGGGTGCAAGAGTCAAAGGGTTACTACTCCAATCATTCTGATAGTGTCAGTGTTTCATGAGTCTGGTTACCTTTCCCATTTCACAATCTTGCCAGTACATATAGTTTCGAGCAGGCTTAAGGAGTCTTCCAACTAATTATTGGCAGATATGGGTAAAGCACATATGGAATTGTCTGAGTGTAGTGAATGTCTTTTAAAGATATTCCAGACTCCAAACTCACTTGAATATGGTGTTTTATCAGCAATACTTTAACTTTTAGCACAGTGTGTTTGAGTGTGTGGTGTGTGTGTGTGTGTGTGTGTGTGTGTGTGTGTGTGTGTTGTGTGTGTGTGTGTGTGTGTGTGTGTGTGTGTGTGTGTGTGTGTGTGTGTGTGTGTGTGTGTGTGTGTGTGCATGAGTGTGAAACAGTGTGTGTGTGATGTGTACGTGTGTATGTGTGTGCTTATGTGTGTGTTTGTCTGATACTTGTACGTGTGTGCGTGTGTATGTGTGTGTGTGTGTGTGTGTGTGTGTGTGTGTGTGTGTGTGTATACGTGTATGTGCGTGAGAGAAGAGTGTGTGTGTCTGTGTGTGTGTGTGTGTGAGAGAGGGATGTGTGTTTCTGTTTGAGTATGTGTGTGCATGTGTATCAAGTGCTTGTTTCTCTTTTAAAAAAAGAATAAAGCTAGAATAGGGCTGACCTAATCCTGATCCTGATCTAATTCTTCCCATACTCATACCATACCAAATCTTTGGTACACAAAATTTCAATGACAAAAGATCATCGTCTCTTCTTGATATACTGTTTCAACAACTGAACAATTAACCATTTTTTCCTATTCTTTGTACACATGAGTCTTCAACTTAATGTAAAAAGTCACTGTATGTAATGAATGTAAATGGATTCCACTGCACACTAAAATGAGACCCTATCCAAGAAACGAGTCACAAAACACTTGACCTCTGAAGCTGAGGCTAAAACTGATCTCAAGGGCCATAACCATCATTTCTGAGCTGACAGGATTGTCTTCACACTTTATATTATAATTTCGTATTTTTTCACTTTGTTTTCGGTACATGTATGATATTTGCATCTACATTTTGACAATGAACTCTGGTCACTCTCTTCATGCAGTATCCATATATTCCCAATCCTTTTTTCTATTTGTTTACAGGTATTAACTTCTCAAAACACATACCCAAACTCCCACACTGAAGAATAAGTATAATCAGACAAAAATGTGTCCAGTTTCCATCTTTAAACCATCTGTGGACAAAGCTCCTTTAACTTTACTTCCATTTCTATCATTATTATCTTGTCTTTTATCATTCACTTGACTAATTCTTTGTTTATTTAGGGACATCAATGTCTGAAAATCCACACCAATAAATCATATCTCATCCTGAAAATGAGTGAAAGCCTAATGAATACCCTGAAAACAATTTTTCAACAATATGAAAAATAAAAAAGAATATTCCTTTTCTGCTAAATGGCATCTTGGTGTTACAACATATAGTAATTTTCCAAGTGTGGTAAATCTGTCCTTAGAAAATTAGACTGAAAAATATTTCTCATAACAACTGGATTAGAACAGTCATAAGATAACAAAATGGCAAAAGGCAAAGAGAATAGAAATTTTGGAAACATGTGACTCATCTCCTGGCATGAGGGCAACAAATGGTATATTAGAGAGGTAAAAATGCCGCAGCAGGGTGGTTACCAAATTCACCTCCTCATCAGTGTGCTGGCTGTAGCTCGTGGGTCGTCGCTGGATCAGAGGGTCCAGGCACAGCAAGAACAGCATGTACACAAACAGCAAGGACACCACGCATATGATGAATATCACCACCACCTGAAACATTCATTATAATAATTTTTGTAACTGTCTTCATCATTATCATCAAGTTCAAGTACAGCAACAACATACATGTACACAAATTAGCAAGGACACCACGCATATGATAAAAATTACCACCACCTGAAACATTCATTATAATCACTGTTGTAATGTCACCTGGTCACAATGGGAAAGCTGGAGGGAAAGAGAGCACCGGGTAGACCCAGGGAGAAAATGCAGAGTGGCTGGGGACTGAGGAGGGTGGGGGAGATGCTAGGGGCAACGAGAGATAGAGGCAGATGGAGGTCCATGATCGCCAACACCATGCGGCAGGGCACCTGATGATGATGATGAATGTCATCACCATTATCATCAAGTTCAAGCACAGCAAGAATAACATGTACATAAACAGCAAGAACAAGGACACCACGCATATGACGAAAATTACCACCAGCTAAAACATTCATTATATTTATAATCATTATTGTAATCATCATCATCACCATTACTGTAATAGTCATCATCACCATTATCATCATGTCCAGGAACAGCAAGAACAGCATGTACACAAACAGCAAGGACACCATACCTATGATGAATATTACCACACCTGAAACATTCATCACAATTACTGTTGCAACTCTCATCGTCGTCATCACCTCTATCATTACGTTTAGGCACAGCAAAAACAACACAAAGACATACTACAACAAGAACAACATGCAGGTAATGAAAATCACCACCATCTAAAACACTGTCACTGTGTCAGAATCATCATCAGTGTTGCACTTGCAATCAATGTCATCTACTCTATTTTCACTAACTGACTAAGTCCAGGTAAATCAGGATTAACAGCAAAGACACCACACAGCTGATAAATATCACCACCACTTGAAACATTGTAAACATCATGATCATAGTTGTCACAAATGTCATCCTCAATGTCATCATCACCATCGTCAGCGTCATCATCATCACCATAATCACGATCATCATCATCATGATCATTACTATCATGTCCTAGCACAGCAAACACCACATGCATACAAATAGTGCTCAACAAACTACACAGGCGATAAATACAACCATCACCTGAGACATACACTGTCACCACTATAATATCATTAATATCACCATCATTTTCTCTGAACCCACTCAGTGCAAGCTTTTCCCTTTGTCCAACAGCTTGAGTGCTAGTACTGACTCGCGCGCGTGCGTGCGTGCGTGCGTGCGTGTGTGTGTGTGTGTGTGTGTGTGTGTGTGGTGTGCGTGTGTGTGTGTGTGCGTCTGTGCGCAACATCATTTCCCTTTTCATAATGCAAAATAAAATGAACTTTTGGCTGCTCGCTCAAAGAAGAGTATGTCCACAAAACCGAATTGTTTTTTTTTGTTGTTGTTTTTTTGTTTTTGCTTGTTTGTTTTGTCAGGAACACCTCCATTGTTGCTGTGAGTTTTTTTACATGTGCAAAGTGCATGCTGCATCCCAAAGGCCAGCACACAGACCACCACTAAAGATCTAGTGAAGTGGACAGAAAAATCCCAAAGAAATGAACCCAAGGCTTCTTCTAATTGTATCTTCAACTGGCCTTTTAACTGCTAGGCTGCCATTTTATGTCTCTAGGTTCACTGGTACCTTTAAAAAGTGGGAATGGACAGCTGCCACATATCTGTAAAGTATCATTAACAATTTCACATTTTCACACACACACAAACATTGCACACACACACACACACACCACATGCGAGCGCGCGCACACGCACACACACACACACACACACGCGCACGCACACATACCACACACACACACACATATCACACACACACACACACACACACACACACACACACAAATAATTTTCATTCTATCTTTTGTGTGAGGGTGGGTGAGTGAGTGAGTGAGTGAGTGAGTGAGTGAGTGAGTGAGTGTGTGTGTGTGTGTGTGTGTGTGTGTGTGTGTGTGTGTGTGTGTGTGTGTGTGTGTGTGTGTGTATGTGTGTGTGTGTGTGTGTGTGTGTGTCTCTCTCTCTCTCTCTCTCTCTGTCTCTGTGTGTCTCTGTGTCTCTGGTGTGTCTTTGTGTGCATGTGTGTGTGTTTGACTTGGAGTAAAAGTCTCTTTGTTTGCTGCTGTTCTTGTTGGTATGTCATTATGAACAACACGGAGGAGATAAAACGAAAAATGGATGAAAGAAAAACCAATTACCTTGATAGTGGTGGTGTTGCGACTCTCATACTTGCACTCACAATAGTGACAGATGTCGATATGTTGAGGAGACTCCACAGGAGGTACAACATATTCACATTGGCTGCACACAAAAACAGTAATACACATAACTATACACAGAAAAAAATGTGCAAAGAAAGAAACATGTCTGTGCAGTGAAAGCAACAAAGTTGTCCTGCCTGACTCCAAACACTGTTTCACCCCTGTTCTAAGTTAAAAAGATTTGGTTTATGTGCAGGCAGACTCCCACCTTCCAATCTGCCTGAACAAGTTTACATGGATTCGATACAGTCCCCCTCCCACTATCCACACACATTTAGTATGTGTCACCTCCAGTCCATCCAGCTGCAGATGGGTACGCAAACCTATTCAGGACTCATCATCATCATGTGCCATGCCGCATGGGGTTGGTGATCACTGCCCTCCGTATGAATCGAGCTTTGTCGCTGCAAGTACATCTCCCACCTTGTCTGTCTTCATCCACTACTCAAGTCCCAAGTCTGTTCAATATTTTCTACCTGGTACTCTTCTCCCCTCCAGCTTCCCTGTTGTGACTAAGTCAGTAAGTGCTCTAATTTCTCTTGCCTTACAAAAAATCCTACAAATGTTAACCAGAAGAACAAGAAAACCAATATAAGCGCGTATCCAACAAAACAAAACAAAACAACACAACAAATGTTGCTTGTCTTTTCCTAATCTTCTTCATTAATGTTCTTTGTGTGTCTACCTCCTTCAAGACTTTTTGTTTGTTTTCTTTGCTGTCCGTGGAACTCCTCTTAGGACTAGGGATGGTAAAACATTAAGGGAAAGGAGATGGGAACCACTCTCAAACTGCGGACCTGAGATTAGTGAGATCTCTATCAGTATCACCTCTCTCCCGTAAGAATGACCCCACAGAGTTACAGCACTATAATTACTGTGCGTCTTTTAAAACTGTTGTACATACCCTATACACAGAAAGGAATCAAGTGCCTTGTAAGACTCTGCCTTTGCGGATTTTTGATTTAGAACTGACTAAAAAAAAAAAAAAAAAAAAAAAAAAATTTCATTTTCAAACTCAGTTTTTACTTAATTATTCTAAGTATTTGTTCTCAACATACAAAATCTAAACTACAAGGACAGCAATACATGTATACTGCATGTTGCCACTTTACTACTTTGAGTATTTGACCCTGACATAGAAAATCCAAAATACAAGGACAGTGATGTACATCACATATTCTTGTGTGCTAAATGCATTTCTCTGCATTCTATAAGCATTTCTCTGCATACATTTCTCTGCATTCTATGCACTTCTCTACATACATTTCTCTGCATTCTACATGCATTTCTCTGCATACATGTGTTTTACCAGTTTATTGCAAATCAAGTCACTGTTGGCTATATTATACAGTTACTATTACGTATTTGTTATTGTATAACATACACACATTTTTTTCCAGCTGTAAAATTGTAGTAGCTCTATAGAATATATTTACCAGAGGTTGGGTTCCACCATCTTGATGTAGACAGGTCCTGTGCCATTATTGCCTAACACTCGTGGACACACACACTTACAACGCACATCCTCGAAACTTGCTTGCTGAAAAGAAAAAGGAAAACAAAACTTCCTGCAATGTTTATAAAAACCGGTACAATATTATTTATTACTGATCACACATTTCACTGACACAATTACCACTACCAATCCAATGAAGTCATCTGAGTCAGTAATTACCATTATCAATCGAATGAAGTCATCTGAGTCAATTATCACTATGACTAGTATGAGTGTTGAGTTAGTGTGCATAGGTTATAGCTTCCCTTGATCAGTTGATGATACCACATCATCATTCATGTGCACAATAATGATATAAAAGAGACTGAATCTTATAACGTCATGCTTCCTGGTGTCAATGATTATTTCAACTGGTTACTGAATAGAAGCAGTCACAACTTTCTATGTCACAAAAACCTCAATATTTCTCAGTCATAAGCATAAAGATACTTTTTATACATATCGGGACCCTCTACAGCATTACTGTATCAGTTTTCAATAAGAATTAATTCTAAACATATGCGCTCTGCTCAAGTCTGTTAGCAAAGTGTTGTACACATGTGGCAGGCTCCCTGAGACTGTGGAAAACCCTATGTATTGGTAAGGTTTTGTTTGAGACTGTGCGAGACCCTATGCATGGGTAAGGTCTTGTTTGAGACTGTGCAAAACCCTATGCACTGGTAAGGTCTTGTTTGAGACTGTGCGAAATCCTATGCACTGGTAAGGTCTTGTTTAAGACTGCGTGAAACCCTATGCACTGGTAAAGTCTTGTTTCAGACTGTGCGAAACCCTATGCACTGGTAAGGACTTGTTTGAGACTGTGCGAAACCCTATGCACTGGTAAGATCTTGTTTGAGACTGTGCAAAATCCTATGCATGGTAAGGTCTTGTTTGAGACCGTGCAAAATCCTATGCGCTGGTAAGATCTTGTGTGAGACTGTGCAAAATCCTATGCACTGGTAAGATCTTGTTTGAGACTGTGCAAAATCCTATGCACTGGTAAGATCTTGTTTGAGACTGTGCAAAACCCTATGCACTGGTAAGGTCTTGTCTGAGACTGTGCGAAACCCTATGTACTGGTAAGGTCTTGTCTGAGACTTGCAAAACTCTACGCACTGTAATATCTTGTTTGAGACTGTGCGAAACCCTATGCATGGGTAAGATCTTGTTTGAGACTGTGCGAAAAACTTTGCACTTGTACGGTCTTGTCTGAGACTGTGCAAAACCCTACGCACTGGTAAGGTCTTGTCTGAGACTTGCAAAACTACGCACTGGTAAGGTCTTGTCTGAGACTGTGCAAAACCCTACGCATTGGTAAGGTCTTGAAAGGTGAGAGCAAAAGGATAACACTGATTCATGAAACACTAACACCACTAGAATGATCGTAGCATTTCACTGTGTTGGGAAGCAAACAAGCTATTTCTTGTCTTATGTCTGGGGAAGTGGGGTGGGATACAACTTAATAATAATAATATTAATAGTGCATTATAGAGCGCTTTCCGAAACCTCAAAGCGCTTTACATCAGTAAACCATACATATATAAACCAAATAACAGGCTACAATACAAACAAACTCATCAAAAACTATCCACAGGAAATCAACAACCACACAGACACACCAAATAATCTCTCTCCCTCTCACCCCCCTCCCCGCCCACACCCTCTCCCCCCATTTTCAAACACACACACACAACACCCACACACACACAGCCACACACCACCACACACACACACACACACACACACACACACACACACACACACACACACACACACACACACAACACACACACACACACACACTGGCATACACCCCATTGTGCACAATTTCATCCAGAATGTCAAGCAGGATCAACCCACTAGCCAAAATCAGGAAAAACACTGTTTAAAGAAGTAAGTTTTTAAACTTGTTTTGAAAGATGGTAGAGTTTTAGAGTGGCGGACGGACTGAGGCAACAAGTTCCATGTCTGAACAGCAAAAACTGCGATACATTATCTTATATGTGATCACCTTGAGTCCACAACTCTTTCAAAAGAGCCGACCCAGCCAACCTGCCTGATGACTGAACCCATCGACCACTGCATTAGCAGCATGATGCCCTGCCCGAGCTAATGGACACACTATCTTGCACCTACTGTCACTGTCAGCTGTGACTGTGTGTACAGATGGGGAGTTACCTGATACTACTCACTATTCAGTTAAGAGCAACATTTACTGTTAACACCCACCAGCTGCTGTAATGTTTTGCATACAGCACACATGTGCAATTAATCACTCATTCACTGTCACCATCTCGACCCCTACCCTATGCAATATACTACCATTATATACTACTATTATATACTGCTATGAGTATATATTTTTAATTAATGTTCTGAGAATACCACCGGAAATTAAAGAGAAATCCCTGAGTTTACACAATTCATACATTCACTGTATGAACGAGAAATGGAGTGGCACGTATACTTATGTATATCATTCTGTTGGAATTCAGGTAACCACAGTGATACTGATAGCACACTTTTCCTTTCAGTTGTGATTTGTGCTTTTCTCCCCTCGCCCACCACACATCCCTTTTCCCCCTCTGAACGACACTCTTTAGCCCATAATCAAAAATTCACATCCAATTCTCATAACCCTAGGCCTCGCTTAGACTTACCACCCTAAAAGCTTGATTACATTAATACATACCAACAAATGTAATCCTGGCAACTATGTTACTTAATGACCCTGAACCAGTTGCTGTGGTGTAGTGGTTAGAGCACAATGGACTGATTGGAAGGCCATGGGTCTCAATCTCAACCAGTCCTTGGAAGGTTGTGGGTCTGAATCCCAACCAGTCCTTGGAAGGCTGTGGGTCTGAATTCCAACCAGTCCTTTCAAAATCCCTGTGGGATTTTTCAGCCCCAACCAGCCTCTCCAAGAATTCAGCATGCTACAGGCTCAATGGGAAGACTAGGACCACACACTCAAGCCTCATCCACTTTACAGATCTATGCATCATTATGGGTGCTGCTCAAATCTCCACACCAACACCACAGTTGTCTGTATATCTCAGACCTGTTTGATGCCAGAGTATGCTATGAAAGCAAGTATAGTACAGCAGTGTCGCACAGTATCAATCCTACATGGAATTTCATAGCATTATGATTATCAATCATCATCATCATCATCATCATCATCATCATCATCATCATAACACTATAAAAACTGTCCCAGTTCCTGTGGCCATTAAGATGATGTAAAAAATCATATTCGACCAAAAAATACAAAATAACAAAAATCTAAGCAGAAGCAGAATTTAGTATTCATCATTCTACAAATGGCATGCTCCTTTAACGTTTAAACTTTGACCCTTTACGTTGGGGAAAATGATGACAGTCCAGTGGTTAATGCACTTGACAACAAATTTAAAAACAAATGATAATAATTAAAATGTATCCGAGAAATTAAACAATGTATCAGACAAATCACAAAACAGAACAATACACAAGTTCAAATAAAACAATAACAGTAATAACATTTTTTTAGATGAAAGCAGAACAAATCTTTAAAAGCACAAATTTCTTTAACATGACACATTGATAGAACTACTAAAATATGAAGAAATGAAATCTAGAGTAGATGACATAGACAACAGAGTAAGTACTACAACCTGGTAATGGCAGAGTTACACATCTCTGGCTCCTTCAGATTTTGTGCAAAAATGCACAGCCAGACTTATTTAGTTATTAGGTCTCTCTCATTTCTGAAGATTTCACACACTCATGCATCCACATGGCAGTAATTTGTTACTTGTGTCAAAACTATTGCTAATTTGAGGGGGGGGGGGGGGAGGGGTGATATTTCACAACCTCTGCTACCCCTTAGGGTTAGTAATGTTGTCATAAAGAAAACTGGTCAAGAAGGTTTGGATTTTGCTAAATAATGTTAGGACTAGGACCACCTAGTCCTCTATAAATACACTGTGTCCCTAAGCAAAAATTTTATCATAATTTATGACACAGCTATATTGCATCATTACCTAGCTATACATCAACATGTGATATAAATATCCCTAGCTTAACCTTGCCTAGCTAACACACAAATACACTCCCTCCCTCTCTCTCTCTCCGTCCCGCATTCACGCTCGCGCGCGCGCACACACACACCACACACACACACACTGTGACAAAGTGACATACACATACAAAGCACTCCCAAACACACACATCTAACACACACAACACACATGCAATGCATGCACACAAACGTGTGTGTATATGACATGCACACTCCCAAATTTACACATGTATACACACTAACACAGACACACATGTACACACAAACACATCGCACATGACAAAGTGACAATCCACGACACAAAACTCACTGGTGTGTACACATTAACCCTTTGACTCCTGCACCCTGTTCACCAGCATCCTGTATTGCCAACCGTGCTCGCAAAGCAAAAACTTGACCCTTTGATTCCCTCATCCTATCCATCACATGGCATCAGTTTCCTGCAGGAAGCAAGTGGATAGGGTGAGGGAGTCAAAGGGTTAAGTTTTTGCAGTTGGTGGATAGGTTGCAGGAGTCGAAGGATTAATTGACAATCTGTAAGGAGGCCTGGCTGCTATTAATTAAATCATTACTGAATCAGTGATTCACTCTTTAGGTGACACAGTCAAACATCTAACAAACGAAAACAGTGCACTTGAAAACTAAATGACTGTTTAGCCTAATTATATGATCACTTCTCATATGATTATTCCATCTAGTTCATCAACACATGTCCATCATTCCAAAGAAACACTGGTCCCATACCATAGCCAGCTGCTATTAGGCAAGTACTTACTCAGTTATTGCTAATCATAATGCTAGCCCACATCAAAATTATATCCCTGCCAGCAACATTAGTACCTCCTCTGTTGTCTGCTCATCTTTAAGCTTCAGTTATTCTGGTGGTGTCAGCTTTATGTTTCATAGGTTCCTTCTCCCCTTCCCTTCTCGTCCGTACTCCGTGTTTCAAAACTTTGTCTAACAATACATGAAATGAATGCGTTTTGCGCTGGCTCAAGTAGTCAATAAGTCTGCTAGGTTTGGGTAGGCCTAGGTCTGGGCGGAGCACGTATGGAATTGCATGAATCCGACGAATCCATTTGGATAAACTCTCATTCAAACCTCAAACTATCCAACAATACCACATTGCTTACTCTACGTAGAACAGGACTACAGTTGAGTTAGGAATAGGACTAGCCATTAGGACTGGAGTCACACTTAGATAGATATAGGCCTAGATCTAGATAGATCTAGGCCTATAGGCCTACAACACTGCAACTGCATGCAAGCAAAAGAGCTCTTCGTCTTACCTCAGAGCACGGTAGCACAGTTAACACTGCAACAGCAATAACAACCAGGTTGTTGATAGATGAAATGCCCGTCCACATTTTGTTGCAATTAGACTGTAATTGTGTAAACAAGTATGCCTGAATTCTCTATACTAGCTTCGTCCGCACGAAGTCAGAAGATCACAACATTGGCATAATGGCATAATCAATCAAGCGTAAACCTGTGACTATACATGCAGTATGTGTGTATTTTGATTATGCACAGCAGATTTTGATACAATTTACAGAGACAAAACAGAAATGTACAGATTCACAACAATACGCAAAGAAAACAACAAACAAAATAACCGAACAAAACACAGCCAACAAGAACAAACAAACAAACAAACAAACGCAACAGCAACAAAGCAATGAAGGAATGGGTGTATGAACTGAAGTCACAATATAGCTCTAAAAGCCATTTTTCAAACTTGCCGTTGCTGATTTGTTCGGCGTTTTCATGTTTCCATAAGCCAGCCACTGAAAAGATGACTTATAGGACCATGTTCGATATTCTGGAGTCAGCTGAAATGTTAAGAAAATGTTAAGAGTTCCACGGACAGAAACAAACGACACGACAGACAGTCTCGAAAAAGGCAAACACAAAAGGAACATAAATGAAGATTAGGAAAAGACAAACAACATTTATGGGCATTTTATGAGGCAAGAGAAATTAGAGCACCTAGTCTAACAGGAAAGCTGGAGGGGGAAAGGGCATCAGACAGATCCAGGGAAAAAATAATGGATGGACTTTCGGAGTGGATGAAGAGAGAAAGAGAGAGAGAGGGAGGGAGAGAGAGAGAAAGAGGGTGGGGTGTACTTGCAGCGAGAAAAGCTAGATTCGTATGGAGGGTTATGATCGCCAACACAACGCGGCAGGGCACATGATGATGATGATGATGATGATGATGATGACACACACAAAGAGGGGGGGGGGGGTTGAGGCACTGTCCACAATTGGAAATCCGACTGTTACCCTCATGACTTCCACGCCTGTTGCCACAGTAAAAGTGAGTTAACAAAGACAGACGGGACAAGTGGACAAAAATGGACAAGAACTTGAATGGCTATGGAAGGATGTATTGCTGGTCATAATTATTTTCAGTCCAACAGCTGTTTGATTTTAACTACGCCTGATTAGAATCCTTCCAGGATTCATTTTTATGGGAAAGGAAATAAAACAATCACAAACAAAAGAAAGAAGAAGAAGCAATAGTCCTGATCAAAAGATTAACCTTTTTCACATTTCATTGTCTCATGGCCCACTCTCTGGAGTCACCACAGAATAATGATGATTATAACATCGATGACTGGATCAGATTAGATTCGATTGGATATTTCCACAAAGGATTTTTTTCTGCATGAAATGCTGCTTGCTCATGCTAGGGAAAACACATCATCGTAATGCGAAGCCACCTTTTTGTTTCCCTGTATGGATGAATTTTTGTATCCGATGTCATCTCATTTCCATGGCGTAAATTCGTCATTCCAGATCTGTTGTGACTGAGGGTCCATGTCTCGCATGCATACAAGAAGATAGAATATACAAGAGCGCGTTAGAGCCTGATTTCGGGTTTCATGGGGATGTTCTTATCCTTCCTTGCAAGTTTCAGCCTGGACTGTGCTGTTGTTGCCTTTGTTGCCCTTGAGAGGATTTCTAGCTTGGACCCTTCATTGCTAAAGATGGATCCCAAATAGGTAAATTGTTGCACAGTTCTTAGCTTCAGCCCATGGATGGTTACATCAATAACGATGGTAACTATATATATATATATATATATATATAGATATATATATATATATATATATCTGTGTCTGTATCTATATCTACACCTAAATCTATATCTATGTCTATGTCTATATCTATATCTATATGTGTTTATATCTGTATCAATATCTGTATTTATATCTAAATCCATATCTATCTATATCTATATACATATCTCTGTCTGTCTGTCTGTCTGTCTGTCTCTCCGTCTGTCTGTCTGTCTGTTTCTCTCTCTCTCTCTCTCTCTCTCTCTCTCTCTCTCTCTCTCTCTCCATACATGTACGTGTATATACACATACCAGTAAAAATATCCAGTACACTCATAAGCCATAAAAAAAAAAAAGAAAACAGAAATCATGTGGAATACGAGGGGAGTGGAAAGTTGTTTGCTTGCTTTCTGTCATTTAGTAGACAATTTACCAGGTTTGATTTTGCTTTTTTTTTTTTTTTTTAAAAACTGAGTCAGCAGTAACGAACTTTTGTATCGCAACAAAACACAGGTATCAATCTTTTAAGGAACTGTTATTTTTACAGTATAACGTATAGCCACCCAGGGTGCCACTGATTCTTAGCTCCTGCTCCTCGTGGATTGAACCAGCTTCTGGGGGAAAAAAGCATGTACATGCAATGTTGGCCCATTCCTGCGGAGGGTGGTACTCCATATCTGTGATGGCTTGGTGGGGGAGGGGAGGAGGAGTCTTCTCAGGATTATTTTTTATCAAAGTCATCTCAAATATACCTGATGGAAACCGGTTTCCATTGACAAAGATGGATCAACGTATGATGGTGATGTTGTTCTGGACTAATTACTGTATTGCAATCCAGGAAGTGTAAAGGCTCACATTGGCCTGTTGGCCGGAACATACTGACTGAGCAGAGGACTGACTTGATGAAAGACTGAAATAGGGATTTTGGACTGGTTGCAGTACTTCGGCTCGATGCCTTTGACCTATTCCCTAGTTGATTGCTGATGACTGTGGCTTTCAGATGCGTACATGCCTGTAGCGTTTAAAGCCCGAAAGGGCTATGACAACCAGCACATTGCCAAAGGGTCTTCTGGATGGAGCAGTCGACTGGGAGTGTACAGCAGACCTCCCAGAGTGGAGAAATTACCCAGATGTCATCAGCAAGACAGGCATGAGACCAGACATCGCTCTCCACTCTGACTCCTCGAAACAAGTGATTCTGATAGAACTCACTGTGCCATACGAAAGCAGAATGGAAGAAGCACATATCTACAAGACCGAAAAATACGCCGGTCTTGCCAGCACCCTGAAGAAAGCAGGTCTGCGGGTCAAAATCTTCGCCATAGAGGTCGGGGCAAGAGGGTTTGTGGGCACCTCCGCTTATGATCTCAT
This sequence comes from Monoplex corrugatus, assembly GCA_030674185.1. Taxonomy (NCBI): domain Eukaryota; kingdom Metazoa; phylum Mollusca; class Gastropoda; order Littorinimorpha; family Ranellidae; genus Monoplex; species Monoplex corrugatus. Next base: position 51,056,326 of record JAPXFY010000017.1, read on the forward strand.
GAAACAACTCGCCATTTCTGGGAAGAAGAGGACTAGAGCCCTTAAAGCGATGGCAGAGGCAGCAGAAAGGAGCTCAAGCTGGATCTGGGCAAGGAGGAACCAAAAAAGTGAACTTCATAAGGATTAAATTCCCTACAGATGATGTGTGCCCCGTTAGCACATTGGTAAAACCGCGTACCGCAGTTCTGAAGCGCAGAATCGCCCAGGTTCGATCCCCGGCGTGGGAAAAAAAAAAATAGACAACAGCAGAAGGGCATCCAGGAGTCATGACCTGGATGTGGCCCGGCCCCCCGAGAGTGTAAGGAATTCAGGGCCGAAACACTTGTCTAAAGGGGGTTACTTCTCTGAAGACCTTCTGTTGTCTAGCTCTCCCTAGAGTTTCTTTCTACCTGCACATGGTCAGTCCATTGACTTCCGGGAATAGTTCGGAGGACATTCGGGAAAGACCGAAGGACACTGGGAAAGACTAGATCTGCGGGCTTTGTGGGTTGGCTTCCCACCTCGCCTTTGATAACATGCCACGAGTTTTCCAAATGAAAGATGCTCCCAGGATTCACCGAAAGGGGGAGAGAATGATGAATCCATCGGCACTGACTCCATCACTACTGGAAACGCACAACGGACCATGATCAATGACCAGTTGGAATTTCCGTGTGCGTGTGGAAGGAGATTCACCACCAAACGCGGCATGAAGATCCACAGGACAAAAATGGGCTGTTTGAAGACACATACGAACCAGCAGCAGCGCACTGCGATAGCAGGTGAGACGTTGGATGACCAAGGCCAGGAATTAAACCATAGTGCAAAGGACATCCACGCTGACGGTTCTGATGCGGATTTTGCACAAGCTCTTAACGCCAAACGTGGAAAACTCAATTTGCCGCCTGCCGGTGCAAAAGAACAATGGGAGAAATTAGATGAGGAACTTGTCCTTAAGCTGAATGCGCTAATAGGGAACAGTACGCTGGAACACAAACTTGACACATACGGAGACATCATATACTCTATCTGCAGGGACACTTATGGAGTGAAGCAGCCAAAGACAAAAACGCCTCCCCAGAAATCCAGAAGACAGCAGCAGATGGAGAGCATCCGGAGGGAGAAAAGGAAGCTTAAAAAGCGAATGAAAACTGCCTCAGAATTCGAGAAGCAAGGGCTCCTGGAACTCTGGAAAGATCTGAAGGCCAAACACAATGCTCTCAGCAAAGTGGAATCAGCAAGGCGAAGAAAGAGAAAGAAGAAGACTCAAGATCGTTTCTTCAAAGATCCCTTTGACTTTGCAAGAAAGCTGTTTGAACAACCCAAATCAGGGACTCTCACAGTGGGCAAGGAAACCCTAGAGCAGCATCTCAGGGAAACATATTCCGATTCTCAGCGCGAGGCACCACTTGAAATCCAAAATCTGGTTTGGCCTGCAGCGCCAGAAGGAAAATTCAATAACAAACCACCAACACTGGATGAAGTGAAGAACGTAGTAAAGAAAGCCAGAGCCAAGTCAGCACCTGGACCAAACGGAATACCATACCTGCTCTACAAGAAATGCCCAAAAGTGCTCGAGTGGCTCCACAAGATGATTCGATCAGCATGGAGGAACCAGAAGATCAGCGACCAATGGATGAGAGCTGAAGGAGTGTACATTCCGAAGGAGCAGAACTCCAGCAGCATCAATCAGTTCAGGCCAATATCACTTCTGAACGTCGAGGGGAAAATCTTCTTCTCTGTTATGGCAGCAAGATTGACAAAATACCTGACTGAAAACAAGTATCTGGATATGTCAGTCCAAAAGGGAGGCATACCAGGAATGCCTGGATGCTTGGAACATGCCACGTTGATTTGGGATGCCATCCAAAAAGCAAGAACAGAGAAGAGAGACATTGACGTAGTTTGGCTTGATCTGGCGAATGCATATGGATCAGTTCCACACGATATGATCCAGCTGGCTCTTGAAATGTATCACATCCCAGAAAACATCCGAACAATGCTGAGGAAGTATTTCCAAGGGTTCTCAATGCGGTTCTCTACCAAAGAATACACCACGGACTGGATAGACCTAGAGGTGGGCATTGCAATGGGCTGTGCAATCTCTCCCATACTGTTCGTGTTGGCAATGGAAGTCATCTTGAAAGCTGCAATGAAGAGTTCAGGTCCAGTGAATCTGGGAGATGGATACCAGATGCCTCCTCTGAAAGCTTTCATGGATGACACAACAGTCTTGTCCACGGATGAGGAAGAGACACACCAAATCTTAAAGCAGCTGGATGAGCTGGTGGCCTCTTCAAGAATGAGGTTCAAACCTAAGAAATCCCGAAGTCTCTCACTGCGAAAAGGAAAAGTGGCTGATTCAGTCAAATTCATGGTAGCCAACCAAGCCATCCCCACTGTCACAGAAGAGCCAGTAAAAAGTCTCGGAAGATGGTATGATGACTCCCTGAAAGACACACAAAGGGGATGTGAAACCAAGCAAACAGCAGAAGAAGGCCTGAAGAAAATAGATAACTGCGGACTGCCAGGCAAATACAAAGTCTGGTGTCTACAGTTCATGCTGATACCAAAGCTGCTAATCTATGACATTTGCACCAGCACAGTCGAAGCAATGGAAGCCAAAATCAACAAATACACAAGAAAATGGCTCGGTGTCCCACCTGGTCTCACTGATGTTGCATTCTACTGTCGTCAAGCAATGCTGAAGCTACCTCTGAAATCCATAGTGGAGGAATACAAAGTTGGAAAAGCAAGACTGTTGAGCATGCTGGAGGAATCGGAGGACAATATCGTGAGAGCAGTTCATCCAAAGCTGAGAACTGGCAGAAAGTGGAAAGTCCAAGAGGCTGTAAACAATGCCAAGAGAAACCTCAGCATCAAAGAAATAATTGGACACACGCAAACCAACAGACAGGGACTGGGAGCAACAAAAATGCAGTGGTGGTCCAAAGCCAAAGGGAAGGAAAAAAGAGACATGATCATACAGGAGTTGAAGGAAGAAGAAGATGTCAAAAGAGTGCAGAAGGCAGTCCAGCAAGGTCAACAGGGGCAATGGACAACATGGGACAGTGCACTCCAAAGAAGTCTCAGCTGGAACGATATGTGGCACATGGCTCCTCTAAGGATAAGCTTCCTCCTCAGATCTGTATATGACCTGCTCCCCTCGAATGCAAACTTAGTGAAATGGGGGAAAGCAGACGACCCAGCATGTCCGCTCTGTCAGAAGAAACAAACAGTGGAACATGTCCTAAGCTCTTGCAAAGTAGCGCTAGCCCAAGGAAGGTATACATGGAGGCACAACCAAGTTCTGAAAGTGATCACAGATGTGGTTAGCGAAAAAACCATGACCCCAAACGCACCAATTGCTATGACAACGTTCTACAAAGCAGGAGGGAAACAGGTCTGGCCCGAAAGGGCTATGACAACCAGCACATTGCCAAAGGGTCTTCTGGATGGAGCAGTCGACTGGGAGTGTACAGCAGACCTCCCAGAGTGGAGAAATTACCCAGATGTCATCAGCAAGACAGGCATGAGACCAGACATCGCTCTCCACTCTGACTCCTCGAAACAAGTGATTCTGATAGAACTCACTGTGCCATACGAAAGCAGAATGGAAGAAGCACATATCTACAAGACCGAAAAATACGCCGGTCTTGCCAGCACCCTGAAGAAAGCAGGTCTGCGGGTCAAAATCTTCGCCATAGAGGTCGGGGCAAGAGGGTTTGTGGGCACCTCCGCTTATGATCTCATGAAACAACTCGCCATTTCTGGGAAGAAGAGGACTAGAGCCCTTAAAGCGATGGCAGAGGCAGCAGAAAGGAGCTCAAGCTGGATCTGGGCAAGGAGGAACCAAAAAAGTGAACTTCATAAGGATTAAATTCCCTACAGATGATGTGTGCCCCGTTAGCACATTGGTAAAACCGCGTACCGCAGTTCTGAAGCGCAGAATCGCCCAGGTTCGATCCCCGGCGTGGGAAAAAAAAAAATAGACAACAGCAGAAGGGCATCCAGGAGTCATGACCTGGATGTGGCCCGGCCCCCCGAGAGTGTAAGGAATTCAGGGCCGAAACACTTGTCTAAAGGGGGTTACTTCTCTGAAGACCTTCTGTTGTCTAGCTCTCCCTAGAGTTTCTTTCTACCTATTGACCAACAAACTCAAAATCAGATTTGATCACAGAAAACAAACAAACAAAGAAACAAACAGACAGACAGACAGACAGACAGACAAACAAACCAAACAAAACAAATTAAACAAACAAACAAACAAACTCCAAGTACCGGTATGACAATCGTTGATTGTTCTACCTCCGTCATCTCCAAAGGTTGAGCAGAAAGATTGACCCAGTGCATATCAATAACTACTTGACCTGCTCACACTGCCAGCACAGCGGCGTTGAATGATTAAAACAGTTCCAAATGTTTTATCGCTTTACATATTCCTTAGGCTTTGCTATTCAGCGGGCCTATAAAAAAGCAAAGGCCAATACCTTTCGTTTAAAAACAAGTGTTTTCACTTGAAATATGTGTCTGTCTTTAAATAAACAGATAAGAAAATTTGGAACAATTATCCACAAAACATAATCGCCGTGAAATTGCATATTGTTTTGAAACTTTACTTGGAGAGCATGTAAAACCATGTAATACAACCGAACAAAGCAGCCGTGTACATAGCCGATCCTGACATGTGACGGGACTTTACTCTAAATGAGTGGATCCTAAATAGATCGGCAGGGAATTTTTTCTCCAAAACCTAAAGAAAGCAAACAAAAGAGAAAAAAAGGAATAGAGCAGAAAGAAATACACACAATATACTGGTGTAGCTGTTGTGTTCATGATACTCATAAGTTTTGAGTTAAATGCGGATATTTTGATCATTATAAAGGCATGAGGGCGTGTGGATTAGAAGGGAAGTAAATCTAGCAGACGACTTTCATCCGGGCTTTCTTGTTTCTGATCCAAGGTGGCTGCCGGTTGAAGGACAAAATGCTGTCGACTTTTGCAGTTCGATCAGGTAGTTTTTGCACTGTTAAATTGTGTGATTGTTGTGAGCTTGTACATTAGCAGCTACAAGCGATGTGTTAACTATTAACAAATGTTTTGTGTTTTGATCAGCTGCAAGTTTATTCTGTCGGTGATATGACTCGAAGTTTGCCGCATCCTGCCATTCGTGGCGTCTGCTGTAACTTGAAAACTTGCTCTTTCGTTGCCACTGACTCCCTGACAGTTTCCCAAATCATCCAAATGGCAAGAATGAGGAAGGACCATAGATCAAGCTTTGAAACAGGACATAATACTCAATGCACTTATGAACTCAACCACGCTTTCTAAATTCAGTACCTCTAGCGGCTCTTCTTGTTAAACTAAAGTGTCACTGTGACTGTCAAGTGTCAGACATTAATTGTTAATCTCTAATTCAATAATTGTTACCAGTAGCAGCGAGTAAGCTGAGTAGGCCTACTCAGTGTCCCATTGTGAATGCCAAAGGTGGATTTCGAAATATTGATCTCTCCCAGTGTCCCAGTACACATACACACACACGCGCGCGCGCGCCACACACACACACGCACACGCACACGCACATGCACACACAAAAGAAAGCAAAAAAGTAAATGCATGTGCTGTGTACACATTGTATGACTGTATGAGTACAATGAAAATTGAGTCACATGATTGAAAATATTGGATTTTTTGTTGTTGTTTTTTTGTTTTTCGTATGTTTGCTGTTTTCATCATTCTCCTTTTTTGTGGATGTGTGTAGGCTATGCATATTGTTTGTGCCCACATTGTGCAAGCAGTATGTTATTGCATCTGCTTACTCAATCTTAGGTAGGCATGCATATTTGGTGTTTTCAAGTTTACAATTTTAAGCTACCAAACACTGACAGTATTTCAGGATCTTTTGCATACTTGATGTTCATGTGCTCAACACACATGTCGACCTGGGAGATCAGATTTTTCATTATTTACATACCCAAGCTTAAAACAGTTATATTGAAGTCTTAAATTTAAAAACTTATCAGACTGATTGTTGTGTGCTGAGTTTTGATGACTTACTAGGGAGACTTTGTTTTGGTCCCTTCACCACAGATATCATATACAGTAGAGTTCACCTGTAAGGAACCTGCCTACAACAAATTTCCGACATGACATACTCTTTATTTTTCCACCCACTTCTTTCTCTTTTCCAGTAGTAAGATAATAATACAACAGACAAAATCTGTTCGGCATGAAGACTTCACATCTGTATGAACGAGATATTTCCCAAAGGCCAAGCCAGCTATTTATAGTCTTGCCTTACAACAAAGAAGTGCTTGTACAATTGCATGTACACAGTTTAAAACGGTGTCATCCACTTTGCCAAGGAGCTCTGGTGATGCAATGCTAACAGCAGTGTGTGTGTGTGTGTGTGCGCGTACATGCTTGCATGTGTGTTTAACTGATTAACGTCATAATGATGGTGTATAACATAGGGAATGTTGCAAACATCTGCAGCAAACAATGAGCATTATGTAAGGTCACTGATTTTTCTTTCTTGCACAAAGTGTACTACTAATACTATGAACTACTTCCATTACAAACACATATATCTGTCTCCCATGGATTTCATTGTAGGCAGACTCCATTGCATGTCAAAGAACATGGCAGAGTTGGGCACTTGTAAGTCTACTTTCACAAAAATGGTTTGGAGGGCTTGTGAAGTGACCTTGAGACTGAGAGTTGTAAATAGCTGGAACTGGTCAAGTCTCGTGGTAGTTCAAGTAGTTGCAGTAATGTGACTGACATTTTCATTTTTAGCTTACTTCATATGGGTAACTTACATACTGGAACAATCAAGAAGAGAAGGAAGAGGGATGCTGGAATATCTTGTGGGAAACATTTGGATGGTGAAATGTATTGAAATAAAAACATCAGATTTTGAATGAAATGACATTAAGAATACCAAACAAATGCCCAACACTGAGCTATTGAACTACTGAATTTCTTGGACAAATGCATTCATGATAAACAGGGAGATATAGAGATCATGGTATAATCATGCTAATGGTAGTGTTCCGGATAAATATATTGTATACATGCTTTGCAGTTATTACCATTTATCAGATGATTTGAAAAGTTGAATACTTTTTTTACAGGTGTTTTTGCCAGTGCTCTGCTAAGGACTCAAGCACCCAGGTAAAAATGATATTAGGACATGTATGTGTGTGAGTGTGGAGAGGATTTCAATATAAGATGCTAGATTACTTAACTAAGGAGTTACAGCATTGTACTGGGGGAAGTCTTGACTGCATCTGCGCAGTGACTGATTTTAGTGTGAAACTGAAACTGGTGAAAGTCATTATTGAGGTTCAGTGACAATATGGACATTGACATATATGATGTCTTGATTCAGAACATTGAACTCTGCTTTGCTCTGTATTGACAGATCATTGATTAAAATTTAAAATGTTGCGCTTGCTTTAGATTGATCATATAATTTGTTTTAGTGTTTTGTTGTAAGGTATCATGAATTGACTGTGACTACTGATCCGTGATGATGACAAGAATGACATACTTTTTTTTTCTAGCCTACAAGGAGTACAAATACACACAAGCATACTTTTATAAAGAAAAAAAGAAAAAGCTATCTGTTTGTTAGTTGCAATCTAGTAGGACCTCATAGAATGTAATATTGATTCGGTTTACTGTTCATGCATTTCATTAATAAGTCATAGTATCATTTATGTGCTTGTACCTCTTCATTGGGGGCTATGGCCTGTATGTGAATGAATCTCTTTCCTAGGGTGCTGGCGGTAGTCCCAGCAGGAGCTAGGTCCAAGAGCAAGGCAGCCGAACAAGCAGACCAATGGGACACCGCCAACAAGATTTTCTATGGGCCGGAAAGAGACACCAAAAACTTTCCTCATCCTGCCATGCCAACAGAAAGTGGCAAAGTTCGCTTGGGCTTTGTGCCTGAAGAATGGTTCCAGTTTTTCTACAACAAAACAGGAGTCACAGGTTTGAACATTTTTAGTTTGTTGCTCTGTTTTTTCTGTCTGTGGTTAATCTTTTGTTGTGATATAGTTGTGTGCTGTATGTGACGATATAATAGTCAAAGGAAACAATGTGGAGACCATGTTTGAGTGTTAGTAGGTATTCCAAAGTGATTTTCAAATTTGAACTTATCTGTATAAAAATCAGCTGGGAAAATAGAGATTTTCATTCTGAACACATACATACTTTATTTTTTAATGTGGGATAAAAAATAAATTTTTTATGATTTTTTTCTTTCTTTTTGGACTTAGAAAAATTTCGCACGGTATTTTAGGCCACATTCAGACATGCCTTGAAATGCGTTGAATACACATATAAAATCACACAAGTCCAGAAAATCATTTCTGAGGAGGTTTTTACTTGTTAAGTTGATGTGCAAAAAAATTATGGACAGAAATGCATATCAATAAAAATACAGACCTATGAAAATGACAAAAAATAGCAAAATTGGACGCCGCCGTTCCAAACAACTGGGCAAGGGACCCATTTTCATTAATTTCAAACTCCATTATCTTTAAGAAATACAATACAGTGACACTGAAATGAATCATATATGATAAACATATTAAGGAATTTAACCCTAATTTTTTCCAGCTTCATCTGAGAGCTGGTTGAAAAGATATCAGATGTCAAAAATGCGAAATAGGCCGATTTGTCACAGTGAAAAAAATGGCGAATTTTACACATATTTGGTGCACCATAACTTTTTTCATTTTAAGTTACAAAAATGGTTTTGATATCAAATTGCTCAGCATGAAAACTCTTTCAATGTAAAACAACCCCCGACATCTGTATGTTTAATCAAACCATATTTGGGTAAGGATAAAATACCTATTTTGAAAAAAATTGTGTATTTTAGCTTTTTGCAAGACTCCGTAACTTCTGTCACATTCATCCTACTGCAAAGTACCATATACCAAAATGATCATTTTTTTATGATCTGTCAGTATAACAAACAACACATTAGGTTTCAGTCTTTCTGTAAACAAAAATCAGATGACAAAATTAGAACAAATGTCAGCTGATAATAGTAACAAATAATGCGTTTTGTTTACATATCGAATCAAACAAGACATGTACATCAACAACATTCATTCAAAGAAGTCATCTTCATAGTTTTTACATGCTAATTTGTTTTGTTTTTTTATCATTAAACAATGATTAAAATATGTCTTGACCTTTAACTGTTCCTTAACTGTGTGTAGAACATTATCAAAAGCTTCCACATCATTGTCTTGACATTTCACTGTTGCTTAATCACAGTAGATAACTGTCCTGGCCTTCAACTTAAACTGGAAGCACAAAAGATAGAAATCATCTCTTTTTACAAAAAACATGTTGTAATGAAATGTAAAAAAATACTTGTCAGTGTCTATGATGAGTGATTCCCCTTCACAAGTGACAGGAAATTAAAACATGTTAAGATGCAGTTCATCATCATTGCTGTCAAAGTTGTCCAAAAGACTAGGTCTCCGCCATCTGCCAGTCTTAAGAAATCGCTCCTTCATCCTCATGAAGAGATCATCTGTGAGAAAAATAGTGTAGAGAGAAAGTATTAGTACATCTATCTGTTCTATCCTGTAGCGTAATGTGAAAATCCCATTTTTAGGGACAAACAGGCCTATACATACAGAGCAAGAGGCAAATACTGACCAAAACAAAAACAAATCCAAAAAACAAGAACATAAAACATGCAGGAACACAAGGACTTTTGTACCCCTGCTCAATTAACTTCCCTGCCTGTCAAAGAGAGAAAGGATCAAGAGAGAGAGAGATTGGTGTAGAGCTGTAAGAAACCTACCAGTATTATTGTCAGCTTTGAAAATAAAATTATAATACCTTACCCTAACTCACAAAGCAGTGGGCAAAGTAAAATGTCCCATACATTTAGGCCTACTCAAATCAGCAAAACAAAATTTATCTCATAAACACTATAGGCCTAGTTAGGAAGGTTCATAGTGTCCAACCCATTAACCTGGTAGGCCTACTTTATTTTGTTTAAATATTATTTTTGATGACAATAATAGTAATGATAATAAATAGTAATGAATGATAGTAAACTAATAATGAAATAATGATAATAATGATAATGATAAATAGTAATGAATAATGATAGTAAAATAATAACAATAACAAAAATATAATGATAACAATATTAATAATAATAATAAACTTTTAAAGCTGTTGAACTAGGTGATAATAATATTGGGCCTAAAAATAATAGGATTGATAAACATGCAGATTTGTTTCAATGGTACCATTCAGGAAGTTTACACAAAGGCAGAAAAGAAAAAGGTTTAACATTGTGAAATTATTGAACGACACTGAACCAGATCGAGTGAAGTCAACAAGAAGCCAAGGGAGGGCACTCGGCCGATTCGACTATCGATCGATCAAAGCGTTGGTCACGTGACCACAATAAATCGCTAATCTCTCATTAACATCATTATAAATAAATATAATAAAGGCATGGATTATTAAAAAAATCTTTTGTAAACATTTTCCTTTAATCATATGCCTGATCTCACTCTCTGTAAAATTACCGCACCCCAAACCGTCACCTACCCCTACCTTCTAACATATTCATGATACTGTGGGTGCTGCAGTTGTGCGCTTTCCAAACAATTATATTCTAAAATCAGAAAACAAAATGTCGAAAAGTAATAGTAAACAAACTGCAAGATATTTCACTTACCCTCTAGATAAGTTAGATCGCTGGATTCGTCGTGGCTGGAGCGGTCGACGTAAACTTCGACGTCCATGTGCTCGCCCGAACGGTCTTCGCTCGTGTCCGCCATTGCGCGTCAGACGCTAAGAGAAAGCGAAAATAGGTCGCGTTGTTCTCAGTCCTCGAGGAAAATAGCCAGTGGTTGAATCCGTATGCAAATAGCAGAAGTTGAAAGTTGAAACCTTGACCTTTTGCACAGTGGAAAATATGGCGAGATTGGTTTTGAGTAAGGTCGCGAAATCATCGACGGAAGTTTTTAACGCACGAAACGACCGACTAAATGGAAGCCTATCAGTTCACTTTTTACATGGGATGAAAGCAAATTTAGTCATCTTTTTGACTGTGTAAATGGTTTGTTAATATCTGACCCAGCGAATCTCCTCGAGGCGAGATTTCAAGGTAGGGGTCAAAACCGCGTTCCGATTTCGTCGTTCCAGCAGCAGCAAAATCGCAATTTAGTACCCATCATCAAAAGCATATTTCAAACGGTAAATGTTACACTTATTGATTTATTTTGACTTTAAACAAAGCTTAAAGGATCACAGATCAACATGATCTATGTTTTTTATTTCTGACAATGCATTTTGTTGAGAACGAGCAAGTTGAAAACCAGCGAAAAACCGCACTTTGCCGTACTTTTCGCCGCCCGCGAAGAGCACTTTGGAATACCTAGTGTTAGTGTGTGTGTATTGTGGAAAGGGTCAGAGGCTGCCCAGGAGTAATTGATACAGAGTCTGAGGATTTAATAATTATTGCAGTATTTATAATGCACCAAATCTTGACAGTTCAAATCACTATGTGAACAAGAACTGTTTCTGTACTTTGGTTTGTTTGATAGACAACTGGTCAGGATGGTGGAGATGATTTAAGGAGATACACTCATTGAAGTGTTCTAGTGCCTGTTTTTCAAGGAGCTTAGAGAGAAATGGGAGATTTGATACAGGTCTATAATGTTTAAGGTCAGTAGGATTGAGATTATTTTTCTTGAGAAGTGGCTGGATGAGAGCAGTTTTGAAAGCAGAACGAGAAGACTTCTGAGACCAAAGAATAATTGACGATGGAGGTAATTGATGGAAGAAGTTGCAGGCAGATGTATGAAAAGAGAGAGGCTGGAATGGGGCGGAGATTCAGTGACTGTGGCTTGATCTGGTATCAGTCCATGTTGAAAAGAAACATTGTTCTAATATTGATCAGTTTAAGTTAATTTTCATCAGTGTGATGTGGATTAAAAGAAACATTGTTCTAATAGTAATATTGATCAGTTTAAGTTAATTTTCATCAGTGTGATGTGTATTTATTTTTTCAGGGCCATATGTTTTTGGTGTGGGCCTGGTGACCACACTGTTGTCCAAGGAAATCTGGGTGGTGGACCACGGCTTTGCTGAAGTCATTGGTTTCTTTGGAGCAGTGTGGTTCTTGACCAGCAAGGTGGGACCGAAGATGGCCAAGTGGATGGACACCAAGACTGATGTGAGTAGGCCTACTTGGTCATTTTTTTTTTTCGGGGGGGAGGGAGTATGTGTTGGTTGTGTTTTAGAAAATTTTAGTGTTTGTACAAAACTGTTATGAAATTTCATCATTGGTTGCTTTTAAAAATAAATGCTGTCTCAAGCACACTTTACTGTTTGCTTTTGTTCATAGACATCTCCTCTGTCTTTAGTCTGAGTGAGTGTGGGAGTGGGGGGTGTATGTGTGTGTATCACTCTGTGAGGTTGAAAGTCCATTTAATAGGCAGTAACAAAAAGGTTGGGTAAGGGGGTGTTGTAGACCATTTGTCAAGACTTGTTTTTACAACCACTGATGGGGTCTAAGAAAGGCTGGCTATTTTGAATATATTTGGAATAAAAAGAGCTTGTGATGTAGTTGTCATGAAGGCAGACATGAATGATTGTGTAGATGGGTTGTAAAGTCAAGATGTGCAGAGATGAGCTTTTCATTCAGAGTAGGAAGAAACTGGTGAAGCCAAGGTTGATAAATGAGGGAGACACAGTGTTGTTAGACCATCCTTGAAGGTACCCTGAAAGGAGGCTATTGCCAAGGTCAGCAGACGAAGAGCTGGGTGGAAAATATCCAACATTGGCCCAACCTCAACATGTTTGAACTGCTTGCTAGCACATCCCATAGAGACACGTGGAGGATCTTGTCTGTTTTGTATTATGTCAGTCTCTCTGGTGAGCTAGCTGCTCACAGATTATTCGCAGGGATGGGAATTGTCTTTGGATCTGTGGATTTCTGTGGCAGATAGAATCAGTTTCCTTGGTTTATGTGGGCCCTTTCCTTGGAAAATCGATATCTAGCTTTTTTTTTTTTTTCAAAGTAAAATAAGTATAATGAGTGTAACGTTTTATTTGACATGTGCATGTATAGAAATAAGTAGTGCAAAAAGTATCCTTTTCTAAGCACTCAGAATGTCTGATTTGATGCTTGGAAATACATCAAATTGTCCAGACTTTCATCTCTCAAAAAAATTCTGAGGGGGCACACTTCTGAACCCTCCCGCCCTAGATTTCATCTTTTTAAAATGTTGTTTACAGCAGCTCCCACCTCTAATTTGAGATGAAGAAAAGAAATGGCATAGGAAAAGCCTTATTTTAAGTCCCACCTTTTTTACATGAACAAGATGAACATGAGTGGAATTAGGGATTTGTCACATGGAGCTTGGGTTTTGTCAAAACAATTAAACATTGCATGAGATAAGTTTGTTGCAGTTTCGTCATTTTGGGGATAAATTCAAGAGTTTTGGATTGTATTGTTCCTTAGCTGATGGCCGAGGATCGATTTGTGAAGCCAGTGCAGGAGGCCAAGGATGCGGCTCAGGAGATTGTGGCTGCCAACGAGAAGGCCATCTGGCAGGAGGAAGGACAGAAGTACCTCTGGGAATCCAAGAGGGTTAGGCATTTTTCACCATGTATTGTTGTTTTGTTTTTTTATTTGCTTTGTGCTCTTTTCTGTGTGTGTGTGTGTGTGTGTGTGTGAGAGAGAGAGAGAGAGAGAGTGTGTGTGTGTATGCGTGTGTGTGTTGTGTGTGTGTGTGTGTGTGTGTGTGTGTGTGTGTGTGGTGGGAGAAAAATTTTTCAGGCTCTTTCTCCAGGGAGAGAAAGTGAACAGCCCCTCATTGTCACTGTCTGTCTCTCTCATGCCATTCTTTCTTTGTCAGGCACTGATTGACTTTATCATAAATGTGAGAACGACTTTGACATAAAAGAAGTTCAGAAGATCGATGAACTGCTGAGAGAATCCCTTCTTTGTTCACCTCTCCCTGCTCCTCCCATCTCTCATACACTTATTCTATGAATGTTTTTATTTTCTGGGAGTGCACTTCATGAAGTGACTTGATGATCCTTTGATTCTTAGCACTGTTTCTACAATTATAAGTATAGTTTGGGGAGAGATAAGGGGCACATTCTTTCTTCCATCTATCAAGGGTTTTGAGGAACCTGGGATCAGGGCTTTGATTTACAGGCTTGTTTCAGACTTTGAGCAATCTGTACGGACTTGTTTTTGTTCAGTGCTTTGTAAGCTGTAGATTGAACAGTGATTTTTTCCCCTCCTGCAATAATATAGGCCTACCTTGTAATATAATACCCTTTGACTTCCACACCCTATCCATCCAGTGCAGAAACTTAACCTTTAGATTCCTTCACCCTATCTAACAGCTTCCTGCAGGAAGCTGATGGATAGGGTGAGGAAGCCAAAGGGTTAAGTTTTTGCGTTGCTAGCATGGTTGACAATTGCAGGATGCCTGGTGGACAAAGTTTAGGAATTAAAGGGTTAATGTACTGATTTAATCATTATTTAAAGTACTTTTTCATTTTAGTGAGAGTGAAGTTGTGTAAATCTGAAACTGTACTGTTTTAATTGTGAAGTATCATTTATGTTATTATTACTGTTGCAGGAGCACGTGGCCCTGCAGTTGGAATCTGCTTACCGCAAACGCCTCAATGAGGTGTACAAGGAGGTCAAGAACAGACTGGTAAGGACAATGTCGCTCTTATATGGAGCTAAATGATAACTCTGACTCCCTCTCCTTACAGGAAGCTGGTGGATAAGGTGAGGGAGTAAAAAAGATTATTGCTGTGTGCTTTTTCTGTGCTGATGAAACTGTATGTTCCTCTTATCAGAGAAACTGTGCAGTCCACTTGGCAACTCTCACTTATGAAGAAGAGAGATTTTATCAGGTTAGATAAACCGGATTAGCTGTTCTTCTGCAGGCACTTTGTTTAAAATTTGACGAATGTTTGAATCAAAGGGTGGAAAATGATGCCCTGATATACATGTATGTCCTTGGGGTGATGGAAAGAGGGTGGGGGAGAGAAACATGAAATAGACATTTTACAAGTTTTTTTAGTTGGTTTTATTTTGTTTTGTGCTTGTGATTTGTTTTTCAACCCTTTGACTCCCCTAACCACTAGCATCTGACAGATCTGGTCAGTGTACAGTGTCTGCCTTCCAATCTGGCGGCACGGGCTTGAGAAAAACTTTGTTCATACATCTTCGTCCATCCAGCTATGAACATGTACCTGACCCTGTTCAAGATTAGGGAAGGTAAAACAGCGAGGGGGAGGAGAAGGATCAAGGGAGACAACCCCTCTATTACGGGCGTCAGATCGTAGATCCGCCCAGGTTGTCTCCTTTCCTCCCCTGCAGCCTGCTTGTGCCCCCGCTCCAACCTCTTTGTCCCATCCGGACAGAGTGCTTGGTCGCCTTGGCAAATGCCAAGCGACCCACTGCGGGCTGGCACATCTCTGTCCCATTGTGGACAGAGCGCTTAGTTGTCTTGGCAAATGACAACCGACCCCCAGCAGGCTGGCCCCTTGGGCACTGGGGATCCGGGGACTCCATCGGCTCAGCCCATGACGCCTCCCATGGCACCGTACATGGCGCCATGGCAGCACTTCCCATCTGTGGGATTTCCCCTTGCCTCCTTTGCAGGGTATACTTGGTGGCCCTGCTTTATGCCCGGCGCCCCATCTACGCAGGCGTCTGCCCTGACCACCACTCTGGATCCCCCCCACCCCCCCCAGGTCGGATTTATCCCCAAGGGGGCCTACCCGGGGCTTCTGACCCCAGTCCGTTGGAGTTTGCCCACACTTAGGCACTCCACAGTCCATCGCCTCCTCTGTAGGCGGGCCGGGGGTACACTGACTCCACAGCCCCAGCCTCCCCTTTCCTAAAAGAGTCAGGCTCGGTGGCTGACTCGGTGATGTGAGGGGCACTGAGGCACAGGACATCCTTCCAGGCTCTGTGCCCGACTTCCTTGGAGCTCTGGCTTACGGGAAATTCCTGAGGCCAGAGAAACTCCCTTTCCACAGAGTGGTCCTCACGGTCCATGAGGCCATTCCAGAGTCGCCACTCTCCCTCACACAGGATAACCTCTTAGCGCAAGAGAGGTCTCAGGCCCAGCAGCGGCATATCTCCCTCTCGCAGCGCTGCCTGGCAACTGGGAGGAGACTGCCAGGAGGGGTCTGGAAGTGGATTCAGTGGTGGATTCCTTCTTGGGTGTGGTCTGGTGTCCGCTCTTCAGGACCCAGACTACGAGCCCGCTTCTCTCCGTCAGTCACCTGTCTCTCCCGCAATGGTTGCTTCCATTCACTCCATGGTGGAAAGAGCTCAAGCACTCAACCAATGCCCTTCGCCAGATTGTACCTCAATTCAGTCCTGTCAAGGCCAAATGCAGTACTCTTACCATCTTTGGTCACCCGCTCTTCATCTGCCAGAGCTTCCTCGAGAGCTTTGCCACTTAGGTCTGGTTCCCTCTTCGGGACCCACGTGCAGGCCACTTTCAAGAGTCAGGACGAAATCAGGAGGGACCTCGCCTTTCACTCTAGTCCCGCTTGCCCTGCAGCAAAGCGCCCTGCTCCGGCGGCTCCCCCACCTTCCAGGGGCCTCCACAGGAGACATTTTGCGCCTCCTTCAGCCCCAAAGGGGCTAGGGCAAGCACCCCCCCCCCCCACCCCCACACGCGATCCTTCCAGTTCAGGGCTTTTCCCCAGGGTTGCTTGGGACCAATCATCAGTGAGCAAATGGCACTCCCGGTCCCGGTTAGCCCAGGGAGTCCATATCAGCGGACTTGTTCACAGATGCGTCCTAATCCGGGTGGGGGGCCTACGTGGGCCTGCTAACAGTAGCAGGTCAATGGTCACAAGACCTTTCCTGTCACATCAACATTCTGGAACTGGAGGCAGTTTTTTCAAGCCCCCAGAGACTTTCTCCCCTTTCTTAAGGGAAAACATGTTCGCATCGACACGGACAACACTACTATGGCTCGTTACATCAACAAGCAAAGGGGCGCTCGCTCCCACTCCTTGTCTTGGAGAGCGAAACAGCTTCCACTCTGGTGTGTAGAACAGTCCTTTCAGATCTCAGCGATGCATGTCCCGGGAAAGATGAACATACTTGCGGCCTCCGTCCGCAGCTCCCACACGATTCTTCCCTTAGAACAGGCACTGGTCTGTGCAGTTCTGCAGCCAGTGTGGGCAGCATGGTCCAATTCACAAGTGAACCTGTTTGCCACCAGATTCCACCGCCGCCTTCATCTGTAGGTCTTTCCAGTCCCAGATCCTTTGGCTTGGCCCGTGGATGCTCCGTCATCCCACGGTCAGTCCTGTCGGGCTACGCCTTCCCTCCGTTCCCCTAACTGGGAAAGTTCCGCGGAAGGTCCGGGCAGATTCTGCCATGATGGTTCTCGTGGCGCCTCGATGGCCTGCCCAAACATGGTTTCCGGAACTGCTGCCCCTGTTCCATGTGCCTCCAATAAAACACACTGTCACAGGCCGGTCCTTGCTTCAACCAAGGTCACGCATTCTGCACAGCAACCCGGAGGCTCTAAACCTTCCTGCTTGACTGCTGTGCAGGCCTCAATGTCTCCATTAGGCTTGTCCCCAGCAGTGATCGGCCCTGTGGTGCAAGCACACAGACCGGACACTCAGGGAATGTATAGTGCCCACTGACACAGTTGGCCTTCTGGGAGCTCCTCAACTTTCCAGTCACCCCGCGCTCGCAGTGGGCCAACTACCACGGCCTTCTTCGTCGGGGAAAAACCTTTTGTCCTCCTCAGTAAAGGGACGCAGGGCAGCCATCTGCAATACCATCAGTCAGTCGGGTAGTCCTTCATTCGCGGACAACCCTGTCTTGCTGGATATTGTCCGTAGGGCTTCCCTTCGGGAAGCCTGACTCCCCGTGGCACCCGGCCGAGGATCTCCTTCTCGTCCTCTCCTTCCTGGGACTTTCACCTTAACTCTTTTCCTACCAAGTAATTTTACAGTACTTAATCCCCACAGACCAAGTAAATTTCAGGTTTTTGAGAAAAAACCGGGTTACTGTTTTCAAAAAATTGCCAAAATAAAACCATAGCTTTAATGTCTGTAAAATTTTACAGGAATGGAGTAGTGTAACTAATGTTATGTTTAAACATAAAATTAAGTGAAAATCATCATTTCTTGTTCAAGACTGATTTTTTTATTTATTTTACTTTTTTTTTTACAAACGGACGACACAGCATGCAACTACATTACTGACCTTTACATGGTGACATCCTGGGAGGCAGCTAATCCAATGAGTGCAAATGACATGAGTGCAAATCCATAAACACTGGAGTTCAAGGAAATCCAAAATTCTATGTTATCAGTCAGTCACAAAACTTATTACACATGTAGTCATTGTGGCAAACGTTATGATCTGTTCACTATAGTATTTTATATAATCACTGATGAAGAATACACACTATATATACACAAAAAAAATTTGTTTCTAGTGTTAATTTGTTTATGCATTGTCTCCACCATCTCCTGCATCAGTTCTTGGTTTCTTGTATGCTACTTTGGTGTGGTATGTTTCAAAGCACTCGCCAACATGGAGACCCTTATCACATTCACGACACTCAAATCGTGACTCCCGCCGCACCTTGTAACCCTTGCCATTCTCATTTCTCACAGAGCATACAACACACACTCTTTGAGGACGTTGTTTCTTCTCTGTAGCTGGTATTTTGCTGGGAAAATGCTTCTCTGTGAGACGAGCTGAAGGACTGGCCACAGGTCGCTTGAATGCTTTTGCAGATGGAGCCCCAGTGAGCATCAACTCGATTAGCTTGAGGGTGAAGTCAAGTTGTGACATTTTGTTGTTGGGGTTGTTGAGGTTGAACACTATGCAGGCTTGCACTTTAGCCATATGCAGCAGGTGGAAGCAAGCTCGTTTCCACCATTTCCACGTCTTCCTGTTGAAGGAATAGTACTGCAGAAGCTGGTCAGACTTATCCACACCGTTCATGCGGTTGTTGTAGGTGTGCACCATATCTGGCAGCATGACAGCAGCTCCATTTTTGTCCTTCTTTCCAGTGTTCACAGGTGTGCCAGTTGAGCAAGTACTCAGCAATGTCACGATCTTTTTGTCGTGGAACTTTAGTGCGTGGAGAGACGCACTTGTGTCATTGGCATCTTGTGGATTTGGCTCAATGTCTTTCTTGTACTCCACTGTCTCCCCTTTCTTGATGTTTCTCTCATTCATCTGAGTAGGTAAGCCTATTCTGTCCTTACGAATGGTGCCTGTTGCAGTTATTCCATCTTTTCGCAGTTCTTCAAACAGTTGCACAGAAGAAAAGAAGCTATCAATGTATATGGTATAACCTTGTTGCTTGAAATCCTCTGCAAGACGTTTGACAACGTTAGGACCATGGTCTTTTTCCCTCTTTTGCCCCTTTCTGCCTGAGTACACTTCCATTTTACAAATGTAAGATGACTGGCTTTCACAACACAGGTAAAGTTTTATTCCATAACGGATCGGTTTGCTTGGAATAAATTGACGGAATGAAACGCGGCCCCACCATGGCAGCATGGACTCATCAATCGACAAGTTTTGGTCAGGTTTATACACAGCTTGAAACTGGTTCTGGAGGTGCTCCAGTATGGGTCTAATTTTGAAAAGTTTGTCATAATCAGGATGGTCACGAGGCAGGCTTTTAGAGTTGTCAGCCAAATGGAAAGCCATCAATATCGTTTCAAATCTGTGTCTGCTCATCGTTTTACCATAAATAGGTGTTTCAAGCAGAGGGTTGGTGGACCAGTAAGATTTGATGTCCGGTTTGTCAATAATTCCCATGAGGAACAACAATCCCAAAAATGCAGTGAGTTCATCCAAGGTAACTGGAGTCCAGTTAGCTAGCAAACTGTGGGGTTTCATGCTGTCACCATGAGAAGCCTTATACTGCTCCACGTAGAGGTTTGTTTGCTGCACCATCTCAGTAAGCAGATCCTGGTTGACAAACTGCTGGAAGTAATCCAAAGGAGATGCATCAGGCTGCAGGTCCACTTTGATGCCAGGTGTGCCTGCAGTTGCAAAACAAAACAAAAAAATGACTAAACAACAGATAAATAAAATTCATAGTATATTATTGTTGGACACTGGTACTCTCCACCTGTAATAAAACTGATAAAGACAGACACAAACAGAAAACATTTATTACACATAGCCTATATAACAAATTTTATATTATTTTGATTCATTTATCTATAAGCTAAAACAATTTTGCTATTTTTTTTTACATAGTAATAGAGCAAACAGTAACTGCATGAAACTGGAAAAATATGGGCGTTGACAGTCAGCAGTCAATGGTGGTAAAAAAATAAATAAAAAAAAAAAAACACACACACACACACACACACACTCAATCATAGTCCTACCTTTGAAAGCAGGTGTGTCAGGCACTGTATCATCATCTTCAGTCCATAGAATATCAGTCTGGGCACGTCTCTCTGCTCGAATTCGACCAGCAGTAATCCTCCCTCTGTTTCTGGCACCACGCCCCCTCCTCGAAGACCCACGGGTATTCACACCAACCCGAGTCGAAGTCGACGGTTGATCGAGAACGAACAATCCAGCACCACTTTCACTGCCTTCTTCGTCACTTTCACTCGCCCCACTCGGTTGATATTCGTCACCATCACTCTCTACTTCCTCCTCTGATGCGCTGTCTTCGTCCATGAAAATTTCACTGCGCTGAAAATTCGGAGACAACATTCGCTGTGCCATTTTCGCGATTTCGTCTGCAAAAATCGGTTTGTCAGAAACGCAGTTTACACGCAGTTGAAGAAGGGTGACTTCCCTTTACCCGTAAACGCAAAAGAGTGGTCTTAAAGGTAGTGTACTCTTGCACGAGCTCGAAACCGAAAGTAACTGTCGGGAACGTACGGCGTACGTTTGTGGTCTCTGGTGGCAATGTACCACGAACGTACGGCGTACGTTCGCGGTACGAAATGAGTTAACGAGCCCATCAGGGAGTGTTCTCCCAACTTCCTCTCATTTCGGACAGCCTTTTCGGACGGCCTTTCTACTCACTCTAGCGTTGGGGAGGCACTGTAGCGAAGTGCACGCTCTTGGAGGACTCCCCGGGGATGTTGCTTTTGAACCGGAGGGCTCAATGTCTCTCCGCCTACTCCCGGACTTCTTGGCCAAGAACCAGTCGCCAGGTTCTCCTACTATATCTCCATTCATCCCCTGACGTCTATCCTTGCTCCGGATGACGAAATCTTCTCGCCAGAAGCAGCACCACCTGTTTCTCTCTTACAACGAAAGTTATAAGAAGGCCATTAGCCACGCATCCCCCTCTCGATGGCTGTGAACAGTCATCAAGGATGCGTATGCCAGGCCGGGCTCAGATTCGGCTGTTTTCTCCCTGAGGCCCCATGAGATTGGAGCATGGGCCTTGTCACTGGCGTTCACTCAGGGCCAGCCCCCTGAGTATCCTGGACACCACGCATTGGCGTTCTCTGGGCACGTTCATTCCATCCTACCGGCGCGATGTATACTGTCTGCGCGATGATGGATCTAGGGGTATCGCTTCCGCTGTGGTGGCTCAACACCCCATCTCTGCTGCACGCCCTGACTTTTCTCATTCCTCCAGGCGTTAACCAGGTAAGCCCTCCTTCCGGGTAGTGCTATTCTGCATTAGTGAGCCACGGTATAGTATGTGTAATTAAAAGGAAATTTTCCTTCTAAAATTACGTTTAATCTAACATACTTACCGTGGCTCACACAGAGTCCCTCCCGTCCTCCCCGCCTTCCTGGTTCCTTCCGTTCACAGTCAGGTTCTTGGTTTCCTCGAAAAGAGGAAGAGCACATGCGCATGCGCAAGACATGGATACTCTCAGAGTTATGGTCCCTTCGGACTTTATTGTTTATGAGGCAGGAATGGCAAATCGCTGCCGCTTATTGCATTAGTGAGTCACGGTAAGTATGTTAGATTAAACGTAATTTTAGAAGGAAAATTTCCTTTTGCATAGTGTTTTTCTCCAAAATTTGGACTTGCTGCACATTGTACATAATCAAACCTTTGTCGTGGAGCACAGAGAACTTAAGCTGTTAGGTGAGATGAATACGTACATTCCACTATGTTTTTGCACTGTCTGCATCTTTTGATGGGTATGCAGGTTGGGTGTTTATAAAGACTTTATAAAGGCAAAAAGGCTGATTGACCTTCAGGGGAGGGACCTGGGAAATAACCTCTCTCTCCAGTGTTTTATACCAGGGCAGCTGAGCAAAAGCCTTGCTCTTCGTGATTTTCAACTGCCATGGGATCTTAAGCATGCGTAGACCAGAAGGCACATGAGGCCAACTCATTTTTTGTCCCCTTCAAAAGGACTAGATGTACAGTTCGATTTCCGGTCAACCTGAGGAGAAAAGTCGAGGCCTCGACAGGAAATGAACCCTGGAACCTCAAATTTAGTTATTGGCAGGTGAACGTCTGAACTTTTCTGCTGTGCTTATGAAATTAAGCATAGAGTACAGCCCTGTTACCTAGCCTCAGTGGGCAATAGAACTGCAAAGCATTATCACTCATCCCCATTATCATAGCACGGTGAAAAATTGTCCCAAAGTCTGTGGCCATTCATTCCTTGCTTTCATGATGCACACAGTTTTGGTGAGTTTGGAGGTATTTTAAAGAGCAAAATGAGCAATGTGGGTGTAGTGAGAAAGAAGCAGTGCAGAAGATCAGGCAGAAGCTTTTTTTCATTTCCTGTAATGTTACGTGCGTATGTTTGTAGGACTACCAGCTGGAGGTTCAGAACGTGAAGCGTCGCTTTGAGCAGGATCACATGGTCAACTGGATTGTCAGCAATGTCAGGAAAAGTATTACTCCCCAACAGGTGACTTGCCTTTTACTGCTTTGCTTTCAGTCTGTTCAATTGTATTTGTTCATATTTATTGGTAATGTTCTCAACCCAGCAGTTGCGCTGAAGAAGTCGGCCGGATCGCCGATGAAAGCTACACAGTAAGTAGCTTTTTTCACTGAGAGACAGGTTCAGCCAGGTAGCCATTATATTGGTAATGTGTTTTTAAAAATTTTTTAAAAAATTAATCTCTTTTTCAAAAATGGAGATATTTCATATTGCTCAGAGAGGTCTGTGTATGTAATTCTTTTTTTTTTCCTTTTTAAAACTCTTTTCAGGAAAAAAGGGAGATTATTTCATATTGTCTGTGACAAAAAAAAATGTGTGGACATGAGTTTCTTAGCTCTTTTTGTATGGATCTTTATCAAATACATGTAAAAGGTGTTGACTGTTCAGGAGTCGTAAAATGATAAGTTTGAAAGGTAAGGCACATTGTAAAGGTCACATCAACCAGATAAAGTGTTAAGAATCGTCACTTTTTGAGGAATGTTTGTGAACAGCTTTCTCAGGAACTTCTGACAATATTTAAAATCTGGTTTTGCAGTTATAACAGTGTACCATTCCCACGTGAAGTTATATTTTATATGAAGCTTTTACAAGATCACAGTGACTAATATGCTTGATCATCTGTATGTTAATGATTACACTGAAAAATAAGACGTCAGAAATTCAAGGCATGTAAGCTGAAGAACAACAGTTGCTTTCTACGGTTGTATTTTAACCCTTTGACTCCCGCATCCTGTCTGTCAGTATCCTGAATTGTCAACCAGTAACAGTGACAGTTCTAGAACTCTTCACCATGTCAAGTAGATGGAACAGAGCTACCCACAACTGAAAAGTTCATCTGCCTAGGTAGCACTGTCATACATGACTGACGAGTTGGCAGTGACATGAAGAAGGGTCTCAGCAAAGCCAGAAATGCCTTCACAGTGATGAACAGTGTGTGGAGGTCCTCCCAGGTGAGACTAGCAAAGCTGTGTCCTTACCACCCTGCTATACAGCTCGGTATGCTGAAGGATGACAGTGACCTTACCAAGCTATCAGTGTTCCACACAAAGAACCTCCAAGTATGTATGTGAATTTCCTGGCCCAGGATGACAGAAGGTGATCTTACCAAGCTGTCAGTGTTCCACACAGAGAATCTCTAAAGACTTATGTGAATTTTCTGGCCCAGCACCAGCTCCAACCGAAAACTACTTGCCAGTGTAATCCAGAAAATATCCAGAAAAGTGTCATCATGTAAAGATGGTGGAGATGGACTGGGTACAAAGTGCAAAGAGAGAAAGATAACATCATCCAGACTGCTTTTCACTGGACTCTAGACAGAAGGAAGACTTGCATTAATTTATTCAGTCGAGCCATTGCCTGTTATGAAGGAATGTGAAATGCAAAGACAGGTATCAGCCATATTTGATGAAATGTCATAAATATTACCACTGGGAAAAGTGAACTTTAGAAAAATAAGGCTCTGGAACACACACAGGGACTGGCCAAGAACAGACAGAATTGGAGAACCTTTGTTGCTGCCTTATCTGCCGTGTTTACTGGGTAGTGAGTAATGTAATTCTGTGTACCTATGGAAGCACTTTTTTCCACAGAATTTTGCTATGGTAACCCTGTTGTTACCATGTGATCTTTGTTGTGTGCTGAGTACATGCAACACTTAGGACTTTGGTTTACTGTCTCATTTGATTAACTTGCTTCTAGATCATCACTTAAGATGTAGTGGGTAAGGAAGAAAATCCTGTTTGATCTGTGATTTAAACTGGGAGTTCTCGCATCCTAGGCAAATGCTTTAACCACTGTGCACTCAAATTTGTCTGTGTATTTTTCTGCTAGCGACTGTGTTTCACATTTTATGGCTTCGCATAGAGTCTGCATACTTGTCATTTCTTTTTATCCTTACTCGACAGGTGACTGGTGTTTGTGTAGGCTACTTAGTCATTTCGTTTTATCCTTACTGGACAGGTGACTGGTGTTTGTGTAGGCTACTTAGTCATTTCGTTTTATCCTTACTGGACAGGTGACTGGTGTTTGTGTAGGCTACTTAGTCATTTCGTTTTATCCTTACTGGACAGGTGACTGGTGTTTGTGTAGGCTACTTAGTCATTTCGTTTTATCCTTACTGGACAGGTGACTGGTGTTTGTGTAGGCTACTTAGTCATTTCGTTTTATCCTTACTGGACAGGTGACTGGTGTTTGTGTAGGCTACTTAGTCATTTCGTTTTATCCTTACTGGACAGGTGACTGGTGTTTGTGTAGGCTACTTAGTCATTTCGTTTTATCCTTACTGGACAGGTGACTGGTGTTTGTGTAGGCTACTTAGTCATTTCGTTTTATCCTTACTGGACAGGTGACTGGTGTTTGTGTAGGCTACTTAGTCATTTCGTTTTATCCACACTGAAGAGTTTTATCTTATTGCCTCACCACCTGTATGTTTGTCACTTACCTTAAATGAAAGAGAATTTGTGTGGATCGGTGACAAAATACACATGTGTGCACACACAGCATGCAGTGCTCAGTGCATTGAAAATACTTTCAGAGATGAGTGTGAACCAGGCTAGAATGGGTTTCCGCATAGCCAGAGAAATTTAGACATTTGTTGTTAGGATTCTGTTTTTGTATAGTTTGTATTTTGGGTTTTGGATTGTTTTTTCGCTTGTAAATGTCACTGAATTCAGTTACAAGTTTGATAATTGGATGTGTTTGTGTGTGTATGAATGCATTCAATTGTGTACATGTATACATAAATATATGCAAGGGTGCAACTTAGGAAAAGTAAAAAAACTGAAAGGGGTCCTGGGGCCGGCAGCGCCCTGTATGGATATAGCTCCCCAGAAGCTGAAACATTTTCAAAAACTGGATTTTCCGTTTCTGACTCTTTTGAAAAAACGGACACCGTCGTCAAACAGAAAAAGTTGCACCCATGTATATATGTAAGCCCTTTGTGTGTGTGTTTGTGGCGCGCGCGCGCGTGTGCGCGTGTGTGTGTGTGTGTGTGTGTGTGTGTGTGTGTGTGCGCACGCGTGGTTGTGTGTGTTCTTGTGTGTATGCGTGCGTGTATGTGTGCACGCATATACATGGGCATGTGTTCAGGAATATCAGAAACATGACTAAACTGCTGTGTGTTTGTGTCACAGGAACAAGAGAGCATCAAGGTGTGCATTGCTCAGCTGAAGAAGATGTCCGCGGCCACAGCATGAGTCCATTGATATACTTAGCCTTTTCTTTTAACACTGTGAGAATGTAGGTGTAAGTGCGACTTTGGACAGTGCAACGTACATGCATCCATCTGTGTGTGTGTCTGTCACACAGTCGTTTTGTGATCTTAAACCCTTTCATTCCCTCACCTTTGTCGAGGAAGTGTAAGGTTAACACATGGTGTGGCTGCTGATTTTCGTTGCCACATCGCACTGTGAATTTAAGTGAACTTTGTCATGTTTGTGATGATATGTAAAGACAACAACGTAATGGATTGACATTTATGTAGGTTATAAATAATAAATTGTGATTTTGGAGAAGTTTGGTTTTGTCCTGTTTGTGTATGTGTGTTTGTGTGTGTGTGTGAGTGTGTGTGTGTGTGTGTGTGTGTGTGTGTGTGTGTGTGTGTGTGTGTGTGTGTGTGTGTGTGTGTGTGTGAGAAAGAGAGAGAGAGAGATTTCCAACATTTCAAATGACATCTGTTTTACAAACAGAACTGATGGGTACAATAGTCAAATGGTTAGGACACTGGTCTTGCAATTGGAATGTCTGGATTCAGACCTTGTTTTATTGCCCAGTGGGTAAAGCATGGAGGTTTTACATTTTCCCATTTCAATATATGTACAGACCTGCTTCTTTCTGAATTCCATAGTATGCATACACATGCGGAAAATCAGATGTAAGCTCCCCCCGTTGGGTTGCTGGGGGCTTTTTCAGTATAAATAGTATCCCCGCCTTCTGGAAATTCTGTGCTAGAAATTTCCTCTTTTCTGTCACTGTCTTTGTTTCTGTCTTGTTGCTTTGCTTTCTGTCATTTCTACTTGTCATTTTCTGCCTTAATGGTCCATTCACCTGTATTTGTTCGATAAAATCTTAAGTACTTTTTCTTCGGATTGACAATTTGGTACATGTATCAAGTGCATTTTTGGCTCTAAGGAGGTGAAATATGCGGAAGCAATTTTAAGTAATTCATGCCTGTTTTTATATAATTATGTTTTGGTGTCTTTATGTATGCTTATATTTGTAGTCAGGTGTGTTTTTTAAATCTCCCCTGTGCGATAAATTGGACGGAATGGTCCTACGCTGGGGGCATGTCCTTAGACTATGTTCGCGAATGCATAGATATGTGTACCTAATTTTCCTTTCTTTTTTTTTTCCCTGTTGAAGTTTTGTGTGTTTTGAAGCGGTATTGGCCCTGATATGGCTCTGCGCAGTCGGCTGGGCTTTAAACAACAGTAAATGAAAAAAAAGCCATGTCAGTGGTCTGGCCTATGAAAACACGAAAACACCTAGCATGCACTAGCCCAAAACAACAAATGACTGTTTTAATGGCGAGGTAAAAATGGCCATACACATAAACACTTACATGTGAATTTGTGTACTCTTGAAACATTCAAGTCGTCATCTTGTTTTATCAACCTAGAAATTCTTGATGAATTTTTGTTATGCATTAACTCACAGTAATGGGTGCAGTAGACAATGAGTAAACATCAAGATTCTCATCAGAAGGCCCGAGTTTGATAACGCTTAGCCCTTTGACTCTCGCACCTTGTCCACCAGCATCCAGCATTGTCTACCATGTTAACAAAGCAAAAACTTGACCCATTTACTCCCTCACCCTATCCACCAGTTTCCTGCAAGAAGCTGGTGGATAGGTTGAGCGATTCAAAAAGTTACGTTTTTGCAGCTGGTGGATATGGTGTAGGAGTCAAAGGGTTCAGGTTTTGCAGCTGGTGGGTTAGGGTTAGACTGTTATGCCTTGAGGATAAAGGCTGGAGATTTGTTTTGATCTCCCTGGTCAAGATGTGAACAACCTACCAGTCCCTAAACTGACTTTGTGGTATAAGCATGCAGAATATCAAGTACTGTATGCACATTAAAAATCCTGTAAGTCATGTCACTGGCTTGCTATGGAAACATGTAAACACCTGGCATGTTTGGCCACAAAAGAAACAGATTATGCAACAATATATTGGAACTATGATGTGATCAGCACGCCTAACAGCTTGAGCTCTCCAGCAGAAAGTCTGATTGTAGTGTGATGTTCAGTGAGTTGAAACGAGTTTGGAAAGTAGTCAAGAATAATTCATAACGCAAAATAATTGGGCAGTGTGCTTTCAAATGTTTAAAATGCAGGTGGGCATTGAGGCAGGGCTCCTGGCACCCAGTCTGACCACACAAGTGTAAATCTGGTCCAAAAAATAATTGGTGCATGCAGCTTCCAATCTACCCAGCTGTGAATGAGAACCTGACCTTGTTCAAAGTTTAGTGAAAGTAAAATGGCAGGGGAAGGAAGTTTTGCTACATGCTCGCAACGCTGACAACAATTTAAAGTTGATGAATACACCTCATTCCCCTGTGTTGCCAGCGTTATGGGACAACTGACCGTTTTGCCTTGTAAGGTAAATGTGATGTGATTATTACAGCCCCAGGAGAAGGTAACCAGGGTTGTCGCCCTTGGCCTTGCAATGGTTCGAGCCGACAAAATTCAGTTGACAAAATGGACCCTTTGCTCTACAGAATAAACTGGTCTAAAACAGATTGAAACAAGCATTACAGGAAAACAACATGCAAAAATGAAATATAAAACAATGCATGACCACAAACAAAACAAAACAAGAAGAAAGACTACTACAGTGCTAGGGATTGGAGCGTAACTCGGGAGACAAACCCAGAACACTACATCAGTATTTAGGCCCTGAAATGAGAAGACCCTCCGCCCCTGAAGTAGTCGTTTTATGTACAAAGTTAGACATACATGGAATGGTAAGAAGAGAGGTGCGTCCACATGCAATGCAGGATGAACCCTTAGTCTAACATAACAGGACTTCCAGAAGTGTAGAAACATGATCTAAACAACAGGACTCGCAGAAATGTAGAAACATATCTAAACAATTAACAGATCACCAAGTGAAGGTAAAAAAAAAAAAAAATCGCAAATAAAAAAAAAGTTTTATCCAGGGAAGTATGTTCAGTATTGGCTTAAACACACACACACACACACACACACACACACACACTCATTATTCGCACAAACATACACAAACACACATTCACAGACAGCCGGAAAGACAGACAGATATGCATTAAATAAAGGTTTAAAGCATGACGTTAAATCTGTAGAAATAAAGGTTAAAAACATAACAGTCATACCCATAGAAATACAGGTTAAAACATGACGTCATAACTATAGAAATACAGGTTAAAACTTGACGTCATACCTATAGAAATAAAGGTTTAAAACATAATGTCAAACCTGTTGAAATAAAGGTTAAAAACATGACGTCAAACATGTAGAAACAAAAGATTTAAAACATGTCACATATGTACAAATAAAGGCTAAAACTATGACGCCGGACCTATAGAAACAAAGGTTTAAAACATGGCGTCTCACCTATAGACATATAGGCTTAATTAAAATATGACATCACCTGTAGAACAACAGGTTAAAACACGACGTCACACCTATAGAAATAAAAGTTTAAAACATGACGTCATACCTATAGAAATAAAGGTTAAAAATGACGTCATACCTATAGAAATAAATGTTAAACATGACGTCATACCTATAGAAATAAAGGTTTAAAACATGTCAAACCTCTAGAAAGAAAAGTTAAAACATGACGTCAAACGTAAAAATAAAGGTTAAAACGTGACGTCATACCTATAAAAATAAAGGAATAAAACGTGGTCAAACCTGTAGAAATGATGGTTTAAAACGCCACGTCACACATGTAGAAAAAATGTGAAATGTTTAAAACATGCTCCTGTCTTCAGTCTTCTATGTTAAGACATTTGTGTTATATTGCACGATGCCATGGTTTTTCAGAAGGCGCGTGTAGACCTGGTACTTCTGTTTTAGCCTTTTATGTTAAGACATTTGTGTTATATTGCATGATGCCATGGTTTGTTAGAAGGTGCGTGTAGACCTGGTACTTCTGTTTTAGTCTTTTATGTTAAGACATTGTGTTATATTGCATGATGCCATGGTTTTTCAGAAGGTGCGTGTAGACCTGATACTTCTGTTTTAGCCTTTTATGTTAAGGCATTGTGTTATATTGCATGATGCCATGGTTTGTCAGAAGGCGCCTGTAGGCCCGAATCTTCTGTCTTCAGTCCTCTATTATTTTTCGTACACCCTGTCTAAAGCTTATGTCAAAATCATACTTCTGCCTGCACCTGCGTGGACAAGACAGGGAAGCAATTTCAGCTACACTTCACACTTGTTACTGCACACAGCCTGCTCATTTACCATGAAAAAACGTGGGTCATTGATAACTTTTATTTTTTTGTCACAAATATTCCCTGAAAATGGAATCATACGAAGAAAAATATTACGATAATAAGGCAGTTGATGTTTACTTTGTTGCTGATAATTAATCACATCTTAATATTATGTATACAGTTCAGTTTATATTACGCAAACGTTTAATACTTTGAAAACACCATGCAATTTGCACTGTCCTTTTTCTTATAGGATTACGTGGAGAGAATGAATTGAATTGTATAGTCTCCCACCTGTTTGTTTATTAATTGTTTATTTCTGTAACTCTTGATAGAAAGGGTGATAACAAACAAGAGCAAATATTATGTTTAAATGCCATTAGTATCGTGGTACAGTAGGTTGTGACTGCGCCAAGACGTGATATTGCGCGCGTACTTTTCGTGCCTTAGCTAAAACAATTGAAATCTCCTTACATTCCTCTTTCCAACATTGCTCCGCTCAAGGAGTCAGTAGCAAGATATTCTGGAGACTCACAATCATAAATGTTTGTCCTCATCATAAGTTGGTTAATGGAAAAGAAAGAAATGGTTGGTGTGCTACAGAGCCACAGTCTCGTTTACTTGTTTTTGGTTTTCCTTTTGATTTCACGATTGGTCCTGTACATCAAATGAAACTAATCTGTATCTCTCAGGCCTGGTTGATGCCAGGATATACAATGATAGTAAGCATAGAGTAGAGCCCTGTCACGCAGTCTCAGTGCTGGTCAGAAGATTTGAGCAACACCCTCAATGACGCATCTGTGAAGTGGATGAGACTCGACTGTATGGTCCCAGTCTTTCCAATGAGCCATAGCACGCCCAACTCTGGGTAGGAGCCAGTTAGAGCCGAAAAATCCCAAAATGGACTGATGGAGATTGGAACCCACAACCTCCCAGTCAGAAGAAGAAGAAAGATTCAGTCTATTTTTCATCATAATCTGATGTGCAGCATGTAATTATACAACCATGATGTTGAATAACATGCTCGAGGATGGATGGTCATGATCTTGCTGGAAACAGGACAATATTGCAATTCAGAGTTCTTGAATTTTCTTTTGACCAAAAACCCCACTCCATGTGTATGTTTGTCATATTTTCCACTAATAGCCCAGGACATACATTCTTCTGTCTGTATAACTCTGTTGTTTTTCCACCCAATTCGCAGAGTCCGAAAATTTGACAGAAGGATCTATTCACCTTATGAGTGAATTCTTCCAGTTTTCCAACCTGTCTGAGTGTTCTTACGTTGCAGGTGGCGAAAGTGATGACTCTCCTTCCAGGGATGTTCTGTGTTTTTTCCCCAGCGGTACATTTTTCGCATATGACCTAGTGGAAGTCGACAGATGGGGCAGTGTTTGGTGACTTACTTATATCTTTGATGATCCATATTGTGTGTGTTTTCTTTCTTGCCATATGCGTGTCTCAGGCAAAATTGAACTTGACATAGCCCATCCCTCTCGGATCAGAATTGTTTCCTTGTTGGGTTCACTGCCAACATGTAGCAGATAGTATTGGGCCACATGACTGTCAGCAGCAGAGGATAACCTCTGACAAGACAGGTTAGAAAAGGAAAAAATGTAGAAACAAGTCTGTCACACAGTCCATTTATTCCGATTCGTAAATCCAGTTAATTACGATCATTTAGCTTATATTATAGCAAAGATAGAAACCAAGCATAGGTAACCTGACTGAAAACAACCAGTCGCCTTGGTGTAGTGGTTAACGCAACGGACTACTGACTGGGAGGTTGTGGGTTCCAATCTCCATCAGTCCATTGTGGGATTTTTTTTGTGGCTCTAACTGGCTCCTACCCAGAGTTGGGCTTGCTATGGGCTCATTGGAAAGACTGGGACCACACAGTCGAGTCTCATCCACTTCGCGGATGCGTTATGAGGGTGTTGCTCAAATCTTCTGACCAGCATCACAGGTGTCTGTATCTCTCAGGCCTGGTTGACACCAGGATATACAATGATAGTAAGCGTAGAGTAGAGCCCTGTCACGCAGTCTCAATCCTAGATGGAACTCAATAGCATCATGATTATCATCCTCATCGGCATCATCATCATCACATTGAAAAAACTGTGCCAGCTTTCATGTCCATTAAGATGGCTCAGAAAATGGGACTAATAAAAAAAAAAAAAAAGGAACAAAGGTGAGTGCAAAGGTAACCTCCCTGAGTGCGATGATCCTTAAAAAAAAAATCCAGACTGAAAACATTGTTCACATCCAAACTCATAACCCTAAACATACTTCTGCCTGCACCTGCGTGGACAAGGCAGGGAAAGCAATTTCAGCTACACTTCACACTTGTTACTGCACACAGCCTGCTCATTTACCATGAAAAAACGTGGGTCATTGATAACTTTTATTTTTTTGTCACAAATATTCCCTGAAAATGGAATCATACGAAGAAAAATATTACGATAATAAGGCAGTGATGTTTACTTTCTTTCTGATAATTAATCACATCTTAATTTATGTATACAGTTCAGTTTATATTACGCAAACGTTCAATACTTTGAAAACACCATGCAATTTGCACTGTCCTTTTTCTTATAGGATTACGTGGATAAAATCAATTGTATAGTCTCCCACCTGAGTTTGTTTATTAATTGTTTATTTCTGTAACCCTTGATAGAAAGGGTGATAACAAACAAGAGCAAATATTATGTTTAAATGCCATTAGTATCGTGGTACAGTAGGTTGTGACTGCGCCAAGACGTGATATTGTGTGCGTACTTTTCGTGCCTTAGCTGAAACAATTGAAATCTGCATACATTCCTCTTTCCAACATTGCTCCTCTCAAGGAGTCAGTAGAAAGATATTCTGGAGACTCACAATCATAAATGTTTGTCCTCATCATATGTTGGTTAATGGAAAAGAAAGCAATGGTTGGTGTGCTACAGAACCACAGTCTCGTTTACTTGTTTTTTGTTTTCCTTTTTATTTGACGATTGGTCCTGTACATCAAATGAAACTAATCTGACGGCTTTAGCCTGTGAAAAATGTGCATGTGCCGAGAGAGAGAGAGAGAGAGAGAGAGAGAGAGAGAGAGAGAGAGAGAGAGAGAGAGAGAGAGTCCTTTGCATCTCCTGATTTTGCTCAAAAATTGCGATTCGTTTCAATACATATTGTTGTTTGATTTGTGGCGTATTAGAGTCTTGATATAGCATGGTTAATGTCAACTCATTGTATGAATGCAGATCTTTGGTTCGTATTTGTAAAATTATATCTGATTTAAATCAAAAAAATAAAAACAAAACATCAGTGGTGGACAGGATGAGGGAGTAAAAGGGTTACATTTTTGTAGTTGGTGGATAGGGGTGGGAGTCAAAGAGTTATTAAGCGCGTTTTTGGCTCTAGGGAAATGAGATATGCGGAAGTAACTTTAAGTAATTTAGGCCAGTTTATATGTTTTAGTGTCCTTAGCTATGTTAAAATTTGTATGGAGTGGTCAACACCAAGGACATTTCCATAGATTATGTGCGTGAATGCATTGATATGTGTACTTAATTTTCTGTTTCCCCCTTTTTTTTCCTGTTAAGTACTGTTTGTGTATCGAAACGGCTATAGCCCTGATGGAGCTCTACGCAGTCGGCTTGGTTTTAAGCAACAATAAGAATAGGAATAAAAACATGTATACACAGAGAGTATTAGGGCTATAGCACATTTGATCAACAACGGCCATGATTTCATCATATAGCCGAAGGCTTAACCATTTGACTCCCTCACCCTATCCACCAGCTTCCTGCAGGAAGCTGGTGGATAGGGTATGGAGTCAGAGGGTTAAGTTTTTGCTTTGAACAGACGGAGCAGAAAGGTGTGGTGGATGTTGAAGTAGCAGATGTAAAGTAGGCAGAGGAAACCACACCTGTGTTGTTGACAAGGACTGTACTGCTGGCAGGTGCCAGGAACGATGAAGATGGATCATAGCCTGGGCAGCAGATGTAGTGGATGTGGAAGTGATGGGCTATATGACTACATGATGAAATCATGGCCGTTGTTGATAAATTGAGATTGATGGCGGTGGTTTTAACATTTGATCAACAATGGCAGTTATTTCATCGTACAGCCGAACCCCTAACACAGCGAGTATTAGGCCTATAGAACATTTTTCAACAATGGCATTATTTCATCGTACAGCCGAACCCTAAACACAACGAGCATTAGGCCTATAGCACATTTTATCAACAATGGCAGTTATTTCATCGTACAGCCGAACCCCTAAACACAACGAGCATTAGGCCTATAGCACATTTTATCAACAATGGCATTATTTCATCGTACAGCCGAACCCCTAAACACAACGAGCATTAGGCCTATAGCACATTTTATCAACAATGGCAGTTATTTCATCGTACAGCCGAACCCCTAAACACGAGCATTAGGCCTATAGCACATTCTATCAACAATGGCAGTTATTTCATCGTACAGCCGAACCCCTAAACACAGCGAGTATTAGGCCTATAGAACATTTTGTCTGGCCATGATGAAGATTAGGAAGACAGTCAACATTCTAGGCCATTTTATGAGTAGAGGGGAATTGGAGCACCTGGTCACAACAGGAAAGCTGGAGGGAAAGAGAGCACCAGGTAGACCCAGGGAGAAAATATTGGATGGATGGATGATGATGATGATGAGCACATTTTATCAACAATGGCTGTTATTTCATCGTATAGCCAAACCCCTAACCACAGCGAGTATTAGGCCTATAGCACACTTTATCAAGAACTTTTTTCAGCTGTGATTTCATCGCATAGCCGAAAACCCTAAACACAGCGAGTATTAGGCCTGTAGAACATTTTATCGACAATGGCTGTTATTTCATCGTATAGCCAAACCCCTATACAGAGCGAGTATTAGGCCTATAGCACATTTGATCAACAACTTTTTTCAGCTGTTAATTCATCGTATAGCCGAATCCCTAAACACAACGAGCATTAGGCCTATAGCACATTTTATCAACAACTTTTTTCAGCTGTTATTTCATCGTACAGCCGAACCCCCTAAACACAGCGAGTATTAGGCCTATAGAACATTTCGTCTGGCCATGATGAAGATTAGGAAAAGACAGGCAACATTTCTAGGCCATTTCATGAGGAAAGAGAAATTGGAGCACCTGGTCACAACAGGAAAGCTGGAGGGAAAGAGAGCACCAGGTAGACCCAGGGAGAAAATATTGGACGGATGATGATGATGAGCACATTTTATCAACAATGGCTGTTATGTCATCGTACGATAGCCGAACCCCTAAACACGGCCAGCGTCAGACTGTCAGGTGGAGTTAGCAAAATGCCGTGGCGGTTGCTCGCCGCGCTGGCCAAGATGGCCTCTCCCTGTTATATACGCTCTATGGATCTTCATCCACCAGCCACAACGAGTTTTCATAAGAAAATCACCTTGTGATTCGTCGTCTCGCTTTGAAATGAAGACCGAAGACACTCGACATGTTTATTTTACAGAAAAAAAAGTTGCATACCCTTTGATGTTATGTGATAATAGAACACAGACACACACAGGCGCGCGCGTGCACACCCCCCCCCCCCCCACACTCATGCACGTACCCACACAGACACACACAAACAAACGCACATACACACGCACCACACACCACAGACACACACATACACATACAGACACACACACATACGCGCGCGCTTGCACGCACTTACGCACGTACCCACACAGACACACAGAGTGAAACGTTGATACACGCGCGCGCGTGCACACACACACACACACACACACACACACACACACAC
>JAPXFY010000017.1:51094956-51114956 GCA_030674185.1 Monoplex corrugatus
TGTGTGTGTGTTTGTGTGTGTGTGTGAGTGAGTGAGTGTGTGTTTGTGTGTGTGTGTGTGTGTGTGTGTGTGTGTGTGTGTGTGTGTGTGTGTGTGTGTGTGCACGCGTGTGAGTGTGTAATTATTATGACAATAAAATTGACCAACGACGGTTTCCCATGGGAGATAATTGTGCGAAGCGCATTGACCAGCAAGAGTTATAACTGAAATTGTTTCCCGTGCCATCGTTTGACGCTTCGTCATGGTAACAAAAGGGCTCTCTTTTTCATTGTTCATTCATTTCTTAATCTCTTTTTTTTCTCAAAAGGATATGTTTTTCAAATGGAAGACAGCTGTGTGTCTGTCTCTATATGTGTCTATATGTATGTGTGTGTGTGTGTGTGTATGTGTGTGTGTGTGTGTGCGTGTGTGTGTGTGTGAGTGTGAGAGAGAGAGACACTGTGTGTGTGTGAGTGTGTGTGTGTGTGTGTGTGTGTGGGGAGAGAGAGAGAGAGAGAGAGAGAGAGAGAGAGAGTATGTGTGTGTGTGTGTGTGCGTGTGTGTGTAACAAAATTTGTGTGGACACAGTTTTTTCACCTCTTTAAGGGTGGATTTTTATCAAAATTTTATCAAATGTTTGAACTGTTAAGGAAGGAGTCTTCTTAGTGGGTGCTCCCTTGTCTGTTATCTAACCTCATCAGAACGTTTGCTGCAAGACTCGCCCCAAAAAGCTTCTTGTTTTCAGAGTTTAACATCCCTGCTTTGTACACTCCACTGGTTTCCTATTCAACAGTGTATTAGATACAAGGCTGCTTGTGTGTGTTACAATGTTGCCTATTAAATACAAGCTGCTTGTGTGTGTTACAATGTTGCCTATTAGAAACAAGGCTGCTTGTGTGTGTTACAATGTTGCCTATTAGATACAAGGTTGCTTGTGTGTGTTACAATGTTGCCTATTAAAACAAGGCTGCTTGTGTGTGATACAATGTTGCCTATTAGAAACAAGGCTGCTTGTGTGTGTTACAATGTTGCCTATTAGAAACAAGGCTGCTTGTATGCGTTATAATGTTGCCTATTAGATATAAGGCTGCTTGTATGGTTACAGTGTTGCCTATTAGAAAACAAGGCTGCTTGTATGCGTTACAATGTTGCCTATTAGAAACAAGGCTGCTTGTATGCGTTTACAGTGTTGCCTATTAGAAACAAGGCTGCTTGTATGCGTTACAGTGTTGCCTATTAGATTACAAGGCTATGCTTGTATGCGTTACAGTGTTGCCTATTAGAACAAGGCTGCTTGTATGCGTTAAAATGTTGCCTATTAGATACAAGGCTGCTTGTATGCGTTACATGTTGCCTATTAGAAACAAGGCTGCTTGTATGCGTTACTAATGTTGCCTATTAGAAACAAGGCTGCTTGTATACGTTACAGCGTTGCCTTTGACACTGCTCCTGTGTATATCTGTGAATTGCTCATGCTTACTCTCTTTCCCCTACTCTCCGCTC
The DNA here is from genome assembly GCA_030674185.1 of Monoplex corrugatus. Taxonomy (NCBI): domain Eukaryota; kingdom Metazoa; phylum Mollusca; class Gastropoda; order Littorinimorpha; family Ranellidae; genus Monoplex; species Monoplex corrugatus. Next base: position 51,096,439 of record JAPXFY010000017.1, read on the forward strand.
TTCTTCTGTAACTCGGACATTCAAAATCCTTCAATACAGATACAAGACTCATGATTTCCGATCTTTTGACCATTTTAGACTTTTTTCATGGAATAATCTTCCTTTTCGTCTGGCAGTTTCAGTTTCAGTTTCTAAAGATAACGTCTCCGCACTCGGAACGAATTCCATGCACAGGTGCCATGTGTATGGTGATGACGGCACAAGCCTTACGCCTGCACATAAACCCATGAGCTGGCCCAGGTCCTGATGCCCTACCTAGCCTATGTTTTACCTAGTTTATATTTTATGCTGGCAATATATGAGCCTATTACTGGAATAATCTTGGTTACATGTAAATGAAATGTGTATCTGTGCTTCTTATCTTCAAAAATAGGAACATATATATAAAGTAAATAAATAAATAATTAATGGTCTTAATCACAGCACAACATATGTATCAAGTAAATAAGTAATTAACGGTCTGAATCACAGCAGAACTACCTGTTTTCTATAAACTCGTCTCACAAGGCAGAAAGCCTCCACTCTCCCCCCAAGCAATTCACAAAGCCTCAGGTATCAATTATGTGAAGACAAGATATCCCCTCCAGCCTGTCGTTCATTTCCGATGAAAGAAAAGAGGAAAAAGGTATGTAAGTAAGTAGGTCTGTCTGTGACACAAATGTGTGGACACAGTTTTATCAAATGACAAAATTGCCTAATAGTTCCTTTTCTAAGACCTAGCTTAAAGTCCATCTTTTCTGTGATCCCTTCTGTTTAATTCAAAATTAAACTGATTTTGTTCGTACTGATCTTGTCCGCATCCTGGTTGAGTGCGTTCTTGTAGTACATGTGGATGCTACTGAGAGAATGTGTATGTGAATGGGTAAAAATAGAGAATGTGTATTATATTTCACTTATTTATTTTTGTTCAGTAGAATTGTAAGTCTGGAGCACTGCGAGGCGAACTGTAAATGTACACTGTTATTGAATTTAAGTGTAGAACTTTGTTTTAATGCAAATCATTATCGTTTCGTCATGAAGTAGAACTCGTCCGACCAGAGGGTACATTCTGTCTAGTTAAAGGTTCTTTTATTCTTCTTTAGTTTGCGTGTTTTTCTGTTCCTTTTTTTGTTTGTTTCTTTGCTTGTTTATGAATTATAAAACTTTGGATCGAATGCTAACAAGGAAAAGTAATCAATCAGGAAGAAATATGTTTGATGGAGATATCTGTCAATAAATGGTGAGTGTGTGTTAAAATGTATGATAGCAGTTGAAAATATTTCACGAAATTTACCAAAGAATGTGGCACTTGAAAAATCTTTTGTTGCATAAACCATTATTGTTAACCCGAGTAAAATTCCCTGAGGATATGTAGTAATTTTGCCTGTAATTTCCTGAGCACATGTGGTATTTTCCCTGTAATTTCCTGAGCATGTGTGGTAATATTCCTGTAATTTCCAGAGCACATGTGGTAATTTTCCTGTAATTTCCTGAGCACATGTGGTAATTTTTCTGTAATTTCCTGAGCACATATGGTAATTTTCCTGTAATTTCCTGAACACATATAGTAATTTTTCCTGTAATTTCCTGAGCACATGTGGTATTTTTCCTGTAATTTCCTGAACACATGTAGTATTTTCCTTGTACTTTCCTGAGCACATGTAATTTTCCTGTAATTTCCTGACACATGCTATTTTCCTGCAATTTCCTGACACATATAGTATTTTCCCTGTAACTTTCTGAGCACATGTGCTAATTTTCCTCCATTTTCTGAGCACATGTGGTAATTTTCATGTAATTTTCTGAGCACGTGTGGTATTTTCCTGTAATTCCTGAGCACATGTGGTATTTTTCCTGTAATTTCCTGAGTACATGTAGAAATTTTTGCCTGTGATTTCCTGAGTACATGTGGGAATTTTGCCCGAAATTTCCTGAGTACACGCAGTAGTTTTGCCAGTAAATTCCTGGATGAATGTGATATTTGCCAGTAACTTCCTGCGTACATGTAGTATTTTTGCCTGTAATATCCTGAGTACATGAGGTAATTTTTGCCAGTAATTTCCTGAACACATGTGGTAATTTTGCCTGTAATCTACATTTAAAATGTATACAACACATCTCTTATTTTTTTTAATTGTTCCCCCCCCCCCCCAAAAAAAAATCACTATTGTTTTAATGGTCTTTTATGATAAGAAATGAATATGCTAATGAATGAAGTATATATAAATACATTTCATACCAAAAGAATTCATCCAACAGTGGTTCTAACTGGAAAATAAAAGAAAGCGAATAGACCTAAGTTGCATACAAGTTCATGGAGCAACCTGTCAATTTTTCTCGTTTCTTTTACTTTTTTCTTTTCTTTTATTAATTTTTGTTAAGTGACACACACGTCCTTCTCCATTAGTCATTTTTGTTTACACAACGTACATTGTTTGCTATGTTGTCTGTATAACTTGTCTTTGAGAGGACAATTTAAAATTTTCATTAATATTTCACATTGATTTGTATGTCATATGTCTGGATTTTTCTATGACCTGGTGTAAGCACACGATTGTGTGTATACTTCTCTTATGGTTCTCTTATGCCTGCATCTATCTATCTAATCTAATCTAATCTAATCTATCTAATCTAATCTATTTGTCTGTCTGTTTGTCTGTCTGTCTGCTGTCTGTATATCTGCCTCTCTTTTTCTCTCTCCACACACACACACACAACACCACACACACACACACACACACACACACACACACACACACACACACACACACACACACACACACACACACACACACACACACACTATATTAATGTATTGTATATATATTTATAGATAAACACACATACATGTATGTGCACACACACATGTATGTATGTATGTATGTATGTATGTATGTATGTATGAATGTATGTATGTATGCTATGTATGTATGTATGTATGTATGTATGTATGTATGATGTATGTATGTATGCATGTATGTATGTATGTATGTATGTATGTATGATATGTATGTATGTATGTATGTATGTATGTATGTATGCATGCATGTATGTATGTATGATGTATGTATGTATGCATGTATGTATGTATGTATGTATGTATGTATGCATCATGTAGCATGCATGCATGTATGTATGTATGTATGTATGTATGTACGTACGTATGTATGTATGAATGCATGCATGTATGTATGTATATGTATGTATGTATTATATACGAATGTACATCAAGGGATAGAGATATATAATGTACATGTATTTGCATAACCATAAGAACTGGGAAGACATTGCCTGTAAAAGAGCAAGCTGACGACAGCAGTACAAACAGAACATAATACATTTAAACAGTTGCTATGGAAGAACATACACCTCTGCTATCAGTCTTGTATCCAACAAGAAAATCCATTCCAGGCGATCAACAACCAGTTTGCCTGTAATTTCCTGAGTACATATGGTATTTATGCCTATGATTTCCAGAGCACACGTGGTATTTTTGCAGTGAGAGTGCACCATCATCATTATCAGAAAAGATGTTGGTTCAACAAGTCGCTGCGGTCCAGTAGTTAGCGTAATGGATTACCGACTGGAAAGGTTGTGAGTTCGAGTCTCATCAGTTCAATCTACAGCACTGCTCTCCAGGTCTCTGTCCTCCACACCTGTCTTTCCTCAACCAGGTTTGAAAAATCTCTGGACTGTTATGACCTGTCCACTCCTTGATGTTTCCTAGGTAATCTGTTCGTGGTCTTCCCCTTCCTCATTTGCCCTCGACTTTTCCCTTGAATGACATCTTTCATGAGGTGCATTTATTTATTGTTTCTGCACACATGTCCAAAGAAGGTCAATTCAATATTGTACTCTCCGGGTTTTCAGTTCGAGTCTTATCAGTCCATTCAAAATCGATGTGGTATTTTTCGGCTCCAAACTGGCTTCTACCGAGAGTTTACTGTACTATAGGGCCCATTGAGAAGACTGGGAAAACACAGACGAATTTCATCCACTTCACGGATGCACCATTGAGAGTGTTGCTCGAATGTTCTGACCAGCATTGAAAGCATCTGTGTCGGGCTTGGTTGACGTCAGAATATTTTATGAAATAAGCGTAGAGTACAGCAGTCTCCATCCAGAATGGTACCCATAGCATCATGATTATCATCCCATCGCCATTATCGTAACATCGTCATTACAAAAAAAAAATTGTCCCAGCTTCTGTAGTCATTAAACCAGTGTTGAAAACAGGACATCTAGAAAAGCTGTTGGCGGAAAAGAAACATAAAAATAAAGTAAACACCAAACTAAACACAAGCGCATACTAAGCACATTGCGTGATCAGTCCTCTAGAATTAGAAATAGACAAATAAGTATATAAGGAGTTAACATTACATTCTACACGAAATGTATTCCTTAAACAGTCCATTATAAATTGAATAACAACAGGTTAATATAGAAGATGTATGTAATACATCAGGTGAAAATATCAAATCCAGTACTCAAAGTAATATTGCATAGAACACATACAACACATCACATAAACATATCATATCCAGCAACCGAAATAATATTGCATATAAGATGTATATAATATATCAGGTAAATATAACAACCTCAACAAATAATATTGCTCCAGTAACCTGTGCAAATTAAAAACCAACATGAATTTAGTGTATCTGTTCAAAACAAATTCAGTGACCTGATAAATTTGGGTACTGTGAGGAATAATGGACAAAATTGAAACTCTCAATAAATGAACCTCGTGAAGAAATCCTTTGAGCTGAAAGAAAAACAAACAAGAATTGGCTGACAAAAGAAATTTTAGACTTGGTGGATGAACAAACGAAGATAAGTGATAAAAGGAAGAATTCAAAAAGATAGACAAGGAAATCAGGAATAAGAGTAATGAAACTAAGGAAGCTTGGCTAGAAACAAAGTGCAAAGAAAAAGAAGACTGACACAAGACAGATTCCTCAGTTTATGTACAGAAACATTAAAAAAAATTGTCTACAGGAAAATGACGTGCACATCAACTGGTTGCTTAAAATCAAAAGATTGTACGAATATTATGGAAAAAGACAAAATACTAGGTAGATTGGGACAGTACATCAAAGACCTTTTTGACGATGGCAGAAGGTAGGAACACATGAGAAAGAATTCTGAAGGGCCACCAATAATGAAAGACGAAATTAGAGCAGACATGAAAAAGATGAAACAAGGATATGTCCCAGGTCAGACAATATTACCATAGAAGTGCTTGATGCCCTGATGAATTTGTTATTAAAAAAGAAAAACAGTCCTCCAACATGAAATTTATGACACCGGAAAATACAAATATGTCAAAGTTCATTCTCACTGCACTTACAAAGAAAGCAGGGGCTAAAAAACGCAAACTCCATTGCACAATAGGCTTGATGAATCATGCTACGAAGGTCTATTAAGAATGATTATGATGAAGACAAAGAATAGAATCAAACCAGAAATAGCAGAAGTTAAAACGCGGATTTGCTGAAGGGAAGGGAACTGAATGTATATCATATGAACTCTCACGGACAGATCAATTAAGTTGAATAAGGATTTATATTTATGCTTCGTTGATTATACCAAGGCTTTTGATTGGGTAAGACACGAAGAAGTGATAAAAAAACACCTTACAAAATCTTATGAATATACTAGAATTAGAAAACAGAAAAAAGAGCTAGAGCTAAATAGTAAGAATCATCATCATCATCAGGTGTCTTGCCGCATGGCGTTGGCGACCATGGACTTCCAACCGTCTCTATCTCTCGTTGCTCCTAGCATCTCCCCCACTCTCCTCATCCCCAGCCACTCTGCAAGTCCGTCTTGCATTCTCTCCCTGGGTCTACCTGGTGCTCTCTTTCCCTCCAGCTTTCCCGTTGTGACCAGTGTTCCAAATCCCCCTTCCTCATAAAATGGCCTATAAATGTTGCCTGTCTTTCCTAATGTTCCTTATGAGTGATCTACTTGTGTCTGCCTCCATCGAGACTGTCTCATTCGTTTTCTTTGCTGTCCATGGAACTTTCAACATTCTTCTGAGAAACCACATCTTGGCTGCCTCAATCTTGCTCTGGCTTTGCTTGCCGACTGTCCACGCCTCGCATCCGTACAACAGTATTGGTTCTATATAACATTCAAGGACTCTTTCTGATGTTAATTGATAGGCATTTGTTGGTAAGAATGCTTGTCATCTTCTTGAATGCTGTTTTGGCTTGGCCGATTCTGCCAGCTATTTCCGATGTGCATCTGCCGTCTGATGAAATGACCGTTCCCAGGTATTTGAACTTATTAACCTGTGTCAAGATTGTGCCATTTGCTGTTATTTTGCATGAGGGGATTTCCTGTTTTTTACTGATCACCATGACTTCAGTCTTCCTGCTGTTTAGTTCCAACCCCTTTACCTTTGTTTTCTATTTCTAGTATATTCACAAGGTTTTGTAGGTCTCTTTCATTTTCTGCAATTAGCACGGTGTCATCTGCGTACCGAATGTTGTTTATCATTTTCCCTCCAACCTTTAATCCAGGGTCTTCTAGTTTCTCATGATGTTTTCGCTGTATAGTGAAAACAGATCTGGTGAAAAAACACAACCCTGTCTGACTCCTCTTTTGGGTGTTTTGGAAAGAGCTTATATTGTTTTCTATTCTCATTGCAGCTGTTTGTTCCCAGTACATATTCCTGATTATTCGTAGATCTTTTCCATCAATATTGAGTCTCTCCAGTTGGTTGATTAATTTTTCATGTCGTACCCGATCGAAAGCCTTGGTATAGTCGACAAAGCATAAATACAAATCCTTATTCATCTCAACTGACCTCTCTTGATAGTTCTTAGATGTATATAACAATACTGAAGCCATAATAATCTGTAAAAACAAACACACACACACACACACACAACAAACACACACACACACACACACACACACACACACACACACACACACAACAACAAACAAACAAACAAACAAATCAAGAAGAAATCCCATTATGTAAAATAACATTAAATGGCACAGCATTGAGCAAGTTGATAATTGAAATATCCCATAACAGTCATCTCATCTGGCAGAACTGGCCAAGTAAAACAGCATTCAAGAAAATGAAAAGTGTTCTTATCAACAAATACCTATCAACTGACACCAGGAAGAGTGTATTCCCATGCTATATAGAAGCAATAGTGTTATAACGGATGCTAAGCCTGGACAATCAACAAGCAAAATCAGAACAAGATCAAGGTGGCTGAAATGTAGTTTTTGAGAAGATTTAACAGTTCCATGGACAGCAAAGAAAGCAAACGAGGCAGTCTCGAAAGAAGTAAACAAAAAAAGAAAATGAATGAAGAAGATTAGGAAAAGACAAGCAACATTTATAGACATTTTATGAGGTGACAGAAATTTAAGCACCTAGTCAACTTAGGAAAGCCAGGAGGAAAAAGAGCACCAGGTAGACCCAAAGAAAAAATATTTGACAGTTTTGTAGAGTCGGTGGAGACAAAATTGGTAGCAAGTTTTCATGCAGTGAGAAAAGATAGATTCGTATGGAGGGCCATGATCGCAAACCCATGCAGCAAGGCACATGATGATGATGATGTTGATGAGACGACGACCGACGACGACGATGATGATGATGATGATAAAGATATATAATATTTTCATTCAATCAAAGCAACAAGCCGTCAGACTGTATGTTAATGCACACGATACATGGCAGATAACATCTTAGAATTCACAAATTCAGATAATAAATCTACTGTGATCAATCAAAATTGAGATAGATATGACTGCAAACACACACACCACACACACATACACACAAAAGCATACATAATCTTGATACAAGATATGTATTACCCAAAACGATACACATGAATTCAAATATAAAAAAAAATATACATGATATTGATACAAGATGTCCATTATCCAAAGAAACAGACATGTATTCAAACATAAAAAGTATACATAATCTTGATACGAGATATACATAATCTTAATACAAGATGTGTATTATCTGTAGAAGAATAAGCGAAAAGAGCAGTTACAAATAACTACATCAGGTATGACCAGTTGTAATGCATATCGATCATTACATGCACAGAATGACAGAAGAACTAACAAGGGGAGAAATGCACAGTAACAAATTTCCATAACCCTGAGTTTCTTGGGGATCGAGGTGGTACAGCAACTCTCGAGATCAGCATTTCGGGGCCCGCGCCCTTTTCCTCTCACTTGCTGCTTTACCTGTCCCAATCTTAAACACAGTAGAAGCCCAATTCACAGCTGACTGAAATAGAGACGTCTGGAGTTTCTTCAGAAAGGGTTCATGGCATTCGGACTATTCCATATCTGCTTTACCCGTATCTAACCTCTGTTACGTACGGAAAGACAGAGGGCTTCCCAAAGATTTAAAACTAAGAATTCTGAAAATTTTGATTTGATTTGTTTTAATGTATGGTTGCGAAGCCTGGACACTAAGAACAGACGAAGAAAATAAAATAAAATCAATAAGCAGAGTGGTATAGGTTTCTCAGAGTCAAATGACAGACAGAAGAACAAACGAATCGATATTAAAGGAACTGAATGTTAAGCGCCAACTGCTAACAGAGATCAACAAAAGAAAGCTGAAATATGTAAGCCATGCGATCAGAAACACCAAAACAGATTTGATAGCAACGGGCCTGCAGGGGAAAGTTGAGGCGAGAAGAAATGAAAAACAGCACACCTCCTACTTCAACAACATGGCTGAAGTCTGTTTTGGAGATCCAGGAAGTCGCCTACATACGTATGTCTCAATGGTGTGACCTGGAGAAGACATGTGACGTCGAGCGCGGATTCTACCACCGAAAGAGAAAGGTGAAAGGTGAACTTCTCTTATCTGACAAACTCTTTGTGATTTGGGGTTCAAACAACTGTGCCCTGGCGACATCTTAAAAACGGGCAGGGGAAACGGAACTTAATAAGAAAGACACCATCAGAATGATTCATGTTTCAGGCTGGAACTGAACTCGAGGCATCACATCTTGTGTCCACAGGTATACCAACAGAGCCAGCCACTCTACATACTGTATTGAAGGAGTGGGTGAGTACAGAAAAGGAATGGAAGTCTGATTTGAAATGTGAAGTTTATTCAAGTTTCATTCATCTCACCGTATAATTTCATACCGTCCAAAAGCACATATGTGAATAGACGTTAAAAGAGATAACAAACGAACAATTTCATACATGAATCTGTTATCTATCAACTGGCAGACACCTTGAGCCTATGCAAAACCATATACGTTGGCAAGGTTTAATATGGAGCGGAGGAGGAGGGGGAGAGTACACAGGACCCACGAAACACCATGTTGATACTACGCGAATTTTCGGAGCATTAAAGTGGGCAAGGAACAGGCCAGTTCTTAAGTTATGGACTGGGTTTAAACTCAGGATATTAGATCTCCAATCCGTGGATCTGTTACTAGAACCAGCCAACCCGCGATAAAAGACCAAAGTAATGTTGTACACTAGGAGTTCATTTTACTCGAGTCCTCTTCCTTCCAATATGGCATATCATGCATCATTACTGGCGAACAGTTTTTGATGTCATTTTAGCCCTTTTCTTCCACTGGAGGAAAAAGGGAAGTTTTAGTCTTTTTTCCCCCTGATTTTTGTGTTTGCTGTTTTTCATTTTCTCCCACTGGACGAAGTAGCAGGGAAGTTTTATCTTTTTCTCCTAATTTTTGTATTTGCTGTTTATTTGTTTGTGATCTTACGTTTACGTTTTACAAAAAGCCAGTTGGTCAAACATTTGGCCTGTCTTGTATGTCTGTCTGGTTGTATTAACTACGCGTTCTGATTCAATTTTCGTGTTTTTTTTCTGGTTCATATCATGAATCAACCAAAGACGTTCGTTCTCTCAGGCTGCCTCCACGACTTAACGTTTACTGTCACTAATCGGGGGCTTAGTCAACAGGGTCCTTAGAACTTGGATTGTAACGAGCACTGTTGAACTCCTACGAAATGATCTGCCAGCATTGCAGTCTCCTATGGAGGGTGGCATTACGGCGGTTGCCATTGCTGGCTCTTATGGACTTCCTGACACTGTGAGTGTCGACTTCATAAACATGAGGTTGGTGGTGTGTTAAAAAGCTTGAGTGAGAGGAAGGTGGGATAGAAAAAAAAAAGAAAGAAAAAGAAAAAGAAAAAGACGTCAACAAAGCTTCTCCAGTTTAAGTAAAATTTCCTGCATAAAAGATACACGAACGCCTTGACAAAAATAATTTTAAGGACAGCAACTCCTGTCCACTAATAAAATGATCACAGAATACAATATTATAAATAATGCCCGCAAAGAACCATGACCACGGAATATAATAAACAATGCAAAGAACATGCAAATAAAAAACAAAAAACAAAAACAAAACAAAAAAACCCAGAAAACAAGAACATCAAATAATTTACGATTAAAGAATTACCAAAAACTTACCAATCTCCCCCTCCAAAAACAAACAAAAACAAAGCCCAAACCCAAAACAATCAAACAAACACACACAGAGAAAATAAAAAACAGCAAACAATTTGTGATTAAAGAGTTACCATTCTCGGTTATGATTTCAACAGGTTTGATCAAGTTCCCGATTTTATTATTGTTTTCAATGATGGATACTTGACATTGGCATACTGGGACAAGTAAAACCCAAACAAGACGAGAAACATGACTATAAAATGGTGTGGTGATATAAAGTCCACTAAAAGTCGGTTTTGGTTTTAATCAACATACAATTTCACCTTGACCAGCAGGAAACAAGAAACAAAATCCCCATCTCCATAAAACAAAGATTGTAAACTGAACCATATAACCATGAATATTTTTGATATCATTTGATTGAGGAATGGACAAGAGAAGACAAAACTCCCTAAACATCAATTCATTCACTTCCTCAATGATTGAATATTTTTTATATCATTTGACTGAGGAATGGACAAGACAAGACGAAACTCCCTAAACATCAATTCATTCACTCCCTCAATGAAAGTGTTCAGAAGAAAGCTGGTGGATTGGATGAAGAATTGAAGGGGTTATGAAAGCTGGTGAACAGGTAAGCGAATGAAAGGGCTTGGATAGCTGATGGAGAGGGTGAGTAAGTGAAAAGGCTCAGGTGATGGATAGGGTGAGGCAGTGAGACTTCAGACAGCTGGTGGAAAGGGTGAAAGAGTGAAAGACTTCAGACAGCTGGTAGATAGAGTAAGAAATTGAAGGGTTCAGATAACCGGTAAGTATGGGAAAAAAATAAAGGAACTGAACAGTTGATGGATAGGGAGAGAGGGAATGAAAGAATCAGTAACTTGTAAGATGTATGAATCTACAACGACAAGAAGCATTCTGCTCCGTCTCTTTACCAGCAGTACAGGATGTGTTACTGCCATCAGCTATTACATAGATAGACTACAGCGGGTAAGGTACCCATGGCTGTAGACATAGTAGTAAAGGTGTCACTGACTATAGACATAGTAGTAAAGGTACCAATGGCTGCAGACACAGTAGTAAAGGTATCCATGGTTATAGACACAGTAGTAAAGGTACCCATAGCTACAGACATAGCAGTACAGGTATCTATGGCTATAGACACAGTAGTAAAGGTACCCGTGGTTATAGACACAGTAGTAAAGGTACCCGTGGTTATAGACACAGTAGTAAAGGTACACATGGCTATAGACACAGTAGTAAAGGTACCCGTGGTTATAGACACAGTAGTAAAGGTACCCATAGCTACAGACACAGCAGTAAAGGTACCCATAGCTACAGACACAATAGTAAAGGTACCCATAGCTACAGACACAGCAGTAAAGGTACCCATGGCCATAGACACAGTAGTAAAGGTACCCATAGCTATAGACACAGTAGTAAAGGTACCCATAGCTACAGACACAGCAGTAAAGGTACCCATAGCTACAGACACAGCAGTAAAGGTACCCATAGCTACAGACACAGTAGTAAAGGTACCCATAGCTACAGACACAGCAGTAAAGGTATCCATAGCTACAGACACAGTAGTAAAGGTACCCATAGCTACAGACACAGCAGTAAAGGTACCCATAGCTACAGACACAGCAGTAAAGGTACCCATAGCTACAGACACAGCAGTAAAGGTACCCATAGCTACAGACACAGTAGTAAAGGTACCCATAGCTACAGACACAGCAGTAAAGGTACCATAGCTACAGACACAGTAGTAAAGGTACCCATAGCTACAGACACAGCAGTAAAGGCACCCATGGCCATAGACACAATAACAAAGGTATCCATGGCTACAGACACAGCAGTAAAGGTATCCATGGTTATAGACACAGTAACAAAGGTATCCATGGCTAGAGACACAGTAACAAAGGTATCCATGGCTATAGACACAGTAACAAAGGTATCTATGGCTACAGACACAGCAGTAAAGGTATCCATGGTTATAGACACAGTAACAAAGGTATCCATGGGTACAGACACAGCAGTAAAGGTACCTATGGCTATAGACACAGTAGTAAAGGTACTCATATCTATAGACACAGCAGTAACGATACCTATGGCTATAGACACACAGTAAAGGTAATCATAGCTATAGACATAGTAGTAAAGGTACCCATGGCTCTAAATGGAGTAGACACAGTAGTAAAGGTACCCATGGCTATAGACACAGTTGTAACGGTACACATGGCTATAGACACAGCAGTAAAGGTACTCATGGCCATAGACACAGCAGTAAAGGTACCCATAGCTATAGACACAGCAGTAAAGGTACCATAGGCTACAGACACAGCAGCAAAGGTACTCATGGCTATAAACACAGTGAAAGGTACCCATGCTATAGACACAGCAGTAAAGGTACCCATGGCTATAGACACAGTTGAACGGTACATCATGCTATAGACACAGCAGTAAAGGTACTCATGGCCATAGACACAGTAGTAAAGGTACCCATAGCTATAGACCAGCAGTAATGTAACCCATGCTATAGACACAGCAGTAAAGGTACTCATGGCCTATAAACACAGTCAGTGAAAGTACCCATGACTATAGACACAGCAAGAAAGGTACCCATAGCTATAGACGCAGCAGTAAAGGTACCACTGGCATAGAACAGCAATGAAAGTACCCATGGTTATAGACACAGTAGTAAAAGGTCCCATGGCTATAGGCACAGTAGTAAGGTACCATGGTTATAGACACAGTAGTAAAGGTACCCATGGTTATAGACACAGCAGTAAAGGTATCCATGCTAAAGACCAGTAGTAAAGGTACTCATAGGCTATAGACACAGTAGTAAAGGTACCCATGGCTATAAGACACAGTAGTAAAGTATCCATGGCTATAGACACAGCAGTAAAGGTACTCATGGCTAAAGACACAGTAGTAAAGGTACCCATGGCCATAGACACAGATAAAGTACCCCATGGCTATAGACACAGCAGTAAAGTATCCATGGCTATAGACACAGTAGTAAAGGTACTCATGGCTATAGACACAGTAGTAAAGGTACCATGGCTATAGACACAGTAGTAAAGGTATCCATGGCTATAGACACAGCAGTAAAGGTACTCATGGCTATAGACACAGCAGTAAAGGTACTCATGGCTATAGACACAGTAGTAAAGGTATCCATGGCTATAGACACAGTAGTAAAGGTATCCATGGCTAAAGACACAGTAGTAAAGGTACTCATGGCCCATAGACACAGTAGTAAAGGTACCCATGGCCATAGACACAGTAGTAAAGGTACCCATGGCTATAGACACAGTAGTAAAGGTATCCATGGCTAAAGACACAGTAGTAAAGTACTCATGGCCATAGACACAGTAGTAAAGGTACCCATGGCAATAGACACAGTAGTAAAGGTATCCATGGCTATAGACACAGCAGTAAAGGTATCCATGGGTATAGACACAGTAGTAAAGGTACCCATAGCTACAGACACAGCAGTAAAGGTACTAATGACTATAGACACAGTAGTAAAGGTACCAATGGCTACAGGCACAGCAGTAAAGGTACTAATGTACTATAGACACAGCAGTAAAGGTACCCATGGTTATAGACACAGTAGTAAAGGTATCCATGGCCATAGACACAGCAGTAAAGGTATTCATGGCCATAGACACAGTAGTAAAGGTATCCATGGCCATAGACACAGTAGTAAAGGTATCCATGGCTATAGACACAGCAGTAAAGGTATCCATGGCTATAGACACAGTAGTAAAGGTACCCATAGCTACAGACACAGCAGTAAAGGTACTCATGGCTATAGACACTGTAGTAAAGGTACCAATGGCTACAGGCACAGCAGTAAAGGTACTAATGACTATAGACACAGCAGTAAAGGTACCCATAGCTATAGACACAGTAGTAAAGGTACTCATGGCTATAGACACAGTAGTAAAGGTACTAATGACCATAGACACAGCAGTAAAGGTACCCATGATTATAGACACAGCACTAAAGGTTACCCATGGCTATAGACACAGCAGTAAAGGTACTAATGATATAGACACAGCAGTAAGTACAATGACTATAGACACAGTAGTAAAGGTACCAATGACTATAGACACAGCAGTAAAGGTACTAATGACTATAGACACAGCAGTAAAGGTACCCATAGCTATAGACACAGTAGTAAAGGTACTCATGGTTATAGACACAGTAGTAAAGGTACTAAAAAAAAATGACCATAGACACAGCAGTAAAGGTACCCATGGTTATAGACACAGCACTAAAGGTACCCATGGCTATAGACCCAGCAGTAAAGGTACCCATGGCTATAGACCCAGCAGTAAAGGTACCCATGGCTATAGACACAGCAGTAAAGGTACCCATGGCTATAGACACAGCAGTAAAGGTACCCATGGTTATAGACACAGCAGTAAAGGTACCCATGGCTATAGACACAGCAGTAAAGGTATCCATGGCTATAGACACAGCAGTAAAGGTACCCATGGTTATAGACACAGCAGTAAAGGTACCCATGGTTATAGACACAGCAGTAAAGGTACTAATGACTATAGACACAGCAGTAAAGGTACCCATGGTTATAGACACAGCAGTAAAGGTACCCATGGCTATAGAGACAGCAGTAAAGGTATCCATGGCTATAGACACAGTAGGAAAGGTATCCATGGCTACAGACACAGTAGTAAAGGTACCTATGGCTATAGACACAGTAGTAAAGGTATCCATGGCTATAGACACAGCAGTAAAGGTATCCATGGCTATAGGCACAGCAGTAAAGGTACTCATGGCTATAGACACAGCAGTAAAGGTACTTATGGTTATAGACACAGTAGTAAAGGTACTCATGGCTATAGATACAGTAGTAAATGTACCTATGGCTATAGACACAGCAGTAAAGGTATCCATGGCTATAGACACAGCAGTAAAGGTATCCATGGCTATAGACACAGTAGTAAAGGTATTCATGGCTATAGACACAGCAGTAAAGGTACCAATGGCTATAGACACAGCAGCAAAGGTACCAATGACTATAGACACAGCAGTAAAGGTACTCATGGCTATAGACACAGCAGTAAAGGTACCCATGGTTATGGACACAGTAGTAAAGGTACACATGGCAATAGACACAGCAGTAATGGTAGTAATGACTATAGACACAGCAGTAAAGGTATCAATGGTTATACACACAGCAGTAACGATACTAATGGCTATAGACACAGCAGTAAACGTACTCATGGCTATAGACAGAGTGGTGAAAGTGCCCATGGCAGTGACGGTATCTATGCCTGCAAAAATCGGAGTAAATGTACGCATAGCTAGCTATACACACAGCAGTAAACAAATATTCCAGTTTTTTACTTTCGCCGTCTCAGAGACATCAGCTTGGTGTCTTTGTCTTCAGAGTCTTCTTTTTCCTGGAAAATAAAATGAAAAAATATATTGACCAATGTTCTGAGTGTAACATTGATGATGGAATTTGGCATCAATCCAGTAGATGAGTAGGCATACTGGTCTTCAGCGCTAAGTGTGGGTTTTCATGTGTGATAGAAGACCAATTCCAGAACCACATGTTCTTCTGCAGGCACTGTTTGTGAATGAATCCTGCAGGCCCTGGGTTTTGCTTCCAATGGTCCTTCTTCTGTTCTTCTGTTGATGTGACCTGTTCTGTGCTGGTCAAAAAACACAGGCTAGGTAGGGCCTCAGGACCTGGCCAGCTCATGGGTTTATGTGTAGGCTTAAGGCTTGTGCCATGATCACCCTACACACACATGGCACGTGTGACGTTAGTGCATATGGAATTCGTTCCGAGTGTGGAGACGTCATCTTGAGAAATTGAAATTGAACCTGAAACTCAAATGTGATTGTGTTTCGCGAGCACCGCTATCGTCAGCATGTTCTGTTGTTGGAAATTGTCTTCCCAGTTGGTGGTCTTTCTTACCAACAAATGCCTATTAATTAACATCAGGAAGAGAGTTCTTGGATATTATATAGAACCGATAATGTTATACGGTTGTAAGGCGTGGACAGTCAACACGCAAACCTAGAACAAAATTGAGGCAGCCGAGAAATGGTTTCTAAGAAGAATGTTGAGAGTTCCATGGACAGCAAAGAAAACAAACAAGACAGTCTTGATGGAGGCAGACAGAAGAAGATCATTGATAAGGAAGATTAGGAAAAGACAGGCAACATTCATAGGCCATTTTATGAGGAAAGGGGAATTGGAGCACCTGGTCACAACAGGAAACCTGGAGGGAAAGAGAGCACCAGATAAAAATATTGGACGGATTTGCAGAGTGGCTGAAGACAGAGAAGGTGGAAAATGTGCATGCGGCAACAAGGGACAGATGCATATGGAGGGCCATGATCGCCAACGCCATGTGGCAGGGCACTTGATGATGATGATGATGATGATGATGATGATGATGATGATGATTGGTGGTCTTGATGCCACAGCTGATGAGGTTGGCCTTCAGATATAACTGTATCGTTCTTCTGGTTTCCCATGGTGATGGTGTCTTTGTTTCTGCTCTCCGTACAGAAGCATCTTCGGGATGCAGTTGACTTCTATACAGATAACGTGTCCTGTCCAATGACGGTGACACTTGATGAGAAGACACTGTCTACATTTGGAAACCCATACTTTTTCAGAACTTGAAGGTCGATGGGACTCTCGCTCTTAAGACGTGATGCTGTACATCTTGTGCAGACGTCTTACATTGACGATACAACATTGAAACAGTGTTGTAACAATAATGGATTGTTTGTACTTAATGAGTAATGGACGGTATAGAGATACACACCCGCTTTCCAAGTGGACTGCACAGGTTCAATTCTTTGTGCCTGTGGCCTTCAGTCAATTTTGTGTCATACCTGACCCCGTTCAAGATTGGGAAAGGCAAATCAGTGAGAGAAAGGAGATGGGCATTGCCCTCTATCATATTTGTATTCATATTCACATTCATATTCATATTCATATCATATTCATATTCATATTCATATCCATATTCATATTCATATTCATATTTATATTCATTTCTTCTGTCACAATGGATTTACCATGTGAAACTCGTGTTGCTCTCCCTGTTGAAAGCGTGTGGCCGCAGTGCAGCACCATCCATTTTTTGACCACGACTTTTAGAAAGGCAAGAAGACTTGGCCTTCAAGGGGAGGGACCTGATAATTAAATTGTCTCTCCAATGTTTTATATCAGGGCAGTCGAGGACTCGATGGGAAACGAACCCTGGAATCTCGAATTAAGTCATGTGCAGGCGAATGTCTGAAGCACTCTTCTCATAATGCTTGTTTCGAGAAAAATTAAAGGCTCTACCACTTCACCTTCGACGATCGTGAATAAAAAAAACGAAGAAAAATTGTCTACTGGTTTGTTGTTTCAAACCCATGCTTTCGACTTTGCACATATATACACACACATTTAAACCACAACACACACACCACACACACACAACACACACACACACACACACACACACACACACACACACACACACACACAACTTTTTCTCTCTCTTTCTCTCTGTCCCTCTCTCTCTCTCACACACATACACACACACACATCACAAAGAAGAGAGAGAGAGAAGAGAGAGAGAGAGAGAGAGAGAGAAAGAGAGAGGAGAGAGAATGAAAGAGAGAGGGAGAGAGAGAGAGCGAGCAACAGAGAGACAGAGAGAGGGGGGGGAGAGAGAGAGAGAGAAAGTGAGAGGGAGAGAGACAGACAGACAGAAGACAGACATAAAGACAGAGACCTAGACAGAGACAGAGAGAGACAGAGAGAGACATAAACAGAGAGAGAGAGAGAGAGAGGAGAGAGAGAGGGAGAGAGAGAGAGAGAGAGAGAGAAAGAAAGAGGGAGAGAGACAGAGACAGAGAAACAGACAGACAGACAGGGACAGAGAGAGAGAGAGAGAGAGTAAGAGAGAGAGAGAAAGAGAGAGAGACAGGGAGAGAGAGAGAGAGACAGAGACAGAGATGGACGATGGGGTAGGGAAGACATTAGCCCACTATCCTGTCCTCACTTGGCCATCATGATGGCATCCTGGATGCTCTCCGGCAG
>JAPXFY010000017.1:51124956-51127456 GCA_030674185.1 Monoplex corrugatus
CACACACACACACACACACACACACACACAATCCTCTCTCTCTCTTTCACAAACAACAACAAAACAAACAAACAAACAACAAACAAACAACAAACAAACAAAACAAACAAACAAACAAACAAACAAACAAACAAAACCCCTAAAGACATTCAATTTTCCATACAAATAGTTCGCGAATGTGTATAAGCTATTCGAGTCAAACAATTTTCGCTGGATGTAAACTGTGTTTTGTTTAGAATCAGATTTATATAAACTAAAATTGATTCAGCAAAATGACACGGTATACAAACATAAATGTACATATGAAATAAATATGAAAATAAATATGAAATATATTAAACAAAAACAAAACCAAGCTTGCGTTCGAATACCGATTTTAATTTAAGGCGCAAGTCACACACACACACACACACAACACACACACACCACACACACACACACACACACACACACACACACACACACACACACACACACACACACACACACACACACAACACACACACAAGTGCAAACACTCACACACACAGATCACACACAAACACAGACAGACAGACGGACAGACAGACAAACACAACACACACAACTACACACACACACACACACACACACACACACACACACACACACACACACACACACACACACACACACACACAAAAACAAAACCAAACAAACAAAACCAAACCTGGCCTGCTTATTGGCACCAAGTACAAGTTTTCCAATGTAAAAGTTTGTTTTGTCCAACTAGGTGGAAACACTACTGTACATGTACCTTCTGATTCATTCAAGAACCTTAGCGTTGTTTTTTGTCTTCAATTTTCTATGCTGAAGTTCACCACCCAAACCTCTCAACTGCAACGTTTCAGTTCTATTCGCCGTTATCTTTCAAGTTTAGCAGCATATAAATCTTCGATTTCTCTTATCTTGTATCGATTATTGTAACTCTCTGCTCTCTGGCTTGCCTGCCTCTTCCGTCGAATGCCTCCAGCGTATTCAGAATTCTGCGGCCCATCTTGCCATTTGTAAATGTAAATAACTTGCTTCACTTTCCCATCTGGTTGTACGTTTCTTAAAGAATTTCATACAAAATCAATACATGATGCTACAAGTGTACTGATGTTATTGTACTTACGTTTGTGACTGCCTCCGAATGTAGAGAACATGCTTCCGATACTACATGTTTACAAATTCCTCGATACAGATGTTCCACAGTCAATCGCCGTTTATTATCTGTGTTTGGTCCATCCATACATAACGGAATGAGTTTCGCCTGTCTTTCTTCGAGTCTAACTTACAGACATACCTTTTTGTACAGCAGTGATTCCACCCTCTACTTGCTCACCACTTCGTCTCATTTTCCCCGTGTCCTCCCTCCTCAGTGTGCGTGTGTTTTGTGCTTTGAGTTCTTGCCATTGATAGTAAATGTCACCCCCCACCACGAAATCAGTCTTAACTCGCAGTCAGTCGAACAGCACTGGGAGCTGGAAAGGTGACTGAGGGTCTATCTGTGGTGTTTTGACTTTTTCTCAAAATTGATTTCTGTAGACTATAATCTATCCCCATCAGAAATTTTTTTCTGAAAAAATATTATTAATCAATTTAAAATGGTATTTTAAAGCACTGATCGCAGCAGAAAGAATGCAATTTCCTACCGCAGAAAGAGTGCAATTTCCTACCAAAGTACCTATTTTTGTCACTTATTACGAACCGTTACCTGTACGTTACCCCCACATGTAATATACTAACAGAAAGCTCTTTGGTGCACCTTTCAGATAATGACAGCTAAAATCAGAAACAAATTGCGTCAAAGCCACTAAATAAAAAATTTAAAGAAAATGTATAGGAGAGTACATAAAAACTTTAGAGGCAGTTTTCTCAAAATGGCCGTCATACAACTTAATGCTTTAAACATACATAACTTCACATTTTTTTGAGTACAAGCTTTATTCAAGTACCAAAATACTCAGCAGAACGTACATTTTCCAGTGATATGTATATCTCAAAATGCACAAAATGCTAGTTAAGACTGATTTCGTGCTGGCAGGTCACAAATGCTTTAGTGCATGACGAAAGTGTGTGCTTTGATTTACTTTGTATATCTTTATATGGAGCCTGATGATGATAATGACGATGATGATAACGACGATGATCATGATCATTATCATCATCATCGTCACCACCATCATTATTATTATTGTTACTATTATTATCATTCTCATTATCGTCATCATTACTATCATACTTAATTCTTTTGCTGTACTGCTTTCGACTATATAGTGTATAATGGCAACATTTCTGGAAAAACTGATTAATTACCCCTATGACGCTTGTTTACTCATGTCTCTAAAACTAAAAGTACAGTACCCGAATGTCAAACAATCTTCCCTGAAATGCTATGCTCCATGTGCCCCCCTCTCTCTATCCCTATGGCTGTATGTCACTATCTCCCTTTCTATCTCTCTCAATCACACACACACACACACACACACACACATAT
>JAPXFY010000017.1:51134956-51152456 GCA_030674185.1 Monoplex corrugatus
CACACACACACACACATACACACAAACAGGCACACACACACACACACACACACACACACACACACACACGCACGCACGCACCCCCCAACACAGATACATATACACACACACAGACACGCACACACACAAATACACACACAAACACACACAAACACACACACACACACACACACACACACACACACACACACACACACACACACACACACAACACACACACACTCACCTATGGTCGGGTACTGCCATGATAAAGACAGAACTCAACATCTGTATGCAGCCAGACACATACACCAGACCCATCATTACGAAGACAAGTTTCTGATGACGTCCGAACTCTCCCAGTGACGTCAGAACCTCGTCATACGTCACCACATCTCCCTGTTTGAATAAATCCACACGTTCAACTTTAGGTTTGAACAATAAATATCTGAGGGTTATCTTTCAGAATGGTGTATTTGTCTTCTTTTTTTTTTTTTGATACGCCATTCTTGCAGAAAACTGTTAAAATGAATAATTAATTAATCAAATAAATAATTAATTAAGTAAGTAAGTAATGAAGTAAATGAATGATAAATAGATAAACATATAACAAACAACAAATAAATAAATGGAAAAAAAAATGAATAAATAATAATGAATAAATAAATAAATCAATAAATAAAGACGAATGTTATTTCATAACTTGAGGCAATAGATAATTAAATGGCAGAGTAGCAGATACTCAATTATTTTTTACACATAAACACAAAACAGATAAGGGGATACTGGCTCTCCTATGCTTATTGAACATTGTTTTTCATTCATTATGATGAAATAAACATATACATCACATACTTTTTTCTCAATCCGTTGACACGGTTTACTTTATCATACAATGAACTTATCGGTATAATATTTCTTTTTCAGATCCAGAGATTGTTCAGTATTCCGTTTATGTGTATTACTTACTGAATCAAAAGCGTTTTCTCATCAATTGAAAGTAGTAACTAGGTAAGTTTTATTCCAAACAGGAAAGGGCTTGATCAGCTTCTCTCTCTCTCTCTCTCTCTTCTTCTCTGTCGTGTCTGTCTCTCTCTCTCTGTCTGTCTCTCTCTCTCGCTCTCTCTCTCCCTCTCTCGCTCTCTCTCTCTCTCTTTCTCTCTCTCTCTCATTTCTTTTGTTGGTTTTGTTTGTTTGTGTGTCATTTCAAAAGGTCTAGTTAATAAAGACGTACACATGTTACAGACTTTACCTTCGGAATGAAATCCACTTCTTCAGAGGCCATTTGTACATGTACAGTCGGTGGCTCTGACACGGACATCGCCAGGGGTTTGCTCCCCTCCACAGAATTGTTCAGCAAGGGTTTTCTTCCTTCCGCCATCTTGGTTTGCTGAGCATCACAGCACAATGGGTTGTCGCCCGCTTGGCTCTCCTCTCCGTGAGTCTTATAGACTCCATTGTCATTATGATTAGATGTGCACTGTCCGTTTTCTGCGGCCTTTTGAGAAGTATCATAACTGTACGCTTTTCCGTCTTCCATCCTCTGCTTTTGATGACTGCCTGGCTGGCTGGCTGGTTGGTTGTGGCTGGCTGGCTGGCTGGCTGGTTGTGGCTGGCTGGCTGGTTGTGGCTGGCTGGTTGTGGTTGGCTGGCTGGTTGTGGCTGGCTAGTTGGTTGTGGCTGGTTGGCTGGCTGGCTGGTTGTGGTTGGCTGGCTGGTTGTGGCTGGTTGACTGGTTGTGGCTGGCTGGCTGGCTGGTTGTGGCTAGTTGGCTGGCTGGCTGGTTGTGGCTGGCTGGCTGGTTGTGGCTGGTTGGCTGGCTGGCTGGCTGGCTGGTTGTGACTGGCTGGCTGGTTGTGGCTGGCTGGTTGTGGCTGGCTGGCTGGTTGTGACTGACTGGCTGGCTGGTTGTGGCTGGCTGGCTGGTTGTGGCTGCTGGTTGGCTGGCTGGCTGGTTGTGGCTGGCTGGCTGGTTGTGGCTGCTGGTTGGCTGGCTGGCTGGTTGTGGCTGGCTGGCTGGTTGCAGCTGCTGGTTGGCTGGCTGGTTGGTTGTGGCTGGCTGGCTGGTTGTGGCTGGTTGTGGCTGGTTGACTGGCTGTGTGCCTGTCAGTCTGCTTCCATTCAGTCTCTTGGAGAACTGAAACACACCCAAAACGAACATTGCCATGTCAACCGGTGGCCGGGGTACAGTAACTCTGCGTGAGACTGACGACTGGAAGATTTGAGTTTGAATGCCTACCAGTCAAATCAGTTATATCATTGAGGGTAGTAGAACATCATTATGGATTTCTTTTTCAGGATCTGACTGACTGCTGAGTTTGCTATGGACTCGTATGTTAAATACTAGGACCACACAGTCGAGCTTCATCTACTCTATAAACGTTTCTTTGATGTTAATTTGTCAAAAATCATGATTTGCTCTTTACCTGTAATAGGTTGCTGCGGTAATTCTTTTTAAACTGTGTTCTGTGAGATTCTAGAAAGTTCTGATGGCTTGTGTATGGTGCTTGTATATAGAGATGTGTGTGTGTGTGTGAGAGAGAGAGAGAGAGAGAGAGAGAGAGGACAGACAGACAGACAGAGACAGATAGATAGACAGACAGACAGATGGAGAGAGAAGAGACAGAGAGACAGACATAGGGACAGATAGAGAGACAGACAGAGAAATAGACAGAGAGAAAGGGAGAGAAAGAGAGAAAGAGAGAGAGAAAAGAGAGTGAGAGAGAGTGAACAGAGACAGAGAGAAAGAAAGAAAGAAAGAAAGAGAGACAAGGAGAGAGAGAGAGAGAGAAAGAGATAGAGAAACAGACAGACAAAGAAGAACAGACAGGAAAAAAGAAGAGAGAGAAAAGAGAGAGAGGGGGGGACAGAGAGAGAGAGGGGGGGGGGACAGAGAGAGAGTGTGTAATATGTTGAAGATTCCTATCCAATAAAAAAAAAGAGAAGACAAAAATGAAAAGGAAAATGATATCAGAGCAGCCACAAAATGGTGTGTCTCTCTCAAATATCTAGGGTGATGTACAAATCGTCACACTCTAGGATGTCCCTTATCAGGGCGATGGGTGGTAAAATGCCTTGGATCTCCATAGACATTGATGTAACTGACTGCATCGCAGGCAGATGCCAGTGGGTGGCAGGATCATGGTATTTGCTGTCATATCTGTTCACAAGGTCACAATCTTTTCCTTTTCTTCCTCCAGACATGACACTAAATGTTATTTATAAGGGATTTGACACTGATACTAGCTCCTGGACTGCTGGTCCGCTGTTCATCTCTTCCGTAAGCTGCTGGTTGAAATTTAGCTTACGTTGGCATGGCACCTCTGCCCTGTGTGCACGTATGCGTTCAGGGATCTGGTACCATATCCCTTCATGAAATAACAAGCTGCTGGGCGGTGCAGGCAGAATTCCTTGGTGCCTGCAACACCCTATTAAACCAGAAGACAAGGGACTGGAACTCAGATCCAGAGAAGATTGGCAGGCCACTCTCGCCCTCTTCAGAATGACAACGGCCAGGGACGACAACCAAAAGACGTGACAGAGGGGCCTTCACCTCGCCTGGTGTTGACGTCCCATGGTAACATCGAAGTGATGACGATTACTCTTCTTCAACGTCCTAAAGCAGCAGGCCCATCTACGACGCTGGACTAATTTTCCCCAACGACGACTGATAAAGACGTAACAATAGAGGGCCTACACTCACCTGGTGTTGAACGTCCCAGATAACATGAAACAATGACTTTTCTTCAACGACTGGTGAAAAAGACACAAAGACGTGACAAAGAGGGAGGGGGAGCTACACCTTGCCCGGTGTTGAATGTCCCAGATAAAATCGACATGACGATTCTCTTCAACGACGGCTGACAAAGATACAAAAACATAACAAAAAGGGGCCTATACCTTGCCTGGTGTTGACCGTCCCAAGGTGACATCGAAACGACGACTTTTCTTCAACGACGACTGATGAAGACAGAGATGTGACAAAACGGGGGCCTTCACCTTGCCTGTTGATTTTGAACATCCCAGATATCATAGAAACAACAACTTTCTCTCCTAACGACGACTGACAAAGACTCAAGACGTGACAAAGGGTGGCCTACACTCCCCCTGGTGATGAACGTCTCAATGGATCGAATTAACGACGACTGACAAAGACACAAAGACGTGACAAAGGGGGGGGCTACACCTCGCTGGTGTTGAAAGTCCCAGATAAAATTGACATGACAACTCTCTTCAACGACGACTGACAAAGACACAAAGACGTGACAAAGGAGGAGGGGCTACACCTCGTCCTGGTGTTGAACGTCCCAGATAAATTGATATGACGATTCTCTTCTCTTCCAAACCAAGGATGACAAAACACAAAGACAGACAACAAGGGGGGGGGGGGGGGGGCTACACCTCGCAACTCAGCTTGGTTTGAACGTCCCAAGTGACGTTGAAACGACGACTTCTCTTCAACGCATACTGACCAAGACACAAAGAGATGGTGAAAAAAAAAAAAAAAGTGGGGGGTGGGTTACACCTCGCACGAATGCTGGTTGAACGTCCAGATAATCGATATGACAATCTCTTGAGTCATGACAAAGACACAAGATTACAAATGGCTAACTGTCTGTGTAACGCCCATGTGAATCGAACAACGATGTCCTCAACGACGACTGACAAAGACCAAGAGTGACAAAGGTGGTGGTGGGGGTGGGGGGGAGGGGGAGGCTACACTTCGCCTAGTGTTGAACGTCCCAGATAATATGGAAACAACGACTTTTCTTCAAAGACGACTGATGAAGACAAAGATGTGACGAAAAGGGGGCCTTCACTCACCTGGTGTTGAACGTCCCAGATAAAATCGACATGACGATTTTCTTCAACGACGACTGACAAAGACACAAAAAACGTGACGAAAGATGGACTACACCTTGCCTGGTGTTGAACGTCCCTGGTAACATGGAAACAATGACTTTTCTTTAATGATGACTGACGAAAACACAAAGACGTCACAAAGGGTTGCCTACACCTCGCCCTGTGTTGAACGTCTCAAGGTGACGTTGAAACGGTGATTTCTCTTCAACACTGCTGTCAAAGGCACAAAGACGTGATAAAGAGGGGGGGGGGGGGGGGTTACACCTCGCCTAGTGTTTAACTTCCCAGATAAATAGGAAACAACGACTTCTCTTCAATGACGGCTGACGAAGACACAAAGACGTAAGAAAAGGTGGCCTACACCTCACCTGGTATTGACATCCCAAGGTAACATTTAAAACAACGACTTTTCCTCAACGTCCTAGGGCAGTAGGCCCATCTACGACGCTGGACTTTTTGTCACACTAACTGACACGAGCCCTTTGCTGTCGTTTGCTTGCAAAGGCTCAAACTTCTGCTCTCCACTCGTACTGGGATATCTTTTACGATATAACCCAGCAAGTTGTGATCAAGAGTACACAACAACTCCATACAGATACACGAGTAACACACGCTTCTTGAAGAACCTACAAAACATGGCCTAGCAAACTTACGAAAAACTCTATGAAGGTTATACACACACATAGATGTACACCAACGCATTAAAATGTAAACACACAAATATGCACAGGTATCCACACCTGCACACACGTACACGTGACTTATACACAGTGAAGCAGAATCCAGCACTTGGATTTCTTTTTCCTTTCTGTGGGGGAAAAGAGGGGGGAGGGAGGAAAAATAAGTTACCATGCAAGCAGGCCTTTGCAAGATGTGTAACAGTGGGGAAAAAACAGGACAGTTCAACTACTGTAGAATAAATCCGATCATGATTCGGATCGCACTGGGACAAGGTGTCTCCATGACAAATGCTTTCACATGAAATTCCTTGTTAATGGTACAATATTTCATGAATATCTGTTTCACCTACTTTCGGGTTATCCCCTCAGAAAGCAATACCGAAAAAAAAAAACAGAATTGTGAAACCTGTAGAATATCCAACTAGCTATGCTGAAGAAAGGGAGTTTTTGCTTTTTTGTTTGTTTTTTCTCACAAAATCGTGCTTATGATTTATCCTTTCAAAGTTTCTTGTCAAATTTGAGTAAATATTATTATCCAAAAATTGTATTTAAAAAATTGTATTCTCCAAGCCCTTCGACGTACGCAGCGGTGTGAAACAAGGCTGCGTCCTGGCCCAACCCTCTTTGGAATCTTCTTCGCTCTCCTCCTGAGGCATGCGTTCAGCACAGCGCAAGAAGGGATCCACTTGCGGACCAGATCAGATGGCAGGCTCTTCAACCTCGCCCGCCTCAGAGCAAGGACAAAGGTCCGTGAAGCCCTCATCAGAGACATGCTATTTGCCGACGATGCCGCAGTTGTGACCCATACTCACCGGGACTTGCAGTCACTAATGGACCGCTTCTCCCAGGCCTGCAAAGATTTTGGTCTGACCATCAGTCTTAAGAAGACAAACGTCCTGGGCCAAGACACGCCATCTCCACCAGCCATCACCATTGATGACTACGAGCTTGAAGCCATCCATCAATTCACATATCTTGGGTCCACCATCACCGATAACCTCTCCCTTGACACAGAGGTCGACAAGAGGATCGGGAAGGCAGCCACAACACTAGCCCGCCTCACACAAAGGGTGTGGACAAATCCCAAGCTGACCACAAAGACAAAGATGGCTGTATACAACGCCTGTGTCCTCAGCACCTTGCTGTATGGCAGCAAGGCGTGGACCACGCATGCTCATCAGGAGAAAAGGCTCAATACCTTCCACCTGAGAAGCCTACGGCGCATACTTGGCATTTCCTGGCAAGACAAGGTGACCAACACCGAAGTCCTAACCTGCGCTGGCCTCCCAACCATGCATACCATGCTGAGACAGCGTCGGCTGCGCTGGTTGGGCCACGTTCGCCGCATGGAAGATGGTCGCATCCCAAAAGACATCCTTTATGGTGAGCTTGCCACAGGGCAGAGAAACATTGGCCGCCCACAGCTGAGACACAAAGACGTTTGCAAGCGTGACATGAAGGCGCTTGAGATCAACATTGAGTCCTGGGAGGACCTCGCAGACGACCGCAACAGCTGGAGAACTACTCTCAAGAAACAGCTGCGGATTGGTGAGGACAAACTGTCAGCTGCTGCAGCAGAAAAGCGAGTTCGCAGAAAAGGGATGACAGCCAACAGACCAGCATCAGCATACACATGCGACCGCTGCAACAGAGACTGCCTCTCTCGCATTGGTCTGTACAGTCACAGGCGACGCTGCTTGGACCAAGCAGACAGCCCATCTAGACATTAGAACGGATGTACTTTGTCCATGGTCAGTCATGACCGAAGGAGGCCTACTACTATTTAAAATGATTCTCAACAGGTTATCATCAGAGGAGTAGTAAAGAGAATAAGTACTGAGTCAATAGCCAGAACAGAGATATGGCAAAGATCCATCGATCTCTGTACTACTCTATCACTATACAGGCATTCGTTTGCAGCACACTCTGCATACTCTGTCTTTGGTGTGGATAAGCACACACCAATCTGCAGATTTCGCACTGTTTTGTTGTAGTCTGCATACACTGTCTTCAATGGATAAGGAAGATATGACAGAAACATGGGAACCAACGCCAGCCTACAGATCCTGCAAAACAGATCTTACGTGTTCACTTTTAAGTCATGCCACGGCACAATGAAAAATTATCATCATGAGCCCTGCTGCATGGGTTTGGCAATCATGGCCATCCATATGCGTCTATCCCTTGTCGCTGCAAGCACCTCTTCCACCCTCTCTGTCCTCGGCCACCCTGCAAGTCCATCCAATATTTTCTCCCTGAGTCTACCTGCCTGGAAGGTTATCGTGGGAACGACAAAGGCTGGCGGACAGTCTGTACACAAACAGATGGAAACTATACTCGCATTTTCCCAAGAAAAAGTCACGGCCAGCCAAAGAAAGAAATCAGTGTCCCTTTATCAAACAGCTAAAACTGTCTCACATTATAGGATTGTTTATAGCTGGTAACCACATGTAACATACCACTCACATTATAGGATTGTTTGTAGCTGGTAATCACATGTAACATACGACTTACATTATAGGATTGTTTGTAGCTGGTAATCACATGTAACATACCACTTACATTATAGGATTGTTTGTAGCTGGTAATCACATGTAACATACGACTTACATTATAGGATTGTTTGTAGCTGGTAATCACATGTAACATACGACTTACATTATAGGATTGTTTGTAGCTGGTAATCACATGTAACATACCACTTACATTATAGGATTGTTTGTAGCTGGTAATCACATGTAACATACGACTTACATTATAGGAATGTTTGTAGCTGGTAATCACATTGAACATACGACTCACATTATAGGATTGCTTGTAGCTGGTAATCACATGTAACATACGACTCACATTATAGGATTGCTTGTAGCTGGTAATCACATGTAACATACCACTTACATTATAGAATTGTTTGTAGCTGGTAATCACATGTAACATACGACTCACATTATAGGATTGCTTGTAGCTGGTAACCACATGTAACATACCACTCACATTATAGGATTGTTTGTAGCTGGTAATCACATGTAACATACACTTACATTATAGGATTGTTTGTAGCTGGTAATCACATGTAACATACCACTCTACATTATAGGATTGTTTGTAGCTGGTAATCACATGTAACATACGACTTACATTATAGGATTGTTTGTAGCTGGTAATCACATGTAACATACGACTTACATTATAGGATATGTTTGTAGCTGGTAATCACATGTAACATACCACTTACATTATAGGATTGTTTGTAGCTGGTAATCACATGTAACATACGACTTACATTATAGGAATGTTTGTAGCTGGTAATCACATTGAACATACGACTACATTATAGGATTGTTGTAGCTGGTAATCACATGTAACATACGACTCACATTATAGGATTGCTTGTAGCTGGTAATCACATGTAAACATACCACTTACATTATAGAATTGTTTGTAGCTGGTAATCACATGTAACATACGACTCACATTATAGGATTGCTTGTAGCTGGTAATCACATGTAACATATCACTTCACATTATAGGATTATTTGTAGCTGGTAATCACATGTAACATACCACTTACGTTATAGGATGTTTGTAGCTGGTAATCACATTGAACATACGACTCACATTATAGGATTGCTTGTAGCTGGTAATCACATGTAACATACGACTCACATTATAGGATTGCTTGTAGCTGGTAATCACATGTAACATACCACTTACATTATAGAATTGTTTGTAGCTGGTAATCACATGTAACATACGACTCACATTATAGGATTGTTGTAGCTGGTAATCACATGTAACATACAACACTTATAGATATTTGTATTATCACTCACCCACAACGTTTAGGATTGAATAGATACTGAACACATTAATCGCTGCACATTATATTGTTTGTACTGGTACTTCCTGTAACATACACTCCTTAAGGCCTTGTACTGGTAATACATGTAACATCACTTACATATAGAATGTTGAGCTGGTATACATGAACATACGACTCACTTTAGGATTTTAGCTGGTAACCACATGTACATACGAAACAGATCCATGCAATCGTTTATCATCACCACAAGAGGTTTCACACTGAATAAATCTGACAAAATCGCGCACATAATTCTCAGCTCGAATACGCAGGCATGCTATATAGTGACAGGCCTCAAAAACAAAGTTGAAAAAAGTTTCTTCAGTTAACAAGATTAAAATAAACATGTTTATAATCAAGCATGAAAACTGGACACGCAAACAAAATACGATCCAAGTGAATACAAGTTTGTCGACACAGTCTGCTGCAAAAAAGATACACTAGCACCCCTGGTGCATCAGTTCAATGAATTAATAACAAAGGTTACGCTGACATGCCTGAATGTGCTGAACAGATTCATGACTCCTTTGTGTATATATATATTGTGTGTGTTATGAACCTTCCCCTCAACAATGATCGTTGTCACCTCACAGTGTTTGCCCTACATTCGAATTAGACAAAGGGTATCAGGACTCATTTTTGGATTTGATTAAAATGATGCTGACACCTAATGTACATACTTACCTATACATTCCTGATAGCATGATTCCTTCTTGTAAAACGTGATTGATTCAACACACACACACACACACACACACACACACACACACACACACACCACACATCATCACACACACACACACACACACACAACTCACACAACATCACACAAAACACAAACCTACCAAGGCGAAAACACTTGATTTTTCACATCTTGAATTTATGTATGCAACAGACTCGTCAAACCTCACACATATGTAATTGACAAGTGTGTAAAATTCACGAAGACGGATTTGATTGCTAAGGAACCTTATTGCTGGAATTGCCATTCCTCGTTTGTTGTTTTTCTCATAGTAGCGATCAGTGAGGTACCATAGTTCAAACCATATTCACAGAACAAAGTTAACAAGAAACACCACGAGGTGCGGAAGGGACCCGAGCACCAATGCCTCGCCACTCTTTCGACACTCACCTCCATGTTCCGACGCCAATCGACAGTCATTTCTTTAAAAGCAAGAGGGGGCTCTCCATGCGCTGCATGATCCACTAGGACCCAGCCATCAGCCACCTTGTTTACAAACTGAATGGCAAGGTGGGGAGACTACAAACCCCTGGACATAGCCACACAACGCGCACCAACCAGGTCCAGCCCAGCCTCCGGACCAAGAGAGAATGAAAGACCCCCTCTCTCGCCCCACTCTCGTGTTCATCTCTTTCCTCAGCCCGCCCTGCAACCAGCTCGTATAATTTAGCAGTCAGAAGCTCCCAACGTTGTCTTACTTCAACCACAGGGGTTGTTTGAAAGGCCGCGAAAGTGGCCAGGCATTTTGCTGTACAACAAGGTCTGACATGGCGTGTGGCTCGAATGGGATCCCAAGTTTTGTCGTCTTTCCGAGCAGCCAGCAGGTCTTTCCCTGCGGTCATCAGGCCCGTTTTCCCTGAAGTCAGTGGCCAAGCCACAAGCCGAAGTTAACACGAAACACCACGAGGGTGCAGATGGGACCTGGAGCTGAGCATCAATGCCTCGCCACTCTCGGGACACTCACCTCCCGACGCCAATCGAGTCATTTCCTCAAGCAAATGGAGGTGGGGGAGGGGGAGGGGGAGGGGCGTCAAAACAGTTTTCAACATTACAAAAGAGGACAAGTACAGTGAGATTCTGCACTGAACAAGAAAAGACCATTCGGCTACAAGCCAGGCATTTGCAGATGAAATACAACCCCACTGTGCATAAAATTTATCATTAACCCCGAGGCTGTCAATGTAATTTGTCCTACTGTTTTCTTTTAATTATTCGTTCATTTATTTTGTATCCTGTCTTTTTCTGTCCTACTTCTTCTGCACTATTACACTAACATAGCTTCTTCGATTAGTTTGCCCCACGGTGTGTGTGTGTGTGTGTGTGTGTGTGTGTGTGTGTGTGTGTGTGTGTGTGTGTGTAAGTGCGTGAGTGTGTGTGTGTGTGCGTGTGCGCGCGCGCGCGCGTGTGTGTATGAGTGTGTGTGAGTGTGTGTGTGTGTATCTGTGTGTTTGTGTGTATATGTGTCTCTGAGTGTGTCTGTGTTTGTGTCTGTGTGTGTTGTACATGTAACTGCGTGTATGTGTGCATGTGTATGCGTGTGTGCGTATATCCGTGAATGTATATGCGAGCAGGTGTGTGTGTGCATGCATGTGTGTATATGCATGTCCGAAACTGTGTATATGTATGTGTGTATATATGTTTGTGTTTGTATGTGACAAAAATGTGATAACACGATTTTTCTTACTTAACCTATCCCTTGATGGATCGTTACTGAAATCTAGATTAAAAATGAAGATTGTTGAAGAGTCAAGAATGCATAAATAATCTGGAAGTCATGGCAGCGAGGTCAAGGTCACACGGACTCAAAATAGTGCTTGAAATCAGCAGTCTTTTTCGGGAAGACGTCTGAAACTTTATCAAGAAAGTCTGAACATATTTACATCATGATTTTCTCTTACTGTTGTAACAGTATACCATTATCTTTCCTTTATGTCAGGTGTTATTTCGTCCCACGCTCCTTTAAGGTCATAGTGACCTTGAAAAGTACAAAATCTGAATTTTTGTGTGATAAGAATCATATGAAAAGAGAAGTTGTTCTGTTAGAAAAGCTTGATTGCTTTGTTTTATTTATTTATTCATTTATTCATGAATTTGTTCATGTATTTATTTATTTATTTATTTATTCATTTATCTATTCATTATTTAGTTATTTAGTTATTTTCTTTCTCTCTTTCTTTCGGCTAGCCATGTGTGTGCAGAAAAGCTGGAGGGGAAGAGAACACCTGGAAAAAAATAAGGAAAAATATTAGACGGACTCGCGGAGTACATGACGGCGGAGAGGATGGGAAATAATAATAATAATAATAATTACAATATTTATATAGCGCAAAATCTTGATAAAATCAAATCTAAGCGCTGAAACAGACACACACGCACGCACGCACGCACGCACGCACGTACGCACGCACACACACACACACACACACACATACACACACACACACACACACACACACACACACACACACACACACACACGCATGGCTATAAATGGGGAGAAAGAATAAAAGCAATAAAAGCAAGAATATAAGCAATGGAAAATTATAGAGAGCATATCATATACAATTATATATTATAACAATGTGATTCCCCTCCGAGCGGAGACAGGCTGCAGAGGGGGGTTGAGTGAGGTTAGGATTTTATGCAGAGGAGAAAAGGTGAGTTTTGAGAGCGGACTTGAAGGAGACATTATGTCTACCCCCAACTGTTGAAACTTCCCCTACGTCTCATTCGCGATTACGATCGGACGATCATCACTACCTTTCGTGAATCAGAGAAATTACACCGCTCCCTAGCGAAGTTCAGGAACCA
Organism: Monoplex corrugatus; assembly: GCA_030674185.1. NCBI lineage: Eukaryota > Metazoa > Mollusca > Gastropoda > Littorinimorpha > Ranellidae > Monoplex > Monoplex corrugatus. The sequence continues at coordinate 51,147,894 of JAPXFY010000017.1, forward strand.
TCTACACTTCACACTGCACTGCAAACATCACGGCGTCTTTCCCACCAGCCTAAAAATCAAAACTCCGATGAAAGGAACAGCAGCAAATAATATCATCAATCAGGCACAACGAGCACTCATGAACGAACGCATCAAGCAAATCAACACCCGCATCACTTGTCTGGAAGGGAAAATCCAAGACCTCGAGGAAAGACTGAGCTCTAGCACACTACCAGATGCTATGCTCTCCGAAATCAAAGAGTGGCTAAACAACACACGACGAATAGAATGGGACAAAGTACGCCAACGCCATCGAAAGAAATTCGAACTTCTAGCACCAAAAAACAACAGGAGACAACAGAATGACAAAAGCGAGATTACACCTGTACCGGAAGAAACAAAAAGAAAGACCAAAGAGAGGTGGGTGATCAATCTATCAGATCGCCAACTCACTAAACCTGAACAGGAAGTACTAGAGAAAGGACTAAATTTCGCCGTAGCCCCTAACAAGCTTCCAGTGGTAGACCTCATCACAAGCATTGAAACAGCTTGCAGGTATATTGGCCCTAATTCAGAAGAAGCCACACACTTAAGATCAGACTGTGTCAGAATCATGAAACAGGCCAAACTACCGAAATCCAACTTAACACCGGACCAAAGACGGGCTCTGGCGGATTTAAAGAACGAACACGCCACGATGATCCTACCAGCTGACAAAGGTCGTGCCACAGTCATCATGCCTAGACCCATGTACTATGAGAAGGCAAGCAAACTTCTGGAAGATACTACAACATATGAACGCCTCAAGAAAGATCCTACTTCCAAGTTTTCCAACAAACTGAAAGACACACTGAAACGCCTGAAAGAGACGGACCGCCTGTCATTAGAACAGTACAGGAAATTATACCCAACTGTGTCCGACGTCCCCAAGTTCTATGGTCTACCCAAAGTCCACAAGAAAGAAGTCCCCCTCCGTCCCATAGTCGCATCCAGAGGTTCCATCATGTATGAGACGGCTAGATTTGTGGCGGACATCCTATCACCTCTCGTAGGACACACAGATCATCACATCCACAACAGTGCTGACCTAGTGGAAAAACTGAGTAACTACACCCTCGCTCATGATGAACTCCTTGTGTCATATGATGTCTCTGCCCTATTTACCAGCGTACCAGTGAAAGAAAGCATAGAGATCATACGCCGAAGGTTACAAAACGACCAAACCCTCCACCAACGTACATCTCTCACAGTGGACGACGTATGTGAACTCTTGTCCTGCTGCCTCACCACCACCTACTTCACCTTCCAAGGTGAATTCTACCAACAAAAAGAAGGAGCAGCCATGGGCTCCCCAGTAAGCCCAATAGTAGCCAACCTGTTCATGGAGGATTTTGAAGAGAAAGCATTGGCTTCTTTCCACTCCCCACCACGATACTGGGGGCGCTACGTAGACGACACCATGACTATCCTCCCCCAGCAACTGGTCGAACAGTTCACAGAACATCTGAACAACCAACACCCAGCCATCAAATTCACGAGGGAAGTGGAACAGAACAACTCCATAGCCATGCTGGACACCCTCATCACCAGAACTGATGGCATTCTATCCTTCTCGGTCTACCGTAAACCAACTCATACGGACCAATATTTACAGTTCGACAGCCACCAGCCCCTTGAACACAAACTGGGAGTGATTCGAACCCTTACCCACAGAGCTAACACCATATGCAGTACCCAAGAGGCAAAAGACAAGGAGACAAACCACCTGAAAAAAGTGCTCACCATCTCGGGCTACAAAAAGTGGGCCTGGAACAGCCCGGGAGGCAGGAAATCCAACACCGCATCCCAACAGCCAGTGAAACAACACCAGCGCAAGGGACACATCACCATCCCATACGTAGGAGGTGTGAGTGACGCTCTGTCCAGAAAGATCAGAAAACTGGGGGTGGCTGTACATTCCAAACCTTCCAACACCATACGCAGCCAGCTGGTCACCCCCAAGGACAAAACCAGCAAACTCGACAAAGCTGGCATTATATACAGAATAGACTGCCAGGACTGTAACCAACATTATGTCGGTGAAACTGAACGCCCCCTTCAGAAGAGACTAACAGAACACAAGAGGGACTCTTCTCCAGTAGGAGCTCACCTACACGCCGAAAAACATCAATTCAGTGCGGACAATGTCAACATCCTGGACAGAGAAAATAAGTGGTTCCAGCGAGGAGTCAAGGAGGCCATCTACATCGCAGCCACCAACCCCCCGCTCAACAGGGACCGGGGCCGTTACACCCTGCCCCTGGTGTACCATTCTCTGATTCGATCTCGTGAACTGGGTTCATCCCATGTTCGCGAGATCTGAGTAGAGATTCACGCAGACAGCATTAGAGCGCTGACGAAGATGGCGAGAACGCCATCGAAAGCTACGGAACTGTGAGTAGCGATTTTTACACTGTTGGGAGACCTTGTTCTTCAAAATTGGTAGCATTATGAGACAAAAGTAGGTTGCTGACGGACTGAGAGAGGAAGTCCAGGAGAGTGGACCAGAAACAGAGAAGCTCGTGGACCATAGGTATTGAGCTTAGTGCGTGGAAAGCGAAAAGTCAGAGGATCGGAGGCAGAGCGGAGGGTACGTGAGGGAACATAGATCTCAAGTAGGCTTGACAGGTAATCGGGGGCTGCGTTATTGAGGCTTTTGTAGCACATGGTGTCTAGTTTGTACTGTATGCGCTTTGATACAGGGAGCCAGTGAAGTTGTGCCAGGAGAGGAGATATGTGGTCAGCTTTCTTTTTGAGTACAAGGCGTACAGCATTGTTTTGAATGCGCTGTAGGATGTGAATGGTGGAGGCAGGAAGACCAGACAGGAGTGAATTGCAATAGTCAATGCGAGACATTATGAAGGAGAGAACGAGTTTTGCAGTTGTTTCGACAGAGAGATACTTCCTGATCAGGCTTATACGATGGAGATGATAGTTGCAAGATCTGGCAGTTTGAGAAACAAAGTTGTTCATGGAGAGGGTAGAGTCAATGCAGACACCAAGGTTTTTAGCTGAATCAGAAATTGGGACTGATGTGTTACATAATGGGAGAGAAAGAGGAGGCAGCTGAGAAAGTTTCTGACGGGTGCCAATGAGGATAGCTTCTGTCTTGTCGTCATTAAGCTGAAGTTTATTGTGTGTCATCCAGTTCTTAATGTCCGAGTAACACTCAGTGTGCGAGTCAACAGGCGCTGTATATTATCAGGTGAGTCACTGTCTTGTACTTTAAGCGACGAAAGATAGATTTGTATGGAGGGCCATGATCGCCGACGCCATGCTGCAGGGCACATGATGTATGTATGTATGTATGTATGTATGTATGTATGTATGTATGTATGTATGTATGTATGTATGTATGTAGGTATGTATGTATGTAGGTATGTATGTATGTATGTATGTATGTATGTAGGTATGTATGTATGTATGTATGTATTTATGTACATGTATGTAGGTATGTATGTATGTATGTAGGTATGTATGTATGTATGTATGTATGTATGTACATGTATGTAGGTATGTATGTATGTATGTATGTAGGTATGTATGTATGTATGTATGTATGTATGTATGTATGTATGTATGTATGTATGTATGTATGTATGTATGTACATGTATGTAGGTATGTAGGTATGTTTACTTATTGGCAGGCGGACGTCTGAACCATTCTGCTACGCTTTTCCTCATTATGTCATATGTTTTCTGTATGTGAAGAAAAAAATGCAGGTTGGTAGTTCTCTGTCTCTTGAGAGAGAAAGCAGAGCGTGTCAGTGACATGTACTACACCAAGACATGTCATTTACATGTAACCAAGATTATTCCAGTGGTAGGCTGAGAAAATACCAGTATGAAATATCTTTACTTTTACTTTTTACTTTTTCCTTCCACTTGTACCGGTGGGCGTCGCGGGGAGATACAGTCGTCTGTCAGCAGCAAGGCGGGTGGCCTGGAGAAGGGACATCTCGTGAGCTCTGAGGGTGAGTATGAAATATAGACTAGGTAAAACATAGTCTAAGTAGGGCCTCAGGACCTGGCCAGCTCATGGGTTTATGTGCAGGCTTAAGGCATGTACCACGGTCACCATACACGTGGCATCTGTGACGTGGGTTCATATGGAATTTGTTCCGAGCGCGGAGACGTCATCTTGAGAAACATAAAGTGAAACTAAATCAAGATGACTGCAGCGTACAAGTAAATAGGCACTGGCAGTCAGTTAGCAAGCGAAGGGGTAACGACCCAGATGGCAGAGTACGCTTGCTAATAGACGTAAGAGCACAAAAGAGCCACGAAGATACATCTGATAACAGGTATATCTGAAGAGCCTTCTCTACGTAAACACACACGGAGCTGAATGTCATGTTTATTAAATACGCACGAGGTGTCAGCGTGCGTGTTCGCGCGTGGGATTTTTGATCTGCACGTTGTACCAGGCGTGACTTCTGAACGGTCCACAGGTTTCAGTCATTCAGAATTTGGCGAAGATGCATCCGTAAACAGGTGAGAAAATCTAGTCTTGCTGTCACGTTCTTGTCACAGGTGTACTGACAC